>JARJLF010001025.1:0-107795 GCA_029378395.1 Mycena leptocephala
CTTCACCTTCAGCCTACGGTGCCACTGCGGGGGTGAAGCTATACACAGCTCTTGCGTGGCCTACGCCTTCCCCCCGCGTTATCGATGGCCGCCTCGTCCCGCTGGCGCGCCGCGTACGACGCAAGAGCGGCGGTGGCCCTTTCTAGCGACCGTTTACACCATGATCAGTGCCGCCGCCCTTATCTGCTCGCGCACAATGTCGCGCGTTTGGGCGCATCCCCAAAACATCCATCGCTGGCCGCACACGTATCACCTTTGTTGCCTCCCCGCACACCGCGACCGACTTCGGCTCGATGCGCTCCCCGGGCTATCATCGACGCAGAAGCGCCCCCATACATCCGACGACCAGCTTGCGCGCACCGGCAGGACGACGCACAGCACCACCGTCAACCCTTCCCCATCGCCTGCCCTTTCGCTTTACTTAATCGCCATCCAACCCAGCCGCTCAGCGCTCGACGCCACCGTGTGTCATCCTTGGTGCCGTGTTCTAAACACATACGCGAGCATACGCCTCGATGCGCGATGCCAGATGCATCCCCGATACGAGGCGCAACAGCAGCTTGGCCGACTCTTCCCCAGTCGCCTCCCTGCGCTCCGCGGCCAGATGCTGTGGAATTCCACCGTTACCGTTCGCCACTCCGCCTCAATACCACCCTCAGCACCTTCCACGTCTCGCAGCGCGCTCCACTGCCATTTCCCCATCGCGCACGCCACCTCTATTGTTGGACCGCAATTATTTGAGACAGAAGTACTACGGATTTGGATGAATTCATCCGCTTCATCCTGATCAATCTAGCAAAGTTTGAAACCTTATATCAGGTGGGTGATTTGAAAGGAGTCGTATGAGATAGGTGCAAGTTCCCGAGCTATACAGGTTAAAAAACATCATTTAATTTTCCAAAGCAAATTCTTGTCGTTGCTGGTTAGAAAATACAAAAAATTATGTTCTAGGACTTACTGAAATTGAATGAACTGAGAGATTTTTGATTTTTGGAGTCCAGCAGGACTCAAAAATGTCACCTAGTTCAGCGTCCTTGGTGACCTGGCCTGTGACCAACATTATATAGGTTCAATTCAGCTGGCCGAGTGACCTGTGACGGCCGAAATGCTACAGGCCCAAAATTGCCTATGAAAAAAAAATGTAAAAAAACAAAATTTTGGCTTCAAATGCTGAAATTTCCGGGCTGCCACGCAAATTTTCGGTGGCTGCCGAAATGTCGAATAGGTAAAATGGGTCATGCGTCACCCCCCCTGTCGATTTGATCGTAATAGTACAGTAATTCTGACCCATGGTTATTTGTACAGTGCTACCTACAGAGGCCATGTTCGTTCCACATATACATCTCCTCTTCCTCACATACATCATGCTCCACCAGTCTCTCACGCACTCCCATTCCCAAACACTAACTTGAAATCCTCACGCGTCCTCAACTCGGCGATCATATCGCGGCAGAACTCATTCCCGTCATCCGCAAGCGCCTGGAACTTGGCTAGGTTCTCCCGCATCCACTCGACATCTTGGCCGGCCTCTGGGATCACGAAACCTTGCTCGTATGCGGCCGTCACCGGGCCCATCACAAAAACGCCCCCGAGGTCGGCGTGCGCCACACCCTGCGTCGCGGGGCCGCCGACGCTGGCTGTCCATGCGGCCTCGATTTGGCGGCACAACGACACGTAAAGGTCGCGCGCGCGCGAGGGTCCTTGGCGCACATTGCCGAGCACCAGGTTTATGGTGCCTGTGCGCTTCTTGCCCCCCATGTAATGCTCCGTCGCCGCGTAGTTAGCGAAGCTGACGTGCACGAAGGCTGCGGGGACCGTGAACACCGTGGTGTGAATGGCGGTGATGCGCTGGGCGAGGTCGGCGCGCTGGGTCTCGGTGAGGGGGTAGCTGTGCCAAACTTCGTAAAGGGGCATGATGAATAGGCGTGAGTGATTGGGAAGATGTCTCGATCCTTTTATACCATTCCCGCTACCACTAGTAAGAGTTTTACGGCGTGAGCATTCCGCGATACAACTCAAACGGTGTCCCACACCTCCCGCACAAGACCGTCCTATTTCAGGCCAGGAAGTAAATCACATTTTCGTCATTTTTTTTGGCGAGCCGAGGTAAAACCAGTTTCGTCAAAGTCTCGCCTCACTCTCTCTACCAACAACTTTTGCCAATAACAGGTTGATTCTTTTGTGTCCATTCATTCGGACTGAAGTTTCTTGCCGATGGTATTGCCTGCGCGATTCTAAATGAAACAGCACATATGACGCGTACGGAATCCGCAAATGATCGGGGACCACAGAGATGACTCCGCACTTTGTGTTAGAGATGAGCAATCCAGCACAAGCCCGAGACAAGGCCGAGGCTCTAACTAAAAGCAGACTGATATGGAACTGGTTGAAGGAACGTGCAGGCAAATCGTTGTATACGGCGAGACAAGGGTGCACAGATAGTTGTACTTTAACAGGGGAGCAAAACAATCTAAAAGGAAATGTTTATTCGGATTCAACATTGCAGGAGCACACCCACCACCGGTTTTGCCGCGACGGGACAAATATTCCATGACCTAGAGACCTTCTATGCCCTCGAAGATCATGCAGCCGGCGAAATCGACAGGGTCTCGTGTCTGTCGAACCGTTGGCAGCTGAGTTGTTTCCCGCAGGACAATATATCACCTGTTGCCAATCAGTCTTCGACGAGTCGATGGGTTCCCGTACCAAGTCTAACAGTTATAACTTGCGTCTTGAGCCATTTCAAGGACTCCTTTGCCACTCTAGTACCACGATCGCTGCAGTAGAGTAAAATATGAACAACGTGGTCGGCACGATTTTTGCCCGCAGGTTAGCACGGACTCTACAAAGGAGTCGAGTTTTGCCAAAAGAACTATCCGGTTCACACGGTTCTTAAATGCGAGCCACTGAAATCGGTGGTGGAGGCTGTGGTACTGCTCCCGGAACCTGCAGATGCTCCGGCCTCCTCTGTGGACCGAATGATTGGAATATCCAAAGAAGAGAATTCTGGCCCACCATGACAAAGCGAAATCTGAAATTAGCTCGAGCCGGTGAATCACGGTGTCCGACAAAGAAGCCCTGGTAGGTAGGTTACGTAGCATTACACGGCACGGTCCATTAACGAACGCCGGTTTCCAGGAATTATCCCGGTGTACAAAGCACGTAAAAATATACCATCGCCCCCTGGACCACTCTCTGCCATCCAAGCCCCGGAGCGCAGATCCCACAGGTTTCCCGGTGCCCCACGGTAGTCCCTAAACAAAAGAAAGCAATAATTCCGGTGACCTAGAATGAATCAGCTCCGAGTACTTACCCTACGGACGTCGCAGCGGAACCGCGTAAAAACTCTTGTAGGACATCATGTAAATATTTTCCAACCAGAACAATAGTTGCGCGCTCGTGTATAATGGCTTTCATTGAACTCAAGCACTGGTGAGTTCAACCATTTTACTGTGCAGTTTCGATACAGTGCGGAGTAATTTTGCAAGAACGATGTGCGCAAGTTGAGGACTGCTGGTGACACCTGCGCACCCTAGAATTTAGCAGGGTATTTACATTCCAGTTTCTGCAGTTGGTGCAAACAGGACGGAGATATCTCATGCGGTATTCCTCCGGGCCGCACCGGTCGGGTCATTGTGCTTTTGACATATACTGTTCGGTCAAGGCCACGCAATATTTTCTACGTTTGCCGAACAGTTGGACAGGTAAATACCCTCACCATTTATATCCACTTAACTTTTGCATTAAGTTCCGACATGAAGAAGAATAGAAATAATTGAGATTGAGAAAAGTAAGAATGATAATTCTCTGGCTAAACTACAACAGCGTTTATACTCTATTGTAGATACTAGAATGTTCTAAGTCTTAGTAAAAGTATTGGTAAAATATCTCTAAGCTACGTCGGACAGAATGAACTAGAAAGAAAGCGCCCGAGGCGCCGAGTCATGATCCGAACCGATGGCGCATCAGCGTGTCGGCTTGATTATTAATCCAACACGACACTGACAGTTAGTTCAGTCTATTGGTACCGATAAAGGCACGGCCTCCGGAATCACGGTTCCCTTTATCATTATCTCCACATTCTGTTCCTTGCTTTGTACATCTGATTTTCGTTCTGCCTGCGCATCACTAATTGTTCTCACTCTTTTGGTGTGACCCCAATTCTGAATGCTGACTATGCCCTTATATATATACAAGCGCTCGGGGGACCGCTCTATTAATGGTAGAACGTGTGGGCTTTACCGCGAGAGGTCAGTGAACGAGGATAAGTAGACGCACTGTCCCAAATGGAGAGAGCGGCCTGCAGGCCTGGCAGCATCCAAATTTTTCAGAAAAAAAAAACAAGCCCACTGTTCCAGTGCAGAATAAAAGATCCTCGGATGATGTTCAAAGATACCTCAGACTCGAGCTCGGAACACGTTGCAATGCGTGGATTCGATAACCCAGAGTGCAGCGTGGGGGCGAGGTACGGAGGAACAAGGATGGACGGGGGAATAGACTCCAAGCACAGGACTAGATAGAGGACGATGGAAGGCAAATGGAAGGAGTCAATTGATCCGGCCGCGGCCCGCCGATCAACACCGCCACGCTGTCTCTTCTTTCCATCCTGGTCCATCGCAATGGGCTCAACTCAATCGTCCCTCGCTATCCCCCTCCTTGAATCGCTTAGGAATAGGCAGACATTGCCTCTCCGTTACTTCCTAACTTGTTCGTAACGCGACCTGTGGTCCTTGCGCCGGCCAGTCCATCGCCCCCGGCCTCTTAAGCCCTTTCCAATCCCGCGCTCCCTAAACTCAAGGTTGTTATTTATCTCCTTATTTTCAGCAAAAGACCGAGCGTTAACGGAGTCTCTTTTCTGTAGGTGCTTTCACCGGACTTTGGGCAAAATATCTGCCCATCAATATTTCGGAGATACGCAGAGTTTCGGCGACGTTTCGGAACTGTATTTGCCAAATATTTTCCTGGCCAAATATTCTGCCAATACAGCGCCACTAGACAGCATATAATTGCAGTATAAACACCCGATCATACGTATAAATTGGTGAATACCAAGCAAATACACCGCGTATCGACGGCCATTGCAAATATTTGGCTGATAGGTGGTGTATTGGCAGCTTAATATTTGGGCCAAAGTCCGGTGTTTGTGGCTTCACCCTCAGCCTACGGTGCCACTGCGGGGGTGAAGCTATACACAGCTCTCGCGTGGCCACGTCCTCCCTCCACGTTATCGATGGCCGCCTCGTCCCGCTGGCTCGCCGCGTACGACGCAAGAGCGGCGGTGGCCCTTTCTAGCGACCGTTTACACCATGATCACGCCGCCCCGGACGTACTTGGTATCTACGACTTGGCCCACTGTACCACCCTGTATGGAGGCGACGGTCACGGTCACGGAGGGGCCGTCGCGTCGCCTCCGTCTCTGCGGGTCACGGTCACGGTAGCTTCGGTCGTTAAGAATGGGGACCGGCATCAATCGATCATCCAACGGCAGCTTTGGTCGTGTTTGGCTCGCAGATGGGGTCGGTTCCTGTTTTCGAAATCCTAAGGCTTTCTTCCACAATTAATATTAAAAAAACTGAATCGACAGTCCACAAGAAAATTGGTCAAAAAATGCCCTGACGTAGCCAAATCTATTTTTTTTCTCAATCCTTTAAGCCACCTTGCCACTCTGCCGAACAAGCAAATATATTGACGATTCTCATGAGATTGTTCGTGAATTTGGCTACGTCACATTCTTCGCCATCTATTTCTCTCCATTTTTGTCTGCAAAACCTCTCAATTTTATTGAGAGGGAAAAAAGTTATAAGCTTTTTCGTACCAGTAACTTAACGCGTGCTGTCACATGTGTGACACTATACGTCACCGCTTTAATCTTGCGACGCGTCGACTTGAGCAGCCTTTCCTTCCTCGTATCTGGCCCTATCACTACTCTACGAGCCTCAGACAAGTACATAAAGTTTCTGGGTACGTGCCTCTCGACATGTCGCGTCCCAAAAAACGGCAGGCATTAGCACGTCAGGCTATTGAAGCAAGGCACAATCACGGCGACTCGATTGACCCCAGTGACAGCGAGAATGACGAGAATGTGTCTCCCAATCCTCCTCCACTGCACCCGGCCACCAAGCCAAAGTCTATGAAGGCCCAGATTGTCGAGAAGGATCTTCGGATCACGGAGTTGGAGAGCATTACCTCGGCGCTTCGTAACGAAGTCTCGCATCTACAGTCCACTGTACAGCATGTCAAGAGCGAACATACCACCCTTCTTGAGAAGCACCGCATCCTCACCATTGCAAACCGATCCCTTGTGTCCCTCAAACGCAAAGCAGAGACCAATTCACGTGAGGAGCTTGCCCGAAGGCAGAAGAGGATTCGGCGCCTAGAGAGAGAGAGCAACACAAAGGGAGAGGATAGCTTGGCTGAGGTTCTTGGTCTGAAGGGCTCAATCGACATCAAATCCCATCATATCATCGACCTCGAGCGGGATCTTGCCGCAGCTACCAATCAAATCAGCTCTCATCATACCACCATCTCTTCCCTTCAACTTTCCCTTCGCGACAAACAAACCTCTTTGACTGCTATTCGAAACCGTTGTTATGCTATCCAAAAACAAGTCCAGCGCACGAAAAGAACTCTCAAGGAGACTAGAATCGCGTATAAAGCACTGCAGACTTGGCAACCAACCAAAAATGGACAATATACTGCGGCTGCACGCGCGCTTGCTCGGGATTTGACTCAAGCGGGATGCTCATCTGGCAAGATCGCTTTTGCAGTGGAAAGCTGCGCTCGAGCATTTGGCATTGATATTCGACGGCGGTTTATGAGTGCGCGCACTGTAGGCCGTGTTATTGACGAGGGCGGGAAGTACGGAGAGATACAGTTGGCGCGCGAAATTTTAAATGCCCCAGGTAAGATTATTCTGGTGTCATATTCCGCAGTCTGAGCGTTCTCGTTAGGCTTTGTAGAAAGCTCAGATGGAACCACTCTGCGCGGAATTACTGTCGAATCACGGCATGTTACGCTTCTCGTCCCATCCTATGCGCCCGATGTCGACGACTCTGACCAATCAACTTGGCAACACCGGACTCGATTTGTTGAGGTCGCCCCTGCCCTTGACCATACTGCCCAGCGTCAGTTTGAAGGAACTGTTGAAGCTGCAAATCGAATCGCAGACGTCTATAGCAGGAGCCCATTAGCAGCTCAGGAGCAAAGGTTGATGGACAAGAATGATTACTGGCGCAAAAAACTCGCTGAAGGGAAGGACCATGCTGCCGATGGGAAAAAAGCATTCAAATTCTCTGCTGCTCACAAGAGGAACATCGTGATCCAGGACCTTGGCCGGGCAGCGATGGAAGATGAAGACATTACGACTAGCCGTATCCTCTCATCAATGCTCGAGATAACCGACGAAGATGTTGCTAGCGCTGGGAATATCTCTGTGGATCAAGTATCAGCGTTGTATGATGCACGCTCATCTGAAAACCGGCTCTCACATCCGCTAATAGGTCCTCTGAGGCTCAGGCTAAGCTTTCGGAAGCAGCACTCGAACAAAACTAGGAGAGGACAAATTCGAAACCCTTACACCCGAGAAGCAGGCCAACTTGTGCACCCACGCGTTCGGCGGCTGTTGCATGCATAAGGATTTAAATGTGCTCCAAATCGGCTATAATGCCGTGCAGTCTGTCTATTCTACGCATTCTCTTCCACCCCCTGTACTTCTCGCTAACAAGGCCCATGCAGCAACCATCAAGATCGGTTCCAACGATTTAGACAACGCTACCGTACGCGCCGCTGTGGAATCTAGCACCTGTGGTGCAATCAAGCTGCTACAGCTCATTGGCGCAGTTCTCCGACACAAAGATGGCGAGCGCGGGTATCAAGACAAATGTGCGATCTTCATGCGGCTGCGCAAACTGGAGTTATACGACCTCGATGAGGCCAACAAATTCCCTGATGTCTCGAATACACGATACGGCTGCTTTTCTTATGCCGCTGCAGAGGTCGTTTGCTTCCATGGCCCAATTCAAGAACTTATCCAGGAAATTATTGACGGTAAAGCGAAGTCTGGGCAACCTAATCACATGGAACAGAACATTTTGAAGGGGCTGAATTGCGATGTAACAATGACAGATCTGGTTGCCTTGGCTCTTTATGGTGTATCCGTCTCCTGGCCTTACATGGCAACTGTTCGCGGTACGAAGGACCACCCAATCAACCTGCTCTCTCTCACTTCTATCCACCGCAAACTCCCGACCTTCTGTGCCCATATTGCTGCTCATCCCTACATTCTTTTGGACCCGACAACACCCTTGGCAACACTCACAATTGACGGAAAGCCCTTCCGCCATGACCTTTTGCTCACAATGATCGGCGAACTTCGTCCTCACCTTCCAAATCTGTTACTGATCATCTCAACAATGTTCTCAGGCTGCGAGAGCGGTTGGATTCGTTTCACACCCGAGTTTCATGTCGGCGGTACCTTCGATCTCCTTACGCCGTGGCAACGTGCGTCACTGTTCATTCCTTCGACAAACTGCCATAACGAGGGCAAACTCGGATCCCACACTTCATACATGCGCCATCGTCCCAATAGCACCTCAGAATCGTACTCTAACCGGACCCGCCTGGAACACAACAATACCGAGGCCTTTATAAAAAAGTGCTGTGACGAGGCAGTTGAGAAATTTGTCATTCGGGAGGTTCGGAAGGTTGGGAGGAGTGGAGGGCGAGCGAAATTCCGGCGCGAATGGTTGGCTCTGCAGAGGGAAAAAGCGGAGAATGGCCGTGCACGACGCGAGAAGGCGGCAGTGAAGAAGCGGACGAAAGCGGCGCGACTGGCAGCAACACAACTCGAGTTGGACGTCGGCAAAATCCAAGCGATGTCATCGCGTCTCTTGAAGGATCAGTTGGCTGTCTACCGTGATGTCTTGAAGGATTCCGTCGTCTCCAAGATGCTTTGGAAGAACATGGCCACTGTATCAGTCCGCCGGGAGCTAGTATTGGGCGCCCGAGATCGTGAGATGGTGCGGCAGTAAGTTGTCATTCTTCTCATTCAGCCAATTTTTAAAATGTTGTAGACGTTCTGAAACTTCAACCTCGTCTTCCGAAGCTGTCACTATGGACTCGGACGACATGGTTGTTGACGAGTTTGGGTATTGTGCAGATGACGACGCTGAATGGGAAGATGTCACTGAATAATAATAATAATTGCTCCAATTATGATTCTTTTTTTGGGTCCACATAGGCATGGATGAAATGTACACTTTACTCAGCAGCAGTTTGGTGATCTACTGCCTGTGGAAGGTAGAACACGTCGGAACATGAAAAGTTGAGCAGTGATTGGGTATAAACAAGAACAAACACGGCGCTCCGATCAACGGTCGTGCCGGTCCCCATTAAGAAGTCGGCATGACATTGAAAAAAGTTGGTGGCCACGTTGCCAAATTTAGCAGCGGTCGCCCAAATTGGCGACTGTCACGGTCACCTTCGACTCCGTTGCGTCACCCCCGGCTGTTTGGGGATGTCACGGTCATCCGGCCGTCGCCTCCATACAGGGCGGTACAGTATGTGCGCTTCAGCCCTCAGGACACCCTACAATGTTCCTACTTCGACATCATGCTGACGCGCACCTTAGCCCCTTCCCGCACCACCACCCGCATACGACAATGGAACTGCTACGGCCTACGCCACACCACTGTCCCCTCCCCGCGCCCTGCGACCGTCTCCAGCCTAATCCTATCATCCCGCTCGCGACGACACACAGCACCACCGTCAACCCTTCCCCATTGCCTGCCCCTTCGCTTTACTTAATCGCCATCCAACCCAGCCGCTCAGCGCTCGACGCCACCGTGTGTCATCCTTGGTGCCGTGTTCTAAACACATACGCGAGCATATCCGCCTCGATGCGCGATGCCAGATGCATCCCCGATACAAGGCGCACCAGCAGCTTGGCCGACTCTTCCCCAGTCGCCTCCCTGCGTTCCGCGGCCAGATGCTGTAGAATTCCACTGTTACCGTTCGCCACTCCGCCTCAATACCACCCTCAGCACCTTCCACGTCTCGCAGCGCGCTCCACTGTCATTTCCTCATCGCGCACGCCTCCCCCCTCGCCGTACGGTCTTTTCCCATAGCCCACATCGTCCTCGGGTGCTCGCCGCCGTACCGTACCACCCGCGCCCTTGAATGCATCCTCGATACCGCAGACGGCACCGTCAATGTGCCAAGCGCGTTGCGTTCGCCACCTCCCCGTGCTCGCATCCTTACCCTCACGCATCCTCTGCTCGAAGCCGCGGCGCGCACATGCAACCCGTTCTTTGCCTGCATGCCCACGCCCACTCCTATGTATGTCCCTCAGCGCCACTCCGCCCCCGCTGGCTGGACCGCTGTTGAATACGACGCACGCAGAGTGTCGCGGCCGCCCGCCACATCTCGATTGTAGATCGTTATAGGGCATTCTCCCTTTGCGCTCGAAGTGTGCAGCTGCTCAAGGTACGCTTATGCAGCGTGCGGAGGACCGCCCATCGCCCTCGAGTATTTAGTATCATTTTGATCTCCCATGTCTTTATAATTACCCGTATTTATTTAGTGTAAATCTGCCTGGCCAACGTCCATCTCGAAATAGCAGCGTATGTGCTCCCCACTTCGTCTTTCATTCTCCCGAATAAGTTTGTTAGCGGCGGTTCGGAGTGCGCCCAGAGCCTCCGCCTCCGCCCGAATCCTCATGGAAGAGCAGGACTTGACGACTGGATTCGGAGGCAGTGCATTGGCCTATGATTCTTTGTTTCTCTCGTAATGCCCTCAGCCCTTGAGGCTTCCGTACTGTTCTATCACTTCCTTCTCCGAAACGACTAGCGATTCTACTCCGCGCCGCAATTTTGACACCGCATTTGGTATTGACGTTCTCCGGTTCATTTGGGGGAACACACTGTGATATAGATATATTGATACCTGTTCAACTGGGTTAGACTTTTGACAACATCAACATTTATTGCATACCGCAATTGCGCCTTATTCGTTCTCCTGCAAATAATTTTTCCAAGACTCAGGTACTATTTGAGACCCGTTACTTGGCCACCTTGATGTTTTCAGGCAGTGCACAACACGTGGGGTAGCGGTATTGGATCCGGGGGTGGTCTAGTACATGTGCATACATAGGAGGAGTAATTTGAGGGCTGGCCGGCGAATTTAGGTAGCCTATTGCGGGCGGCGTGAATTTATTTCGAAGGGATTCCAAAAATAGTAATATACTAACTAGTTGGCCACGCCGGCCCAGTCCTCTTCATGGGTTGAATGAGGACTTCTGGTGAATTCAAACCGTTGAATTAGGTGCCAAACCATTATTCTAGATGGTTGTAATCATGATTTAGGCTATATAATTAGTGTCTATATATTGATTTTCAGCAGGGGGGCATAGGGAGAATAGACAATCTAGACGATTGAGGTGCTAGTTCACGACTAGCGGAGCATGTCACCCAAAATAAGTTGTGGAATGGTTTATAAGAATTATGTGAACGTACTTGGATGCACCAGACATCCTACCAACATCCACGGGTCCTGGAAAAATTTCGACTGTGCGGACCACAGAAAACTGGCCTTTTGAGACAGACCACAGCAATGGGAAAGGACAGAGGGCTGCATAAAATTAACATACCTCTCAGGCTCAATATCCCTGTATCATGATTGCCTATCTCAAGTTTCAGAGTGGCCATGGCAATCCTCTGTTCGTTAGCGGCATGGCCATGTTGCACCCTCGATGTCAGAATTCACCCCTTCTTGACACCAGTACAGATAAGGGTGGAAGGAATGTATGAATTTTTGTGGCACAGATTGAAGCCCCGAATGAGACGAGCAGAATGAGCCCCCAAACTCGTCGATCGGCCCAGAACTCGTGGAGAAAGAGAGCAAACGGGTCTGTGGCGTTAAGAAACTGATCGCATCACCCTCCGGCACGACATCAAATACCACGCAGCATTTGATCCGACCATCAGTTAATCTCCAAATTGGGTATGGACCACCGTTAGGGGTCGCATTCCGTCCTGCGAGGCCCAACTTTGCACATCCTGGACCAGACAACCTTATAAATGCCAAGTGGCCAACTAACTTGGGTGGCCAAGTAGGGGGTCTCAAATAGTACGTCGCCCGTGCTTCGTGACTGTTTTGTTTCTTCTTGTAGCAGGAGCCCCGTTCGATTCGGGGCTGGGTCCGGCTCCGTTCTGCCCCGAGAGACGCTTCCTCTGTCTTCTCCCAGTTCATTTCTCACTCTCCATGGTGCTTGTCGCGTGAACCAGAGCTGCAATATGCATGTTGACCTCGCAGTATAAATTGGGATACCTTGCCAACCACACTTCTACCTTCGAGGCAGACGAGACTCACGAGTTCTCTTAGGCTAGTAACACAAAACATAACAAAGAGCTATGTATTTAACGGAAATCAACTGAATGGTTGAGTTGATACAAAGCTGGCATCGGAATGGGGAATGTCTCGAATCTTCTTCCACGAAAACTCCAACTTTCAGCCCGCACGACATCGGCTACGTTAACAAGACCAACCTCTTGGGGGGCTGTCAATGTAGATTACAAGCAGACTTGGGTGATCTACCGGAAAGTGAGCATCAAGGGCTGGGCATCGCTGGTACCGAATTCTGCTTACCGGGCAACACCTGATCTGAGTAAGACCGAGCGGTCCACATACACGGTAGCCGTCTGGGCAAGCCTCGCCCACGAAGACGACAGCCTAGGCGGAATGTCAGTGAGTCGAGGTGATGCCAATGAAGGCGCATACACAGGGCAATTGAGCAGCCGCAACGGTGAAGAGAGCGGCGAGGCAAGCAATGAGTTTGAACTGCATATCTGGGTGGTCTTGTGGGCTCCGGAATGGTATGGTCGTTTATATAGCTGGATGCTGCAGACTATCAGCCAGAAGCGAGGCGACCCTTCAGTTTCAGGCACATTTTATGATTTGACAACTGCCTATCATTCCGGAAATTGCGAATAAGCACCTGTTCCTGGATGCCTGGGCTGAAGTTGGCTTGGCTAACAACACGGTTTCGTTGAGAGTTTGGCGAACTCAAGACACTTGCGTGGGAAATATGTGTTGTATGCCGGTACCCGGCTACAGAATGGGGAGCGATTTAATTTAAATTGAAGTTGATGGTCACGGGACAAGTACCAAACACGAACAACGATCAAACGTGCATGCACAGCCATCGGGTTTGAGCGGTCAGCCGGGAGAATTGGGCTCGCTTCGCTCCCCCAATGATGTTAAGAAACAGTCCTTGGAGCCGGGTAATAAGCGACGTAGGGGAGTGTAAAGCCCACACAAAACCTGCTGGGTCAATTGCACAGACTTAGTTAGCATTCTCTGGGTACTGACACCGGTATGGGGATGCCCTTGATATCCATCCAGAAATCGGGATATTAATGCCGAATTCCTTTGCACCAGAACGACCACGAATGGGAGTCGTGCTGATGTACCTCCGTATCTGTTCGGGGGCGTTCTACATTCTTTGGTGTGGAAATTGTCCGGATATATGTGTACTTCGACTGCGAGTTGACGTGCGACTTCTTCCAGCTGTCGTGACGAGTCCAGACTCGGATTCAAAGGGGATAAAGCCATTTTACGATCAATCTTTCGGGTGTGCGCGGAGGTAAGTATGTCTTGGCGGCTCTGACTCCAAGCATGAATCAAGTATTAGTAAAAATCATAACGAACTAAACAAAAAAGCTCAGGTGGCAGCCCGCAGGCGGCGCGACCTGACCTCGAATTACACAGGGTACCAGCATGTCCTTGATTCCGGGCCTACGGCTTTCAGGCGCCAACTACGCGCCATCAGGGTTTCTACGCACTTTGTGGACATCAATCCATTTTGTATCGTTGTCCTCAAGTTTCAACGTGCCGTCCCACGCTTCGATACCGAAATTGTGGCTTGACCGAAAGTAAGATCCCCATTTTAAAAGGCTGATGGGACTTCGGAGATTCTAGTCCAGTGTTTCACCCGCAGCCGATACGATATTGACGGGTTAGATAGATACTCGGAGTGGGAGGAGGCAAGGGGAAGTCAACGGCGGAAAACGGGCCGAGAGTCACCGGTAACCCATCGACATAACGGTCACATCACGCTTGTGGTTTCTTTACTCTTGCCACCATCGCACCAACATCGAAATAGAGAACTGGCCGCCGTGCGCTTACCGGCTCCTGGGTCGCAGCTCCGGCCCAGATAGCGCCTAATCCACATAGCTGGCTGTACATTTCAATGATTTCATCCATACAATCGCCGGTGACTGGCTCGAAGACACATGGCGTACACGGCCAAACGGAAATATTGTGAAATCCTACGCTCACTGGATGCACAATTTAGCCCGATCAAATCGTAGCATTCCAGTATTGTTTTCGTAATAAAGTTCTAAATCTTCAATCCGTGAGACTTTGGCAGCGAAGTCTCGCACGAGTTCTTTAAGATCTTTGCACGGGTTGAGCATTTCAAGTTTTTCAGTGAGAAAATTGGTCAAAAATGTTTTGCATTTGCAATAATTTTCGCCAGAAAAATATGTGAAATTTTTATTATCAGTGACTGGGTACTGGGCCACCTCGACGATTTTGACCTTGTGCGAACGGATAAAATGGTGTGGACACAAATATATGGGCACTTGAAGGAAGGTAAGGATCCTATGAGTGAGTGGATATATTCTTCGCGAATTTACGGGCTGGTTTCCGGGCCTACCGAAATTTTCTTCTGGCATTTTCCCAAAATGGCAAAAACGGGACAGCGGGCCACTGCCTTAAATCACTGGTTTGGACTTGTACTGGCCACCCCAGTGTATCCTAAATTGACAAAGTGATATGAGCCCACCATCATATTCACTCAACCAAAGTATTTCAGCACCGTACGCATTTTGCTTGAAGCCAAGGCTGATGGGTGAAATTGGGGTGTGGATAAAATAGGGCGCTCTACGAAGCACAGACGGAATTTTTGGGGGAAAAGAGGGTACATGCGACTACATACGATGTACTGGAATAAAATAATCAGAATAGTACGGCCTCCACACACCAATAACCCTCAAAAAAGCTCGTCTATACGCGCCAATGAAATTCGTGGGTTGTGACATGTACCCTGCCGTGACCAGGAAGTCGAGCCGATGAAAACTCATTGCTGGGGGGAGGGGACACTACTGTGTATTTCAATACAATAACAAAGTTCTAGGGACATAGTGTTCACGGGTGGGTCACTATAGCGGTTGCCCCAGTGGACTACTGGGGATCAGATAGACATCTTTCGCGAGGTTCCAGGAGACGAGACGGAACAGTGTTGATGTATACGATGGACGTATGTTAAAACACCGGTCTGGCAACAAAGATTACCGATGTCCTAAAGGATAATTCTATTTGGTACTGTCAAGACGAGCCCTAAGTCGGCTAGACGTTGGGTGACAGGGAACAACCCAGCCGGGATGATGGTCGAATAACCCGGTTAGAAAGTAGCGCGATACCCCACTAGGAGATAACATCGAATAACCTCGTCGTCGGGAGGAGGTAGTCGGCTTATGTCGATAGTAGGAGGGATCTTAAATGACCCAAAGGCGGTATGGTAACCGCCTAAACACCAGACTCGAGGAGATCTCGAGGAGATGAGAATGTAGAGCGAAGAAAGAGACAGGGTGGTGGTGAGAATTATCTGCGTCGTTGTCTAGCCAAGGCAGACTCGATATTAGACGAGGTAGAATCTACAGTACAAGGAGATTCTACCGAGTTTATATATTGTATCTAGGAGTCAATCGATCGAACTTGTCGACACACAGGGTGTGTTTGAATTCCAGGGGTTTCGATCAGGACACAGGGATATATCCCTATGTGTTCTGTGAATCTAGGGGTTCTCATCCCTATATGTTTCCAATGATTGGAGATGCGGGTTTATTGAATAACCCGATCGGCGTTGTTAGAGTGAACCGCCTTTGTGTGGTGTAACCACAAGAGCAATGGAATAATCCATTTAGGATGTGGGTGGGGTTTATGGAATAACCTGGTCGGCGTATGGAATAACCCGCTGTGAAAAGTTGAAAAAAGGTCGGTAGAATGCCAATTCATGACAGGTACCCTGAGGTACCACGAGCACCCAGGTGTTACTCACTGCGTTGAGACCCTCTGTAGTCAGAGTCCGACTACGTTCACGGAGCTCGGACTACGTGCAACTGATGTCTGACTACGGCTGTAGTCAGATCTCGTAGTCAAAGGTTTTGCCTACGTTCACGGAGATTGACCTAAGGCATGTAGTCAGGCTGTGCCTACATCTGCCTACCTTGTCCCACCTTGTTCTACCTCTTCCTACCCCGCGTAGGCACAGCTCGTCCAACCTTTCCTGGCCCTTTTTCGGCCATTTCTTCGTTGATCCACTGCTCAAACCTCTTCGCCATCTGCAGTCCTTGTCCACGACCCTGGTCCCTAATTTAGATGGATAACATCTTGATGCGGACCGTTGCTCCGATGCCAGGTCCCACCGACCCAAAGATTATTAGCGACTTGCGATAACTATTGAGTTATTTGCATAAGATTTAAGCACAATAACGCCAACTAGTCGAAGCCAACCCGTGACTACAGACGTTGAAACGGTGCGCTAAACAGTACGCTTGAAATGCGATAGCAGCTAGGGGATGCTAAACACCACCAAAAACCACCAACACACACACACACAACTGCCCTCTTATTAGCGCTTCCTTTATGTTCGTGGGTCCGTGCCGTAGTATGCGGCAAGCGAAGTCTGAACTCTCAGAAACAGTAACCAAGTTCCAATTGAACAATCCGATGAATGTTCTTAAGTACACTTCTGCTCTCGAAAGTAACCGTTCACGCAACGTTCCCTAGGCCCCGATGAACAGGTACTACGGGTGCTTTGTAGATTTGTATAGTTTTGAGTCTTAAGCACCTTCTAGCCTCAAGAAACCCAGATTGCGTCGCCTTACAACTGCTGAGGATCTACCAATGGATGACCTTGACTCTATAGTGCAAATCCCATACAGATAGGTCTATGCCCAAGCGTCCCACTGCACAGCCTTAGCCAGCTACAGATACAACTATTTGTGTGCCCCTAGGGAACTACCTAGCTCCTAGCTGCACGATACCACCGTCACCTATCAGGTAGCAGACTCTGGCTGTTAAACCAAAGAACGTTTGCACTGTCTCACGACTACTGAGGGTCTACCAATGAATGACCTTGACTCTATAGAACAAATCCCATACAGATAAGTCTATGCCCAAGCGTCTCACTGCGCAGCCTCAAGCTAACAATGGTCCAATGATTCCTAGGGTGCCTTCTCACAGGTCACTCGAGGTTCTGAAGCTTAAATCACAACTCAAGCCTTTGAGCCAACAACTAAACTCCAATTGTTATAGAACAACTACAAACAGAGAAAGTGCTATTCTCCGCGAAGCCGACCTGAGAACACTACCACCGGTGAAGCTGGCTTTGGCAACTGCCTAGGCGAACTGGGGGTGCAATGAACTGGTCTTCTGTGGGGTTCCTTCTGCCCTTTTATACTACTTTGCGAAATACATGAGATAATACGAATTGAGTAACTGAGATGAGGTGCTTTATAAGAAAGAATCAGGTGCTTGAGTGCCGAGTTGAATCGTCATGATGGAATGGCCGAAATAGTCATCCAGGTTGACCCCTAGGTCTGTTTTGGGTATATTTGTAATGCCCTAGGCCAGCCTATTGCTCCCGCTGGGGACGAATGTCTCCAGCTTGGTTGATAATCCAAGCTTCCTTAGGTCATTACGAGGTATAATGCGGAACTCTATCTGCCATCACGCCGCTAGGATGCCTACACTTCGGTGTCCGCTTTCTCTACAATCAACACTGCTGCCACAAAGAGTTACTTGTCTTTGTTTGGCACCTCGCGACCGCGTCGCGTATGTCACATGTCTCCTAGCCCCGTCTCGACTGTCAGAGCACGTTCCTCAGAGTACTCGTTCCGTCCGGTTAAGTAGAACTTAACTACTACTCGACAAATCTCAGTAACGTCGCCCTAGGGCACTTCACTGGCCCTAGCTGGCTAGTCACTATCGACTAGACACCTCCTAGGAAGCAAGCTTCCCATACGATATCCGTGCCTAGGCGTCTACTTCTCCTAGCTGTCCCGTCTCTCTTCCTAGGACCTTTCCTGCGCAGCCATTGGTACTCCTAGTAGAGTTATGATCCCTAGCTGGACTTCTTGGGCTTATATGTTTATCTCCTTGATAGTGTACTTAGTTTGCACTAAAGTACTACAGCCAGTGGTTCGGAGCTCACCCTAGCTCTCCTTTAGTATCACCAGAACAGGTGCCCTAGGGCTGTCGTACAGGCCCTAGGGGCACAATCTCTGCCAATCTCTGGGCTAGGCTTTAGCCTTAGAAATCGCAAAAATCGTGAGATTCAGCCTTCACATTTCGTGGGCCGTATCAACGTAGTCACAGGTAGTCAGACGTAGTCGCAGGTAGGCCAACATAATCGCATGTAGGCCAATGTCCATGCGACTACCTCTGTAGTCACACCCTCTGACTATGGGGGGATTCAACGCAGTGACTATTGACACCCCGGAATTTGTCATGATATTTCTGTGTTGACGGGAAAGAGCGGGATGGGCAGGAGGTGTTCAGAAGGATGAAACACCCAAGGAAGCATAATCCCGTACAGGTATATTTGATTGGGCAGGTATGGTATATTTTTTGCTGCTGCTACGCCATTTTCACTGCATTCAGACCCCCCCATAGGCACAGATGTGCCCACCTTCACCGATCTCCACCTACGGACTGCCCACCCAAGCTGACATTGGTCTACCCTAATAGGCGTCGGCCGACGTGGGTCTAGCATCCCTACCGAGGCAGAGCCTGCCCACCTTTGTAGATCTTCGCCGACAGTGGTGTGTCTATCTTGGCCAACCTTGGTCAACCTTGGTTGACCTGGGTCTAAGTTGGTGTTGGTTGGAATGGCTGGACGGGTACAAACCATGTCAGATTTTGAATTTGGCTAACTAGGCTTAGCTAGGCTCATCAGCCCACGTGAGTCTATGTGTGCCTAATCCAGTGGGAGTACCTAGACCAACCTCAGCAGGGATGGGCAGATGGATGGG
Organism: Mycena leptocephala; assembly: GCA_029378395.1. NCBI lineage: Eukaryota > Fungi > Basidiomycota > Agaricomycetes > Agaricales > Mycenaceae > Mycena > Mycena leptocephala. The sequence continues at coordinate 19,095 of JARJLF010001025.1, forward strand.
CAAGGGTCAGCACACTGGTCTGCCTACACATCTGCCTATCAGGATCTGGCAGACCTGTGCCTACGGGGGGGTCTGAACACAGTGTTTCTCAGAATCTGGGGTTCTCATTGACAAACGTCTTGAATTGCGGCTGCCCATACTCGACTGGACCGATACATTTTCGCATTTGAGGTTGAAATGGCATACACTACATTTTGATGGCCCCTCGGCCAACTGGGTCCGAGGTTGAGGTTGGCCGAGGGGCCATCAAACTGTAGTGATAGTACAATACAAAAGAAAGACGAAATGGTGAAGGTAAACACATAGAAACAAATATGCCATTCGGAGTGCATAAAACTCCTTTCTGGCCTCCGGATTCAACTGAACGTGGTCCGTGGAAGCATTCAGCAATGCTCACGGCAGCGCTTGTTCGGGGTGCCAAATACAAAAATGTTATATGGCACCCGGGTACTTTGGCACCTGCGGGTGCCAGGATAGAATTATCCTGTCCTAAAGGGGTATTTATCAGTGCTCCGAGCAAAAGTGTCATGGCTGCCTCAAGGTCAAGGCAGGGCTCATTTGTCCCTCTCGTACACCGCCAGTCTCCATGCACATGGAAAAGACACCTCATCGCCCTCCCAATATTGGAAACCTCAAAACCCAATTATCCGACAGTCTAACATTCGCAAATTGCGCACTGTTTATTGCTGGAGGCGCCACAAGTTCCTTGGTCGTAAACATGAATTTAAGAATACATCCTTACGCTGTTACGTTTAGCTCTATCCCGTGGGCATGGCACTCTGCTTTCTCGTGGCTACATGGGCTCAGATTATGGCGGTCACTGGCATACCGACGTCGACCCGGCATCAATGTTTGTGGCAATGTCCTGGGTTCTCGATTTTGTAGTGTTATTCGTTGGCCTGCTAGGTACTTGAATTACAAATGTCCTGATGTTTCCTATTAATTGAACGTGACGGGCAGCTCCTCGTGATGTCCAAATGAAGTCAGCTGTTATTTCACCGGCTGGAATAGTGAAGCCAAGTAATTCGGACATCGAATTTGGGTTTCAGTACTCCACCACACACCGGATAAAGAAATATCTTGACCTAGGTTGAAACGTGTGCTGAAAAGCTCCGAGATATTTCCTTACTCGGTGTGTAAGACTTATCTTCCCAGTTACCAGTTTCAACAAGTGCATAAAGACCAGAGCGAGAAGAAGCTAAGAAAAGCCTGTTGGACAATGACCTCAGTGGTCTTCCACCAATCTGTGTTTCGGTTTCGAACTTTTGCCCTGGGTTCAATTTTCCCAACGGTGCATAGTCCCGAATCGATTAGTATCATAGACCTCCTTCAGATGTTAGAACACCAATATAAAGTATTCTTCGCCTTCATCGACGGGGTTAATTCCATTAGAGGTGCCAATGTTGAATCAGCGCCCACCAAGCGCTCATCAACTGGGGTGCGTGTAGTACGGTCCTATAAGTTTTGAGGATTCAAGAACTATATATGAGCTTAGCTGGTTGATAATAATGCTTTAAAAGTCGCATTTGATGGTTGTGGTAAGAGTCGTTCCCGAAATAAGCTGCCACTCGAGCATGACCTGTGTCCCTCCACTCAGAATCCGCAAGTAATACACCGGCGCATTCCTGACTCAGGCCACAGATCCCGGTTTCAACTCCTCTGCAAGGAGTCCCTCAACATGATCCGAGAGGAACCGGCTCGGTATTCTGAACCGGGGGTTGAACACGCTGCAATTGCCTGAAGTGGGGCCCAAGTCATTCATTTCTGTTTTTACAAATTCAAGGTCCTTACAGCTCTTTGCGGTACAACAGGCGCGGTCCGTTTTTTTTCTGTTTTGGCAAGTTTTCACGAGAAAAGCTGCCCTGAGCTCAATTGTCAACCGTTTCCCCTCAAAATAGGCTCATTCGATTCGCACTGAAAATCCACAGCGAATGGAATACCGATATTTTTGATCCTTTTACATAATAGAATTTCTTCCGGAAAAACTTGCTTTTGAGTAGGACACCTGTAGTACTCGGAATACAGCCCTGATTGGCCTAATCTTTGAATATGCTATATATCTGATGTGACCCTAGCCAATATGGGTGTCTACGGAGCTTAATGTACTCAAACTTCCATGGACAGCTCTACTTGTGGTAGTGTCTGGATATCTACTTTGCTAAAGTGTGCATTAGATCATAATCACTCAGCATGTAATATAAATAAACACACCGTTGTCTAGGGCCGCATCAGATGTATCGCATATCCAAAAACTAGGCCAATCGGGGCAGTATTCCGAGTGTTACAGGTGTCCTACTCAAAAGCAAGTTTTTCCAGAAGAAATTCTATTACGTAAAAGGATCAAAAATACCGGCATTCCATTCGCTGTGGATTTTCAATGTGAATCGAATGAGCCTATTTTGAGGGGAAACGGTTGAGAATTAAGCTCAGGGCAGCTGTTTTCGTGAAAACTTGCCAAAACAGAAAAAAAAACGGACCGCGCCTGTTGTACCGCAAAGAGCTGTAATCAATTCGGAAATTCTCCCATATTGAAAGTCAAAAGTAATTGTCCGAAAGAAAGCGTAACAAGAAGTCCAATGTCGTGAAAGAATCTCTGACTACTGCGAGCGCTGCGCACTACATAATTTAATACCCGGTGATATTAATCGACTGGGCCACAGCACCGACGAGAATGACAGTGTCGCCGGCAGGTGCAGTCCGCGCATAGCTGTTGTACATGTAAAGCTGGTACTCCGCCCCAACGAACCAGAAGCCTGATGGAAGCTTCCGCTAACCCTCAGCCCATGTGCAGGTGTAAGAAAAGAAAATGCGTACCACGGCGGTGAATATATCCAGGGGCGGATCCGCGGACTGGTTGTACGTCCTCCGCGCGATCAAAGTGGGGTACTCGTGACCGTTGTTGTTGGCGGTGTCTTCGATGTAGTAGTCGAGGTACGTCGGGGTGTAGCCGAGATAGTTTGCACATGTCATATTGGCCACAATGGTGAATGTCTTAGGATATGTCTGGTCAGCAACGAGCAAAAACCCTGCATTAAATGAGCGACTCACAGCGCCGGGGTTGACCGTTCTTGGGGAGAATGCAAAAGTTCCCAAACGGACGGCGTCGGGACAAAACAATTGCAGTTGTGCGCTGGCCAATGAAGCAAGGACGACCAGAGGTGCAAGGATTGGGACGAAGTTGACATGCATTGGAGAGGCGAAAAGGTTTGTGAGATGTTAAAGAAAGACTTGCTTCTTTATACCTTTCAGCGTCGGAGATGATATGCCGGATATGTAAGAATAGCGGCGAGCGCAAGAATAGAAAGCACAAGAATAGAATTCTCTCGCCGATGCCGACAGACGCAGGGTGGCTAGGCGTGGCTAGGAATGGATGTTTAGCAGCCGACAGTGCTATCCGGTGATCTTGGAATGATGAAAGCTTGCCACCCGTACATATATACGTTCCCAAAGGCTAACTAAAAGAAACGATAATTCTGATCGATATACTGAATTCATATAGAGACACATACTTCATGTTGGCTCTACTCTTGTTCCGTGGCTGGTTCCGTTATTGTTTCATTCCAGGCCATATACTACTTGAGCGGTAGTGCAGCGGTGATACCGCGAGTGACATGGATCCATACCGGCTTGCCAGCTGGCGGAAGCTGCGTGCCTGCGCTTCGCTGCGGCGATACGAATTGAAACCCAGTGGACTTGCAAATCTACGAGTGAACAAAAAAATTCAGAAGAGACGACAAAGAAATGTCGCAGCGCACAACTCTGTCAAGAGTTCACAACGCCCGAATGCAGAGGTTTAATGATGCTGTTGCCGGGCCGGCACCGTCCCTTCGGGCCCGAGTTTCGATCTCGAAAAGGACCAGGCTACCCACGCTGTCCGGTCAGTGCACTCCGTCCTGTGTAAAGTTCAGATTGGCATACAATTAGTGTTGTCGCGAGTCAGGGCTCAAGCCCAAGCCCGGGAGGTATACCAGAATTTTGGCAAATGAAAGCGTCGGGACTTAGTTGTGAGTGATTTATAAACTCAATTTTGCTTCACCCATACCTTTTGACCCCGGAATTAAGGCTAAACATGTACATACGGAAGTCGCCGGAGGGTCGAGAAGTTTTTGATGGAACTCATGATGCAGTTTCAACCACACCGAGCATGATATGTTTCGCTGTTGAAAATGTTTCGCGAGTACCTGAGGTAAGCCATGCATTGAAAGATGAATTTTCAACCAATTGCAAAAGACGTGCTTCATGGGAATAAATTGTACTCGGGCCCAGGCCCGACCTGACCCGACCCAAGCCCGGGCTTTTAAGCCCGACTCGACCCTAACAACACGACATACAATGCGGAAAGCGGGTACGCACGCCGTGACCGGATCGGCATCGGTTCTGGAAGGAGCCTAGATTTGATATGCAATGCGAGAAGAGCTTACGAACACTGTCGCCGTGTCGGCATCGGATCGGAAATGAGGTCAGAAGAATACAGCGTGAAAAATGACACGTTACACATGCAGTCGAGTCAGGAGCACCGATCCGCAACATTCAAAGTAGAAATCGAAATTACGCAATTCGAACGGACCCGGCTGAATTTGAAGGCGATCTGATCCGTATCCATGAATATTCGAATTTCTCGCTGCGGCAGCCATGACATGAAGAGATAAGTGGGGGATGAAAACATTGGTGGCGGATGGGGAGGGGGGGGAAGGGAGCAAGACCGCTTGACATCTACCGGAACAAATGAGAAGAGAGGTGACCGGTGAACAGAAGTTTTTAGTGAAAGCTGAGGGAGGAATTTGGGCAGTGCAGCGGGAAACCGACGATATCGCTCGTACATTGGGCGAACTGTTCTCCGTCAACGACCCTGCGTATGATACACCATGTTCGAACAGTTTTAAAAAGTACACACAAAGACGGATCCGAAGGCGCCACAGGACACAGTTTTGGGTGGATGAATTTCCGAGTCCACACGGAGATGCCGCTAGCGCACGAGCTGGTCAGTGCTAGTGATGTTCAGGGCCCGGCCTGGCCTGGAAGCCGCGACTTGGGCCCGGCCTGAGCGGGCTTGGGCTTGAAATTTCTGAAGTCCAAGCCCAAGCCCGCGACCAGGGCTTGAAGCCCTAGGCCCGGGGCTTGGTCGGGCCTGAAACAGAGGTCGAGTATTGAACACCCTGGTGGTAGGAATAGTCGTTTGGATGATATGCGAGTCAATTCCAGTCAATGGATCAATTTATTTGATACTTTCTAACCAATAGAACCAGAAATTCTATTTTGGCCAGTCTAAACTTGATAAATGAACGCTCCAGAAGCTAGAAAATGTCTTCCAAAACATCCAGAGGAAGCCATACACCTATATGGAGTGCCATGGTTTAGTTTTTGCGCGCAAAAATTAACTGTTCATATAGTCGGGCCTCAAGCCCAAGCCCTGGGCCTGAGGCTTCCCAGGCCCGAGCCCTGAGCCCGCTCAAGCCTTGCGGCGGGCCCGGCCCGGCTTGGGCTTACTAGGGCCTGGCCGGCCTAGGGCTTGGAGCCGGGCCCTGAACATCACTACTGGTCACCTGCACTCTTCCGCCGCACAGCGCACGGGAACACACGTCGGAGGTTTGGAGCGAGCGCTTGTCGGGGGAACCGCCTGTAGCGCCGTTGGGCTTCCATACATCAAAAGTGGCAAGATAACCGCGAAGGGAGTCAATTGATCCGGCCGCCGATCAGTACAGCCACGCCATGTCTTTGCGCGACTACATACTGTACACTGGCGCCGCTGGTCCATCGCACCCTGGTTTCGTGCCAGTACCGAAATGTGGCTCAACTCAGTTCTCCCCCGCTCTGCTAGCTTCGTGTTTCCTTCCACCGCACGTCATTCCCCCATCTCCCTGCACATTTCCTATCGGTCTTTTTTTGTTTACCTTGTATCGCGTGCATCTCCTCTCCCCGGATCCGTTCACCTGTCGTCCCTTCGCCGACCATTCCATCGCCCAACCATGTGAAGAACAAGCGTTACTCACCGTGCCTCTTAATCCCGCGCTCTAGAGCCCAAAGCATGAGCAAAAGACCGTGCGCTAATGACGTCGCTTTTCTGTAGATCCTTTGTGGCTTCGCCTTCTGCCTACGGTGCCACCGCGTGGGCTGAAGCTACTGACAGCTCTTGCGGGCCCACCGCTCTCCCTCCGCGTTATCGATGGCCGGCCCGTCCCGCTGGATCGCCGCGTACCACGCACGCAACTACGAGCGGCGACGGCGGCTTCCACCGACCGTCTACACCACGATGACACGCACGACGCTCCACGCGACCACCAGCCCGCTACACGCCGCCCCGGATCCGCTTCGCATCTGCGACGTCGCCTATGCGCTCTTCACCCGCCCCGACGCCGTACTGCATTCCGATTCTCGACACCACGCCGGCGCACACGTTGGCCCGTTCCCACACCACTGCTAGCATGCGACTACGAGGTTCCCCGCGGCCTACGCCACTTCCGTCGCCTCCCTGCCCACTGCGACCGTCTCCAGCGCATTCCCACCACGTTGCTCGACGCCGTGCATCGTGGGTCACCACCACCCGCATGCGCAGCGCCAGCGACAGACCTCCCTCGTGGCCGCTGCCGCCGCCTGTATTCGCAGAACGCAGTCGGCGTTTTCCATCGCCCGCGTCGCCTTCGATGCCTCCCCGCACACCGCGTGCTCGATGCGCCGCGTCTCAGCCTCCCCTGCATCATCATGCGCTCCGAGTGTTCTCGCCGAAAAACCACCCCACCGTTCGACCCGGGCTCTTGAATTCATCCTCGACACTGCACCCGCATCCTTACCCTCTGCTCCAAGCGCGCGCATACAACTCGTTTTTACCTGCACGCCTACTCATACGTCCCTCGGCGCCCCGCGCCGTCGCGTAACAGGAATACCTGTATACGACGCACGCCGAGCGTCGCGGCTACATCTCGATTGCAGACCGTTATGGGGCATCCTCCCTTTGCGCTTGAAATGTGCAGCTGCCTGCTCAATGTACGCTTATGCACCGCGCGGGACTGCATCCGACCCGCCTATCGTCCTCGAGTAGGTGTTCACCCACCGGATTCGATTGCACGCTTCCCGTTTTAGCATCATTTTGCTCTACCATCAGTCTTTGTAATTACCGTATTTAACCGGTCTTGTCCTGAAAGTCTGTACTTGACTTTCAAACGGGCGGAGTCTGTATAGTCCAGTAAGGAAAGGGTATACCTGCAGCCGGAGCAAAATGAACTCCGGAAATCAGCTACAGATGCAGACGGGCCCCGAATGCAGAAATGCACGGTACGAGAAGTCGCCTCTGCTCAACATGGTTCCAGTACATATTTGTCACAGACCGCCACTTTGTTGATCTGCATCCATAGCTTGAACCCTCACTTGGTTGGTACCGGGATAGGCTTCTCCGCCATCGCAGCTAGACAGAAGATATGTCGCGGTTGGGGAACCTCTGAATCATCGACGTAGTCAATCACCGGCGTATCTGTTTCACCAAGTAATCAAATCCAACTAACTGCAACTGCAACGACTCACGAATCGTCGAACGGTTGTCGGACATCACGATCGTTCGCGGGCTCCAATGGACGCAGCTTGGACGTGTTGCGAACCAATCAGACGTTGAAGTAAAAACTCGGAGATGGGGTTCCATTCAGCGTCTGTAATAAACTCCCCATTAATGAAGATGCAGCGAGTCCCAATGATTGGGTGAATCCGGACAAGAGGATGGACGTTCGTGATGGGATCTTTGCGCACTAGGCTCACCGCAAGTCGTGCTTGGTTTGTTATGATCGCTGGGGAGCTAGGCGTTCATCACAAAATAGGCGTGGAAAATAGGCCCACGCATGAAGAATAGGCGTTCACAAAGGATTACTCATATTAAACGTGTATATACTTCATCTCTCGGGTCAAGAAAGCAAGGCAGCTAAGTCATAGTCAGTTCGCCAGTCCCGACACTCCGTATAAGGCTCACCAGCGATGCCACTTGTACCGCCCTCCCCTATCTTTCCTCTCACGCTTTCAAAACTGTTTTTGAAGCAGGTCCGCGCTGCGAACGTTTGTCGACGAAGTACCGGACCTGGATTTGAATTCGACCGAGTCCCGGTGAATGACGATTTCCATCAACTGGCCCTCGTCCTCCTTCTCGAGCATGTGCCGCTTGAACCCTTCGGTCGTTTCCGGCACCGGCGGCACCCGCTATCGCGTCGGGAAAAAGATTGTCAGCAAAGTCGAAGAAACCCGGGGGAAGGGGGGAAATCGATGGGTTCAGTCCCAGGGAGTCGGTCACATTTTATTCTCTGTAGGGCGTTATTCGCGTCCGTTCAAGTGCTCGAGTATAACGAAATGGATAACAAAGACGGCCTTAGTATAACCAAAAGGGAAAGAGAAAAAATACGCGTTCGCTGTGCATTAATTTACGTCTACCCTGCAGGTCCTACTACACTGCCGTGTGGCGACGCAAGGTCCCCGTTCCACGTAGCGAGTCGCGACAGCCATCATATTGATGAGAGCGGAGAAATCCGAGTCCGACATAGCCGAACACCGCAAAATGTCGATTCAAGGCAACTTCGAGGATTCAGTGGAAAAAAAGAAGAAAAAATTGCATCTAAATCATGGTTTTTGGTTTCACCAGCTTCAAACCAGAACCAAAACCAGCCGGAAACCATGAACATGGTTTGCTGGTTTCAGCAAACCATGGTTTTAACGTTTGCTGGTTTCTTGGTTTGAAACTAAACCAAGCAGATCACGAGAAACCCCGCATGTTGTTCGGCAACAAGTACCAAATGCGCTTCATATCCGGATGGAACCAAGTGATGAGCCACCAGTCCTTGCACAATGCCAGTGGGGTGTCACGCGAAAATTCGGCTGCTGTCGAAATGTCGAACTGGTAAATCGGGTCACGCGTCACACCCCTGTCGATTTGAGTGGGAGGCACCAGTAATTGGAAGTACCCTCCAGCATAACAGATTTTATTCTCCTGCCAGTAACCTGGGCTTATCATCCGACTCACCTGGCTTGCTATCGGCTCCCATTAAATTGACTCGAGAGGTGAGCGATCATAGCTGATGAAACAGAACTTACACTAAGTCATCAAAAGTAATGACCGATCGGTTTTCGGACCATATCTCAACATTGAGACAACATTTTTAGTTCAAACAAAGTGTAGAATCATGGAGAAGGATCCTACGGACCTTTCTGCAATAATGATGAAATCAAAATATACTGATGCGCCATCATTCTGGGCCAAATACGGAAAGAACCGAAAAAATCGGATTTTCAACTTGTGCTAGGATTTTTTTGAGCACAAACCAAACCTGTCAGATTGTGGTTCAGAATGTTCTCTACCATCCTACATTTTGAATTGTGCAAAAATATACAGGGGTTGGGGAGATATGTGGCCCGCAAAATGGCAACAAACGGCCAAAAACAGCAAAATCCACCAAAAACAGCCAAAAACGTACGAAAGTGATCATTTTGCGGGCCACATATCTCCCCAACCCCTGTATATTTTTGCACAATTCAAAATGTAGGATGGTAGAGAACATTCTGAACCACAATCTGACAGGTTTGGTTTGTGCTCAAAAAAATCCTAGCACATGTTGAAAATCCGATTTTTTCGGTTTTTTCCGTATTTGGCCCAGAATGATGGCGCATCAGTATATTTTGATCTCATCGTTATTGCAGAGCGGTCCGTAGGATCCTTCTCTATGATTCTACACTTTGTTTGAACAAAAAATGTTGTCTCAATGTTGAGATATGGTCCGAAAACCGATCGGTCATTACTTTTGATGACTTAGTGTATGTAAAAGACCAACAGGATGGCCAAAACAGACTGATTAAAATCTCGCTCTCTCCCGTCTAAGCACTATCTATCTAATCCGACAACCTGGGGCCAGGTTGTCCTTCTTTTGAAGCCGATATCGCCCTAAAGAGACCAGATGTTTTCACCAATTGGCCGAATGCGCAACCAGGTTCTTGATTCAACCCTCTAATTATTTATTGAAAGTATATGTCAGTTTTCCAAATCCCAATTCTCCCTTGTTCTTCAAGACAACATGATTCCACCGAAGGATTTCCAAGCTTTGATCGTGCACACAGACGCATCAGGTACCACGTTGAGAGAACAACCACGCCGGAGCGGGGAAAGTGCCGCCCGATGATGGATGCCAGCTGTCTGCCTCGGCTGCTAGGCGGCCGCTGCGAGGCCTAGCCCTGTACTGATAGCGGACACGGATCGAACGGCCATAGACTGAGACTCGCACGAGTCGCATTATCAGAGATGCACGTTGGAATAAATTTCCCTCCCACATACGGGGAGAATTCGTTCGCAGTTACAAAGTGGGGAGAATATAAGGGAAAAGGTAAAAAGGCGATGCAAGACACGATAAATGCAAGGAACCAGGGTGTAAGGAACAGTACCTGTTGCGTCAATATACCAGTCGGATTGATCAATGGCTACGGCGACAGCGAGAACGATGCAAACATCTTATAGGCAGACACTGTGAACGAGTCTGAACCTTACATCTCGCATCCCCTTCCCTTAGCTTCGCTCGACCGGCCTCCTTCATCATGTCGACAGCACTGAAGCACTCGTGCGTCCGCCGTCGCTCTGTCGTCGCGTCCACCCTTCGTTTCTAACTATCACGCAGTGCCGAATACGGTGGCAAGAAAGTCGGCCACAACGTCGACGTGATTACAAGTGCAGCTGGCGTTACGCCAGCGTCGCGTACCGAGGCGCCGCGCGAGGTCTTCATCGGCTGCTCGCCAATGGAAATCAACAAGAAGCTTCTCGGCCCGTTCGTGGACATCACTGCGCGGGCCATGTCCAAGGTCGGCATCACGGCGCCGCCGAACCTCACCTTCCACTGGGCCGTCATCGTCGGCAACTACGTGCACGAACTGAACTACGACGCCCACTACTACAACACCTATGAGAACAAGGCGGTCAAGGTCGTCCGCGACAAATTGCACCGGGACGAGTACCGCCTATACCCGGTTGGGACGACGTGTTTCAACGACGCGGCCATCGTCGAAGAGGGCGTGAAGGCAATCGACGCACCGCATATGCTGCCGCTCTACGAGGTCCGGACAAACAACTGCCAGAAGTTCGTCATCGAGCTTCTCAACCTCATCTGCGACCCCCGGCGCAAGAAGGTGACGACGTCCTTTCAATGGAATGCCAGACAGGTGCAAGAGGAGTTGGAGCCGTGGATGAGGGCTTACGCTGTGCCCATCGACGCCACGGACGAGGAGGTCGCGCAGATTAAGGCAAAGGCGGAAGCAGAGCATGCCGAGCGCGTGGCCGAGTTTCATGCGAGGCAGGAGCAGAAAAAGGCTGCACAACAGGCTGCCTTGGAGGCGGAGAAACAAGTCGTGATGAAGGACATCCTCGACGACGCGCAGGAGTTAATGACCCGCAGCGAGGTAGAGCAGCAGAGTACGTTGCCCCTGGCATCTTTGCTGAGCATCAAAAACTAATCCTTGTTCGTAGTTCCTGAGCCTCTCACCGCCGTCACTGAGGACGAGCTTGTGCAGGCGACGGTGGTCTGACCCGCAGAGCCTTCTAGAATAACCAGCTTCAGGCTGGGAGAAGCGAACGAACCGTCTAGTACAGCCGGTCAAAGTCGTTATTGGGAAGATGTGAGGAGCAGGGACGATACTGGGATAAGACCATCAGATTGCGAGTTCTGTCTGTACTAGTAGAGTGAGAGTGGGCTGCAATCAAGCTGCGATGAACTTGACCTTAGACTGCATGACCGAAATTTAAGGAGACGAGGAGTGACGGCGGAGTTTACACGCTGGGATTGCGGCTCGCACTCTCATCCATCGAGAGAATTACTGGTTGTTACCAGTCTGCCTCCGACTGACCAACAATTTGTAGCGAAGACGGAGGCCATCTCTGCACCACCACCATGTCAAATTCTGAAACATCCTCGAACGACTTTGCTCTTGCTCTTGATCCAAAAACCTCATACTCCACAAGCCAGCCTGTGGACAAGCCTCTGAAGCATGTTGTGCCCGCAGTCGAGCCGAAGATCATGCAAACCGAAATTTTTGGGGTGCGGAATGGCGCGGCTCACTGCGTTGAGGCCCCCCGTAGTCAGAGGGTGTGACTACGGAGGTAGTCGCATGGACATTGGACTACATGCGACTACATTGCCCACCCCTTGGCCTACCTGCGCCTACGTCTGACTACCTGTGACTACATCCGTAGTCACAGGTTGGCTTCGACTAGTGGTGTTGCAATGCTCGAATTTTATGTAAATAGTTGCTGTTGAGTTGTCACAAATTGCTAATAACGCTTGGTTTGGACAAATTTTGGCATCGGCGCAACAGTCCGCAATCAATTCATCCGATGTCACATAGCAAATAGACACTCATCACGGCCGCGAGCACCACTGCTCACTAGAGGACTCGAGAGAAAGGGGTTTGGGGTGAGCATTAATGAAGAAATGAGCGACACAAGTGTAGCCCAATGTTGGACGAGCCGTGCCTACGTGGGGTAGGAAGAGGTAGGCCAAGGTAGGCCAACTGAAATCAGATGTAGGCACAGCCTGACTACAGCCGTAATCTGAGCTAGGACAACGTCAATCAAGCCTTCGACTACTATGTCTGACTACAGCCGTAGTCAGACATATGTCGCAGGTAGTCCGAGCTAGGACAACGGCGTCAGAGTCTGATTACGGAGGGTCTCAACGCAGTGGCTGTTAGTGCAAACGCGTGGCCTTTACCCACTCCTGGAGCCGCTGTTTCAATAGTTCACGGCGCAAACGTTGCAGCGGGACACACCTGGAATCGGGTGTCGTCGAATCTTCCTCCATTGCACCTCAATTGGACATTTCCAAGCCCAAGTTTGCTTGATGGCGCCGAGAAGCTCATCCTGAACGTGATGCAGTTTGTTTGCGAACGCGACGCTGCCCCCAGTTTCCCCACTGTCGCAATCGACAGCAGGGCGTTCACGAGCGGAAACGCGATTTCGATGCCAGCAGACTCCCGCGGGTGGTTACCCATCATGCTCCGTGCCCCTTTGGGCCTCATCAACGTCAAGGCAGTGCAATCACCTCCCTTGAGCATCCTGATATTGGCCGCAGCGTTCTTTGTGCTCGTCGCCAACACAGTAAACAGGTGCCGAACTTCGGAATCTTTGAAGGCCTCTCTGGTCAATTTTTGGGTGGCCGCATCTCTTCTTACAACATTTATGAATCACATGTTTGAAATGTTTCCACAAGCTCTGCTTTGCGCAATTCGCAACTTTGAATAAACCGTGAGTTACCGTGCGCGCTATCGCCATGGATGGACTTTGTGCTCATTGTAATGAACAGAAACCCGGTTTCAGCCTTGGTAGATCGGTTCGGACTGCTGCAGATGGCCGCGCAGCTACCCAAAATGGCAGTGGAACCACGAATGCCTCACGAAATGGCACGAATGCTACTCCTCAAGGCAACGTGAGCACACAGGTCCAGGTGGGAATGGACCCAGACGCAATCCGCGACGTACAGGTGTTACGAACCCTCGTCCAGACATACCTCCCACCCTCCATACACCCCCTGATGGGTCAATTAAAATAATGTGTTGGAATATACATCACGATTTTACGTTGAAGTTGAAGAGCCCGCATGTCAAAAAATTCTCAAGACTTACGATATCATGTTCTTTGCGGAGATTGATATGCTTCCAGGCGAAGATGAACCCGCGGATGTTCCCCAAGGCTATACACTCTTGTCTCTCCCGCGTAGGCCAACCCTGAGTGCACAGTGGCGCGGAGGAGGTATCGCGCTCATAATCCGGGATAGCCTCGATTTCACAAAGTCCAACCTGAGCTCCCCAGATATTCTAGTGCTTGATATGGGCTCAATCTGGCTGATTGGTGCGTACATCCCACCTGTGTCGTCACGCTGGCAGGGCTGGACCGACATTGAACCTATTCAAATGCTGTGGGAAACTATTGCACTTTGCACGCGAAGTGACGATAAGCCTGTCCTTGTTCTAACCGACATAAATGCACGGACTGGCTCATCCCAGGTGGAGTTTGAACTAGGGAACTTGGCGAGGATCTCGTCGGATCCGGACACAAAGATGAACGCACGCGGACGCACTGTTTTGGGTCAATGTGACACATACGGGTTAGTTATCTTGAATGGAACATCATTAGAGGGTGCATCGCCCGGTCGCTTTGCCTCCTGGCAGCCCGGCGGATGCTCTGTTATCGATTACGCTCTCGCCTCCAAAAGCCTTCTTCCTCAAGTCCGAAACCTTCATATTGAATCCCCGACCCCCGATCCAGATGACAATTGGTCGGATCACAATCGAATCTACATTACACTAGATGCTGACATTTTCAAAATTAATCGGTTGGACCCTCAGGAACGCATGGAACACCCGGATTTGCGTGGCACAAGAACAATTGACAACTTGTATCAGGCCACTATGGATGTCAGACAAACTCCCGATCCAGCCTTGGATTCTTTATGGGGCCATATACTGGCGGAATCGAGTTCCATCTACATCTATGTTGAAGATGTGCGATCTAAGACGGCCTGTGCCGGGGCTGGTGTGTTCTTTGGACTGTCGTCGCCACTTAATATGGCTCTTGCTGTTCCCGGACCAGAATCAAGCACGGCAGACCGTGCACGAATTTTTGGAATTCATGAGGCACTGCTTCGAGCTGCAGCCACGACTCGGCTCGTAATCTTCTGCACATCCAAGCTAGTAATCCGTCAGCTCTACGGAGATATCTTCAAAGACACAATCAAACTTCTCACAGTGCGCCATGCACGTACATGTTTCGTTCACGCGAAATTCAACGCCGATAATGAGTCCCGCAAACATGCACATGGCATTGCAAAAAAAAGGCCTCAAGGTCACTCCGCACACAGAGCCATTTTCCTTTAGGCCGATGTCAAATGAATTCAATGTACCTGACATTCAGACTCAGCCAGTGAACTCGGGACGAAAGGTCGTTACAGATCTCCCAGAGACTTCCCCGTCTCATCCCAAGAAATGGAAGACAGGTGACGACGAAGATACGGTCTATATGGATCGTCCACATCGAGGCAGAGCGAAGGTTCGTCAGCTACAATTGGCTCTACGGAAGGAACTTCTGACCTGTGAAAACAACAAAGAATTCTGAGACTTTTTCCGCAAACGAAAGGACCCGCGGCCCAAGAAACCCAAGGTTACAGTGACAGAACTCTCAGCCGACTTCGAGGCCCGTCTGAACTATCCCGAAGTCACTCCTAAATCGTTCAATAAGGAACAACTTGAGTTCAACGCGCGGATGGCTCGCGAACTTACCCAAAGCCCAATTGATAAATCACCCCGGCAGTCGTGTACGCGTGACATAACCCTGGAGGATGTCGAATGGATGAAGCGACATATCAAGGAGCACGGACTTGATACCTCTGCGGGTGTAGACGATCTCTCCTATGAGGATTGCCTCGCCATTCCCAACGAGAAACTTCTTGAATTTTTTCTATATTGCCCCAAAAAGCGCAACATGCCCCGGCTATGGCTAATTGTTCTTCTCATTGGGATACTCAAAAAGGACAAGGATGCAACGGATCCCTCTAGCTATCGCCTCATCGCACTTGAATGCTGCATGCTCAAGATGTCGACCTTGATTATTTACCGGAGAATCCGAGAGGCAGCGCAAGACCTCGGTGTAGTGCCCGTTACCCAAAACGGTTTCCAAGCGCACCTCAGGTCCAATAACAATGTCTTTGTTCTCATTTGCCTCATAGACAAGGCCTATGACTTGTACAAGCCTCTTTATGTGGCCTACCTGGACCTCAAAAATCACTGCGTTCCAGCCCCCAATGGACAGAGGGTCTAGCTATATGCATAGACAGAGCCCTAGACAAGGCAGCCTGGCTATATGTGGCCACGTATGGCTACACCACGTAGACATGGTACGTCTACGTTCGTTGTATCTGTCTACATGAGTCGACCGACATGGACAGTGGGTGGACCAACGTAAAGACCAACGTAGCCAGAGGTAGACCTACATCGAGCAAAAAAATCACAACAGTTGAGTGAGTGTGTAGACGCACGTAGACAGACATAGACTCCGGTAGCCGGACTGTGTCCACATGACATATACACATATAGCCACAGCTGGACGAGCGGGGACAGACATGCGTCCACAACCCTCTGTCTACCCCGATAGACAGAGCTTGGCAGGGGGTAGACAGATATAGCCACACCTGGACGAGGGGGGACAGAGATCTGTCCAGTGGGGGCCGGAACGCAGTGAATGCTTTTCCAGGCACAGACAGATCAACCCTCTGGGTAAAATTAGCGAACATGGGTATTTCAGGGCCAATGATTGAATGGTTGAAAATATTGTACGACAGAATTCGCTATATGGTGCGCCTCGACGGTCGCTTCGCCGCTGCATTCAGATCGCTTCTCGGAATCCTGACTGGCGACCCGGGCTCTCCACATCTATGGGACTTGTTCATGTCAGATTTTATTCTCGCATGGCACCCCGAGGATATCGAATTGAACGGGGTCCCCATAAAATATTTGATCAATACAATAATACCAGTATGGCTGAATTGAGCTGAATAGATTGCAGTGAAGTATACGACGTACACCGTATGGCTATCAAGAACTGGACAAGCTCAAACAGAGTAAGCTCTGTTAAACCTTTGGTGTTATGATCCCCGATACCAAACCGCCCATAGTTCGGATAAAAGACCTTGACTAGGATTCCCCATTGTCTTTCAGCGTATCCTCGGTTTCTCCTGCTTCGCAGTCTGTTGTTATTTCCGTCTGGTGTTTTGGACATGCGAGGTGTAACGAGTGGGTTTGGGCACCCAATTCAACTTCAAGATTTTGTGCGAGGTGGGTGGTGGGAAACAGGAACGATTGTTGCGCGAGGTCCAGTCGCGTGTGTCGGTACACACGACACGCCATCATGTTTGTCAACATCACGTTGGGGACAACTAGGAAGCTGCGGTACGCAGGTCCAAGAACGGGAAAGCACAGCAGGATGAAGGCCGCGATATTGGTGACCACAGTAATCCTGAAAATGAAGAGGTTCAGTGAGTGCATAACCACCGATGGAGGGCTGACATGTAATAGAGTTGGCCATCTATGAAGAGGGACTCGGAGAAGGACGGAAGGTACGCCCCTGTGAAGAATGCGCGTGCTTTTTGTCTCCAAGAACGATATTCGACATGAGTATTTCCGACGAGCCTGTACGAGATGGCGAGAAAAACTGCGGTGTCGAACAATCCTGGATTGAGACCGATGGTCTCGGCATACGGTGCCAGGTCGCCCAGACTACAGTAAGGGGTGGGTCCAATGTTGACGCCACGGGTCGCAATCGGAATAATGAGGCTCGTTCCGAGCACGGCGAGCCACATGAGGCCAAAGACGATAGTCACTGTCCGTGCACAGCAGTATACAGCACGCACGCGGAAGAAAAAAAGGAGCGATGTCGAAGGGATGGCGATGGGAAAAAGGAGTGCAATCCCAAGATGAAAGGTCCAACAGTCTCCCACAGGATAGGCTGCGTAAACATAAGGAGAGTGTCTTTGGCAGGACGCTACCCACATACTCAGGAAAAGCATACATCCAAGCACAGCGGCGGCGGAAGTGATTCTGCGCGATGTTAATATGACAGTCGGAGCAGGAGGCCTATAGTCACCTCGACAGAAAATACGCCGCTACTGGCCACCCCAACCTGTGTTTGAGTTTGAAAAGTAGCATGTAGTCCCCTTTCAGATTACTCAGAATGTCCCATATGAATACCTGATCAGAGACAGATGAGAAAATGGCGGAAGACGACGACATGTAACGCACCGCCGAAGTTCCCCCCCACACGTATCGGGTGAGTAGGAGCTGTGTGGCGAGTTCGGGAGGGAGCAGCGACAGCGCTAGGTCGCTCAGTACCGCAGGGTCCGTATCTGGCACCACCATTATGCGGACGGAGTAAATGGATGGGGATGGACGGACAACGAAGGAACATCAGCACATCTCCCTCTTTATAAAATTAGCGTGTCCGTCTGTCTGAAGCCTATATCCCCATCAGTGATGAGTGACGTCTGCTGTTAATTGACGCCCTGATGCTTATCTCTCAGTGGCTTTGATTAGCGCTCCGATCTCACCCTCTTTTAGCGCGGCGATTAACCGTTCTTTAACGATTACCTCGGCGATTCTCTGTATCTCTTTGTGTTAATCTCCATGCAGTGTTTCCCCTTTCTTCTAGCTCTCTCGCCCTCATTCCTCGACCTCCAGTGACTTCTGCGCAGCTGGATTTCACACCATGAGGCTGAACAGGTGACCAGTGCACAGTTTTTCCCTGACAGGCTGTACTTATTCGCACTTCCTGCTGCCTACGGCGCAGCCCAACTCGATTTTTATCAAGCCGGGAGGCCACGTAGTCCGCGGAAGATCCTTGAGATATAAAAGGCTCCATGTCTACTCGTTCGGACTGGTAAAGGTTCCCCAGTTTTTTCTCGCACCCGAAATTACTGGAATTCTTCTGGGAATATTCTGGATCAACGCTTCTGTCTGCCCTGGTTATCTTCGCTACAATCCAAACTGTCTCTCTGAAATCTTGAGCTCGGCGAACCTGATTGCATTGATCATCAATATGTGTCTGGTTGTTCCACGGCCCGTTCGAGCTCTCCGCAACTCACGATCTGATACCTCGACTGCCGCCCACCAGCTTTAATTTCCGTCCTTCATTCCTCCGTGATCTGTTCGGGTCTGCTTCAAGCGAAATTTTTGCTGGCCGCACCAGTGGTTATCAATCCCAATTCTATTCTTCAATTCATGCACCAGAAACGACCAGGTTTATTCTCTTGCACGGTGGAACAGCTAATTCAACCCAATTTCTTGCGTACAATCCTGCCTGCTTGAAATTTTGCAAGCATCTCGGTTCAGGATTTTAAGGCCACACGGGAGTCTCAAGATGAAAAAATGAGTCTTCCGTCAGACTGCCTTCACCAACTCAACTCTCAACCAAGCGCCACAATATCCCAAACGACGAAAAAATGGGACTTGATGTCTACCTTCATACAAAAATGGTGCGAAGGTGACCCTCTAGACCTACTCTACCCTCCCATAAAGTCGGTCATCTCTGCGTTGCAAGAAAGAAAAGGGCGAGTTTTTTTCAGAAGGTCGACCCCAACCCTGCAAAAGGCCTATATAACGTGAACCCCGCACCAATGCTTTTAGATACGGAACCGGACCTCATGTTCTCCAACCCGGGATTCCTCCTGAAGGATGGAACTCAACGGCTGTTCACAAAATTAATTAAAACAGTGAGGGAGAAACCTATACGCAGATCAACAACATAAAATCTGGAGCGCGTTCGTTGCTCCATTGAAGATGAGTTCAATTATCAACCTACTGATAGCGCGATCTGGACCTCGATCAGCTCCAAAAACATCCACCAACTGACGCAAAATTTCTTATGGAAAAGTATGCACAAAATTTTCCATGTCGGTGCCTTCTGGTATCATGTTCCAAACCTCGAGATCCTTGGACAATGCACAATGTTGTCAAGACAAGCCCTGGGTCGACCTGGCTGTGGCGGGACAGAGAATAACCCGGCCGGGACGATAGTTGAATAACCCGGTCCAAAGTGGTCGCGACCGACAACGAGAGGGCAGCACTGAACAACCCGGCTCTACTGGGGAAGTTTGGCTATAGCCGTCGAGGTGGAATGTCGCGAGACTTGGAGAGACAGCGGAGTAGCCGCCTGGTCACCGAACTCGAGGAGAACTCGAGGAGAAGATGATATGTGAACGCGCGTCGTTCGTAGTCGAGGTGAGAGAGCGCTGCGCCGTTGTCAGGTCAAAGTAGACTTGATATTAGACGAGGTAGAATCTAGAGTACATGTAGATTCTACCGAGTTTATATACTGTGTCCTATGAAACTGATGGTTGTCCCTCCTATGAAATACTGACCGTCTGCAGGTGTTCGATCTTGGTAACGGGCGATCGGGGTATCCCGATCGTCGTTTGAATAACCCCTGGTTGGTTATTCTGAATCCAATCGTCCTACGCATGTTCCGATCAGCATTTGAATAACCCCTGGTTGGTTATTCCCAATGCAATCGCCCCAAGCGACTACGAATAACCCCCTGGTGGTTATTCCGTATGCTTGTGATAACCCAGGATACCCGGGGTTGAAGTTGAGTGAAAATGTTGGAATAATGCCAAATCATGACAAATGTGCCGAGTTTCGGAGTCGCTGGAACACATTATGCTTGAATGCAATGCACCTGGCCAACAACAAATCTGGGGGTTGGTGGAGATCCTCTGGCGACTCAGATACACTGCTTGGCCCCAATCAAACTGGGGCATTCTTCTGGGATGTACCCTCGCAAAGCTCAAACCTCCTAAAGGTCACACGGTGCCTGCACAGAACCGCTTTTTTACAATTATCGTCTCAACTTCGATGTATTTGATCTGGGAATTGAGGAACGAGAGAATTTTTGAAACCTTCACCCCTGCAACCTCTCATGAGATACATAACCGTTGGGTGGCAACGATTAACTCTGCACTCAAGCGAGACAGACTCCAAACATACCGAGCTCGGTTTGGATCCCTTGCAATAAAAAAACAGTTGGCTCTTAACACCTGGAGCAGCACGCTCCTAGACGAAGATTCCCTGCCAGACGACTGGATTAAATCCAAGGGGGTTTTAGTGGGTATATGGCCCGCCACTCAAAAAGCCATGGCTTCTTGGCTTTGTGTAAGGCTTCAGGAGCACTCACGAAGGGGTGATCGTTGTACGCTTGCTGTCATGATTTGGCATACTTCCAACATTTTCGCTCAACCTTAACCCCGGGTATCCCAGGTTATCACAAGCAACAAGATTGGCAAATATAAACATATTGGCAACCCAGGACAAGGCGACACATACAGAATAACCAACCAGGGGTTATTCAAACGACGATCGGGATACGCTTAGGATGATTGGATTCGGAATAACCAACCAGGGGTTTATTCAAACGACGATCGGGATACCCCGATCACCTGTTACCAAGATCGAGCACCTAGGGACGTCCGCTATTTCATAGAAGGGGCAACCATCAGTTTCATAGGATACAGTATATAAACTCAGTAGAATCTACATGTACTTTAGATTCTACCTCGTCTAATATCAAGTCTACTTTGACCTGACAACGGCACAGCGTTTTCTCAACACGACCACGAACGATGTTCATACACACATCATCTCCTCCTCGAGGTATCCTCGAGTTTGGTGACCAGGCAGTTACTCCACCGCCTCTCATGAGTCTCGCAACACCCCGCCTTGACAGCTACAGCCAAACTTCCCCTGCAGAGCCAGGTTGTTCAGCGCTGCCCTCTCGTTGTCCGTTGCGATCACTCCTGACCGGGTTATTCAAGTACCATCCCAGCTGGGTTATTCACTGTCCCGCCAAAGCCAGGTCGACGCAGGGCTTGTCTTGACACTTGCTCTGGCGGGATGATTGGGCCTTATATTGTGTGAAAGACCCTCGTTAGACGGTCTAGCTCTTCGGGAGACTACCATGAGATGAATATTTGTACTCTCTGAGATGTAGACTCTCTAGATCTCTCGAATATTCAAGAGAACTGAGCAGACTATCCAAGGGATGATCTGGTGAAACGGTGCACTGGGGTGCAGCCGTGAAATCAAAAGATCCAAATAAGTGAGCGGGAGCGAACGAATCACTATAACCCAACAAATCCAAAATCTAATATCAATCACAAACTCCAAATCTCAATACTCGTGTGTGTGTGTTCGGGGAAGTAGGATTAAGAAACCCTCCAAGATGTGTTCACTTTTCAATAGTGTGGATGAACACTAATTCTTATAGCAGGGTCACCAGGGGACGACAATTCTGATTTCGACAAGGCTAGTGCATGGCCCGGAGTAATTGACTTCGAGAAACCAGCAGTGTTCAGCGTCAGCGGCCGACCTCAACCAACGCGGGGTACGTCGACGGGTGAACCGATTCAGCGGGGCGTCTTCCACTCTAGAACCTACGCTCTCAATGGAGGGTAGGGTTGAACGGCTGGCGGTCAGCGGGCAATGCGTCTCGCGATGACGGTGCACTTATAACTGACGGCTGCAAGCTCACGTAGGCTTCTCCAACTATATCGAATCTTTCTGATATCTGACTGATTTCTGTCTGTTCAATTCTCTGAGTCCACTATGTTGCCCTTTTCCCGGGGGATATTCTACTACTGTTACAAGTATTTTACTAGGCTTTTTATACAAACTGGGGAGCATGAAAGGAGATAAAAGGAAACTTTCGGAACAGAGACCAACGTGGTCCCCGGGAGGTTATGAACCAATAGAAAATGAGGTATTCACTTCCGTGGGTATAACATCCTTCTCCCGGAGATACACCACATGGTTCTCCCAGCCACACCTTCATGGTGTGCTATGGCGTGCTCATTGTCTAGGCAACTGCAACACCTTTGTATCATCTCGTGATTAACCAGAAACTCTCCCGCTGACTCTGTCTGGTTCAGCGGGCGACTGTTAAGTCCTTTTTAGAGAGTTACTTCATCTCATTCCAAGTCGCCCGGAGTGGTACCGCAGTCAGCGGGCCACTCCAAAAAGGTAGTGTTCATATCAAGTAGTCGCCGGGGAAAGAATCCCCGAAGCAATCATTATATCAATCAATGTGTCAGACGTCGCCCGGCGATCCTCATCGGTCAATATACCCTTTAAGAGGATCGCCCGCTGACTCTGACACGTTCTGTCATATCACATCTTTAGTTAGTAGTCGTCTCCCGCGATTGAACTAATGCATTCGTTAGGATGCAAGAGTCGCCCGCTGACTCGTACTTATCAGTATCGGTTGTGTTCCATAGTTCTGTATGGTTCTCCGCGTCAGCAGCCAACTCTAAGACTTCAATAATTCCTCTTGTTCGCTTCTAGTACTCAAAGAAGCAGTGTTTAGCTACTTCCCGGAGCTCAATGGTTGTGGTTTAATTAGCAGAACTTTGACTTGGTTAGAGTCATTGTTAAGCCGTTATTCCGAGTGGCCCGCTGACTTTTGACTGTCAACAGCGTAGCCTACCACTCCGAGGTGAGTGTACGCTCTGTTCCCAAGCCTCACATAGTCCCGTAAGATAGTTCAAAAATGAATAAAAACTGTGGTTTTTACGCGTGCCCGGGAGCACGCCCTATCACCGGCGTGAAAGGTCGTAAACATAAATATATTTCAATAGGTGTTGCCTAGTGCCTAGTACGTAGTGCCCAGGCAAGGCAAAGATGTAGCCTGTGCCTCTATCAGTGCTCAGAGGTTCTCGACGAGGGACTGGAGGCTGGTAGGCAGTGTGTAGTTGGTGATAAAGATGATAAGATCAGGTGATCTGCATACATGTGACTCGTGGCTAAAGAGTAACCAAGATAGTAAGTAAAATGGATAAATGATTCCTTACACTTTGGTACCAAAGCCAAAGTCAAGCCACCAATTAGCTGATGGCTTGACCTGAGATTTGGTCAAGCCAAAGCCAACTTTCGTCCAAATTTCCCGCTAAAAGCCACGGCTTAAGCCAAAGCCAGTCAAAGCCATGGCTTTGGCTTTGACCGGGCTTCGGATTTTTGAAAGCCAAAACCAGAACATCACTAATTCCATCGTCCTCTCTGTCCTGTTTTCGGAGCCCGTCCCACCGCCCATCCTTCAGGCTTCCTGTGCCACTGCTCACATACGGTCTGGATTCTTGCCATCCGCTTCGTTGAATCTGTTGCTTAGCCGCCACTCGTCGGTCTTCCACAGCCACTGTCGCGTCGGTATTTAATTCTGCCGCGGTAGCTACCTCTGGTTGAAAATTCCAGCGGTATTCAGAGAGCACGCTCGAGCTAGTGGTTACACCAGCGGTCCATCACCGTTCCGTGCTCTCCTTTTCCTTAGACGTGCTGTGTCGTTCTCGTTCGCACCCCACTGTCACGCGGGTCATAGCCTAATTCCCTGTCGCCCAGCCCCGCCTTCACGATCCTGTGTTAGCAGCCGTAGTGCAAAGCTGAACTAAACAGCAACTACACAGCACTCGAACTCCCCTTCTGTCCTCTCGTTCGTGACCTCTCCCTGTGCTCAGCACCTCCAATGCCGCCCCGTCGCACTATTACGAATGCTGAAAAGGTGCTTATTCCGTTGTCTCATCCGAACCTTGCACAGTCTGACGACATTAAACCTGCCATATAATCGATTCCTTCTCACCCCGCACGTTTCGATACCTAAAAAACTCGCCCCGACAACACGACGAGGCTGTATATTCAACGCGTCGCTCAAGAGCCTTGTTCGCTCTACTTCCCATCATCTTCGCACTCCTTGGCATCCATTCACCCACATATCCCCATACCACTCTGTAAATTCAGCCTTGCCACCGAGTCACTTGAGATCCAGCGCTGACTACAGTACTACATTTGCACTGCCGCGTTTTCTCTATTTCTTTCAATCCTAGCGCTCCCCGCCACTCCCTTCTATCTGACTGCGTTTCCCACTTAGTAGTCCGTACGATCGACTCCGGCTCTTTTCAATCCCTGACCTTCACATATGGCCTTCTTTCGCCCACAATAGTTGTCATGCCGATCCCACCTCGCATCGCCTCACCGATATGCTGCCCACGCAGTACTACGTCCATTTCCATGTGCACTGTTTTCCTCCCTTCTCATAACCCCCCTTATCCGCATCTCCTTCTTCGGGTCCCCGCCGCAGAGAACGAGGTTCTCAAACCACCTTGCCATATGAAAATTCAAGTTCACATCTGCGTACATATCGGTGCAAAGGAAATTCAGGTGGGCCGCATCGCTCCACGCTCGCACTGGCGCCCTCTTCTGACTTCAGATCGCACTGTCCAGAGTCAAGCTGCATCCCGCGGCATCCTGCATTTTTGCACAGCTTGATGTCTTGCTTCACTGTATGTACAGCTCCACCTTTGCTTCAGACTCCAGCTGAGTCTACCTGTAAACCCTTCGCAACTTGGTGTTCCGTTCTCTTCATTTCTTGCATCACATATGTACTGATTGACTAGCGCTCGTTTTGATCAAGGCTCGGATCTCACCTCACTCACCGCTGCAAGTGGTTCGTCTTCTTCTAGTCTGGCCTCGATCCTTCACAGCCTACGGTCGTACCCTACCTCTTCTCATTTCTTGCATCGCGTACATACCTACTGACTTGAGCTCGTTTCATCTCATCAAACAGACACATCTTTCGTCTTTCAAGGTCCAACACCGCACGCGGCCGACTCTGATTTGGTACGGCGCAGATACTGTACTGAATTCGTCGTGGCTCAATCCACGCACTTCTTCAGTACGCGTCCCACAACAGTTCATCTCCACGTTACTCCCGTAAGAGCTCATTCCGTTCCATTTTTATACAGGCCGATCACAGACTTGATCCTCGCACATATTCGAAATCGCCACTGTAGCATTTGCTTGCTTGCCGCAGGAAATCGTTCAGTTACGTCTGTATTTGATCCATTCGGTACTGACCGCGCTCCAAGTCTTTTTTCTCTTCTCGTCTATTCACACCACTCGCGACAAGTTGCCTCTGCCCGCGTTGATTTTTCTCTCTTGACTGTCACAGTACGGGCTGACTTTGGCTTATTTGTTTTCAGATCGTACATCCCTCACGGTATTAAACCTGCGTGCGGCATTCACGGTGCGTCTATCATAATAGATCTTGCACTGACAAATTCTACATCTAAACTTGTGCTTGCTGAATGATCTACGGAAATCACCCCTCGCCCGCAATGGCTCAAAGGGCTTGCGGCGCTTGTTCGTCTCGACACTTTTGTGAGTATTAGAGAACTGGCATCGGATTATGGCCGGATAAACGGTTTAATCAACAGAGGCATCTGGCTCCCCGCTGCGCGGTCATTGCGAACGAAGGGTTGTTGGATAATGGTTGACGGCAATCTTCCAATGTCAGCAGCTGGAACCGCCAGTTCGAACTCCAATCCTCGTATGAGCGTGAAGAGGAGAGCCTTTAATCTGCACGATCCCAACTGAGTTTGCAATTTAGGCTGTAGATAGAGAACACTTACTCGACAATAGACATGCGGTAACCGATGCACGCACGGGGTCCACCGAAGAATGTCAACATTTGACCCCATATGCCGGGAATGGATGTCGAAATAGCAGGGGTGCGTTCCCATCTCTCCGGACTACACCATGTTAGCATGGTTCAGGGATGCTAGTGGAGCAATCATACACGAAATGGTGTGCATCTGGACCCCAGATAGTCGGGTCGCGGTTCACGGCCAAAATGGGCACCACGACGGACTGTCCCTTCGTAATCCTGAATGGCAGTCAAAATCGGAGTCAATAAAGTGGCCATGTAGCAGATGGGACGCACCTCAGCGTCTCGTGCAATATCCCATTACGATCTTTGTACGGAGTGTGGAGAGGAATAATGTCGTCTCTCGTCGCGATGCGGACTGAGAGAATGGACATGTTACGTTGGAACGCGACGCAAGATGCTTACGCACAGACAGCAGGAACGGGAGGATCTGCGCGCAAGGTTTCGCGCACCACACAGTCGAGGTATGGAAGAGCATTAAGTTCGTCCATAGAAGGATTATCGCTGTCGACTGTCAATAGCTCAGTGCGTAGGCGGCTTTGAATTTCGACATTCTCCGCCAGTGCAAACAGCGCCCACGTAGCGGCCGTGCTGTTCAGCAAAAGGGAGTCAGAATTGGAGTGCAGGGACAAGGACTTCCATACCTGGTCCTGATTGAAGTGTGAGGACAAATTAGTGAAGGTAAGGGAAAGTGAAAGGCGCCGACGTCTCATGTCCAGCCACCAAGAATGTTGGTACCTCTATTTTTGCGTCAACAGAGTAGCAGGTAATATCGAGCGGAGAACACTTGCGAGCAACTACATCTTCCTCCGAAAGCCGTTGGGCTTCCGAGATATCCTTGGCCATGTTGGCACGAATGAGAAGGGACAGAAGATCTCGAGACGCTGCGTTATCAGCACCGCTACCTTCTTCTATTTTCTGCCTGCTGTCATGCAACAGTCTCTGTCCAATACGCCACATAGTCGCCTGTGCTCCGTCGATGATCTGGTCAATTTTTGACTTGGGCTGGACGAAGGGGCATTAGTGTATCTAGCCAGTCAAAGGTATGAATTGCGCACTAGTAGGCTGCGCAAAAGAGGTAACTGAGCCTTCAAGATATCCATCAACCCAATTCGCTCTCCAGCGGCTGAGATCGTGGCAAACGCCTCGTGTAGCTCATCGCGAGGGCTTTTGGAGTCGGCGCCGAGCGCATTGAAGTCGTATCCGAAGCCTAATGATGAGATGACGTTCGGTTGGAACAGCAAGAGAAGGATCGTACCGGCTTTGCCTATGATATCCATGGTCGCCGTACTGAACTCTGGGAGAACGTTTATTCTAGTGACCCCACCGCCTTCGACAGCTTTTTCAGCCCAAAGATCCCGAAGCTGGATACGAACCTTATCAGACGAAAGGAAAAGGACGAAGGGGCGGAAGCGGTTCACCTGTATCGACTTCTCAACGAAGATTTCTGTAAGTCCACGCACTTGGGCCGGGCCAAATGCTGGGTTCTGGCACGGCGAGATGAGTTGAACAGCGAGCAGATATAGTTCCGCTGGAAATACCATAATTTTTCGCTGACGAAAAGCAATGAGCAACGGCGAGATCCTGCGTAGTTGATCTTACGTGTTTTTTGTGAACATCCTCTTCAACAACGAGTACGCCTGTTGAGGAGAATATATTTATATATCGACTTGAAACTCTGACGGTCCGTACCTGGACCAATGAGCCGTCCCCCAAGGTAGCGTGCCAAGGCCGATTTCTGATAAACGTAACTGTTCGCCAGAATGTGCTGCAACGCCTTGGTGTCTGTAGTGTAGAGGAGGCCAAACTAGCCGGGATTTTAGCAACCTGTTATTGGGGGAAAAAAATCTCACCCCAAACCAGGTGTTCAGCCTGACGGTGCGTCCATACTGCGCAGTCCACAGTCCTTCTTGACCGTCAAACTGAAAACAAAATGTAGCCCAAGGAGGGATGGAAAGTCGTAAATAACGTACTGTTTGCAAAAGTCGCCGCCTATTTCCTATGAACCAATGGTCGGATTTTGGGCCCGGAACATTTCTAAGGGGAGAAGTGAACTCTCTGTAGAGGACGTTCAGTAATGCATAAAGTGCATAAACTCCGACAGTGGCAACAATCGACCCTGCAGGTGAAAGAAATGGCATCGTGATTCGGAGGGAAGGTTGGCAGGTAAGCAAAGGAAAGAAAGAAAATACTAGCCGCAGTTTCAAGTCATTGTCAGGGCCGCCCTGTACGTACCTGTATGTCATCAACTGCCCCGCTTGCTGTGACACTATCAAAACAAAATTGGGCGCCGCCCACATACAGGTACTTACGGCATTTGGGTTCAGACATGATCCACAGCGCTGAAAGTAAAGCGCGAGCGCTGTCTAGCAATTGACTCGCGAATAAGTACCAACGAAGGCACCGCCTATTAAAGACTTCGTTTCCCGGTTTTCATTTACAGCCGGTGGCGACAGATCTGATTTCATTTTGGGTCTTGCCGCTTGGGTACCTTCAGAGCTAGGTCTGCACTCGGACAAAAGATATGCCCGTCACTTACTACGGTCGGATCAGATCGTTCAGCGCGCACAAAAATTATGTTACGGACGTGGGAAAGTAGGTTCGGGTAGCCGAAGATGGCCCTGCAGAAACCCGACGATATCTCCGGAGTGCAATTCATAATCTCAGGGGGTCACCGAGTCGATTTCCTGGTATGGGTTGGGTGAAGTGGAAGATTAATTATTCACAGACCTCAGATACAGAGCCAGCTGCACCAGAAGGAACTTGGAACGTACGTTGTCTCGTAATTGCGCGAGATCGGCTATTTGGTGCATTGTACATGTCGTCCGAACGCTAACCATGACATTCGAGTGCCACGGAGACGTCAAAAGAGCCCTGGTCGGCTAGGTAGCGATTGACTGTGTCCGCGACCTGGGTCGGACGTTTCAGCGTCCACGAATATGGGCCGGAGAGACATACACTTGTGAGCGAGGCGTCGCGCGTAATCCCCACATATGTCGCGCCCCGTCAGTTCACCACCAGCACATCCAGCTCAGATCGGCTCGGGACGCTCAGCTCTACAATGAGATAATCCCCGAGGATGCTGGGAGACGACGCAAAACGATGCCCCCGTAAAGATTTGTGGAATATCCGAATTGCTTTCCCATTGTCAAGTGCGACCTGGATAACTCCTATACTAAAGTTCAAATGTGGTTGAATGATAGAGATAGTAAGTAATTGCAGCCTAGTCAAGGAGCACACGCACGGTGTTTGATCGAAAGTTCCACAGCGAGGACGTCAGTTGACCAAAAAAGATTCTCGATGGGTGTTTGCCATACAGTTTAAACGGTCGCAGAATTGTAGGGCCTGCCCATTGCGAAGTTTCCAACAAAATAATCTCCCAGAGAAGCACTCATATTCAGCTAACACTCCATTCGGACTCGAATCGCGGGAGCTCGGGCATCTCGGAGTTGTTGGGATATCCCAAAAATGGACATGTTAAAGTTCTATCTAGCGCGGGTCTGGAGTGCCAAATGCTCCATCATGATACCTGGGGTTTCATGCACGACGGAGTTCTTGCGCCGAACAGATCGACATAAAAGCAAAATAGATCTAAAAAAACTATTTAAACGGTTTCAATTTGTAACGTTTCAGACTCACATGTCACAATCCCGTGGGGTGACAGTTCGCGTATATTCCGTTCGAGTTGTCCAGGACCCTTGATTATCGGTCGGTAGGCCAGATACCCGGTTCGGACAAAATTTCTATATCACCCGGTTAAGGTCAGATTGAAGTTCGGACAAAGTCTCTGGACAATGGCAAAAGGTCAGATCCAAAGTTCGTACACTAGATCCATTGTTAGATCAATATTCAAAAAATGTTGTGTCACTTGCTGATTACCTTACTTGACATCCTTTATGATGCAAGTCATCGAACACTGTGTCAAGCAATGGATTATGCGCGAGATATTTTAAGCAGTTTTGGGGGCCTTTTTTGTCGAAAAAAATTGAGGTCAGATGCAAGTTCGGACAAAATTTCAGATTTTTGTCCCAGTAGAGGCAGAATTCGGACAAAATGTTTGAGATGGGGCAATCCGAAAGTTCGGACAAAATCTTTTGAAAGGCCAAAATTGGTATCTGACCTCCCAGCCGATAATCAAGGGTCCTAGTTGTCCCTGCCCTGAGTTTCTCTATAGTCGCATTCTCCGCAGACGCGCAGAGCGTCATCTATATAAGAAAAGACGTGGTTTGTCTAGCTAAAAGTGGCGCCTGTGGGAACGGACAATGACATCCGCCCCACAGTTCCACCGAAAATTGTCGAGATGTTGAATCTTACGAGAGGGCTCCACTCCACTGCTATAGTTTTATTTATGAAATGGCTAGATGTCGAAAACTAAGGTCGTTAACGGAAACCCATAAGACATTGCATCTGGATACTTTCCCAGACCACGGGAAATTTAGTAGTGAGATGAAGGCCTGAGGCACATGAATCAACTCATGTAAGTACAAAGTTTCAACTGAACTTTATTTCAGGATGAAGCCTCAGAAGAGTTCAGGAAGTGGGAAGGATTCTCTACATAGGGAAAGATTCTGATGAATATTATCATCAGTTGACTAAGTCCCAAAAAAATCCGATGCAAATTTGAAAGGTCCTAAAATAGGCAGGGCAACGCGAAGAGTTGGGCCGGATGAACATGTGTGATGGATATTGGCACTCTACGGTTTGTAGGTAATTATTTATGCTATGTTTTAGGCTACATGCCTCGTATTTATTATTTATCTCTCACGGTTGAACACTGCCTTGTGACTCAACCCGAACCCCGCATTTCCAGTGCTTTGCTGTGCGGTAGAGTCACTCTGCGTCAGTGTGAGTCAGTAGATTATAACTCAGTAGCTAGCAGTATATAAGAGGGTTCTCCTCCTCCTGTAGAAGAACGGAATCATCATCTACTATTGCAATAAACTACTGTGAACCTTCACACTTTCCGCTACTTGCGTGATACTTAAACCGGGCCGCCAGCGCTCATCTTTCTGTAAGCTTTGACAGCAGCCTTACATATTTGAACTACGACGCTAGCTCTAGTTCCAATCTAAGACTTCATTGGTGAAAGCTCTGTTTGACTGATTATATAAAGGTTCCAGTATTTGAACCCGAATATATGTCATATTCCCTCGGAGAGGTATTACATTCAGTAATACCAATCCACTCAAGGTTATCGCATAGCGTGCGATATCCGTTTCTCTTACAACATGTGTGGAGAGAACAAAACCAGAACAACTATCGGGCATGTTGAATATCCGATGCTTTCTGCGGGCGGTCCACAAGCACAAGGTCAACATCGAAATCGAAGTGAGATGAAGGTAATGTAATTATGCAAAAGGCATTTGAGGGCACACTGGAATGGAAGATGAAGTCAGGGAGTGAGCTTTTGTGAAGTGCGTAGCTGTTAAATATTTGTTGCGGGCTGTATTGGGAACCGGTGTGAGAGGTTGACTGATCTGATAGATGATAATATCGCACCAAATCCTTTTAAACTTTCGCCACGGTTATAATTTTTGGCGGATCCATTGAACTGGACTTGGGGGAGATTCGAGTTGAGTATTTGGGGAATGGAAAGTTTGGAATGAAAGCGAAATTTACCCTAGACTCCGGTGTAGACCCAACAACGAGAAGGGCATACTCAAGGCAGATTTCGCGCGAACACAAAATGGAGGCGACAACACGCACTGTCCAGGATACAGGCAGGGCTTGAAATTCGACACATAATTCTAGAGCATGAGGCCCACATTTGAAGGATGTGCTTAGTTGTAGTTAATGATAAATGTTGATCTCGCGGTAGTACCGATTTTGCTGGAAATTGAGTTCACGCCCAACCAGCGACCATAGTACATACCTTCCTGATTCGGCTTCTATGTGATGAACTTTGGAATTGTAGAACAGACTCAAAAGCAGAGGTACCGGTTATGCCAGTCGCGAAATTTAGTGATCAAACGGACATTGTAGCTCCTGAGGCTGGAGACGAAAAGAATATAAGCTTATCCTCAGCCTACTAAATATTGGCGATTCGGCGTCGGAGGATATAACGATGCCCGGTGGCTAACATCCTGAAAGTCGCACTCAGTGGTCAACATAGGATAGCTAAGCCATTTTTAATTCTGTTTACGAGGCCGCGAGAAGCCAACCGAAGGTTGACGACGAGCGGTGTCTTCAAAATCTTCACATGGTTGCCATTGTTATTCCGTGGCGAAGATACGGGTAACTGCTAGTACTAAAAACTGATATTGACTTCTACTGTACTTGGTGAGTGAATCGACTTGATAATTTGATCATTTGACAGGCCTTGCATAAAGTTCAAACTCTTCTCTTCAGTAATGAACAAAGTGCGAAATTTACCCCGAGGGCATGTGTATGTGATACCTATCAAAAAGATGATCTATCAAATATTGAAGCCGCTTAACTGAGATCAGCACATCGGTAAGCTTAAGCTTGTTACTGTAGACGGGCCGAGCCGATCTACCGGCCATCCTTGTCCTTTCACCTCATTGTGCACCGAGCCCAGCCTCGTTGACCCCACCCAGACGACACTCCCATATCTCACAGCATGAACCAAACATCGGTGTACGTAGCTGCACCTTCTGTTAAGGGACCGGCTTGATGCGTCGTTCCAGCTCTTCTGTTCTATCAAGACAACGGGTGTATCCCACTGCCAGGGTTAATATGTGTTTGTTGCGGCGCTTTAATCACGCCAGACATGCGGAGCGCACACCTAGTCAGAGCAGAGATATACCGGCCGTTGCCCCCCCTGACGCTCAGCAAAGATTCATGGACTATTTTGGGACACGTAACTATCCACCGGTTTCTGCGAGTATCCCAGGCACGCCATATTCCAGTATTGTATTGTCTGAACTCTATCCTAACTACGCTCGCAGGATACACGCCATCATGGAACAAAGTTTGGTTTGACAAGCTTCCACCATTCGAGTTTCTGGATCCAGCTCTCCGGGCAGATAAACGGAAGGCCAACCTGCTCACTCCTACTTCCGTCATGAAAGATATCACGCCCAAGATGGGCACAGTCCTTCGGAACGTCCAACTCAGCCAATTATCAGATCAAGCTAAAGACGAGCTCGCCCTCCTCATCTCCGAGCGCAAGATCGTAGCGTTTCCCGACCAAGATTTTCTCGATGCTGGCCCGGAGGCCCTGCAGAAGTTCATGGATTACTTTGGCAAGCGAAATTATCATCCGGTGTCTGCGAGTCTCCCTGGTGCGTCATATTCTGGTCCCTTATTCAGCGATTCATTCATTGTTTCCGTTAGGATTGCCGGGCTTCCATGTTATCCATCGCGACGGCAAGAAGCCGGAACTCGACGCATTCTTCAGCCAAAAGACAACGTCATGTCTCTGGCACCAAGACGTCAGTTACGAA
This sequence comes from Mycena leptocephala, assembly GCA_029378395.1. Lineage (NCBI taxonomy): Eukaryota > Fungi > Basidiomycota > Agaricomycetes > Agaricales > Mycenaceae > Mycena > Mycena leptocephala. The sequence continues at coordinate 52,524 of JARJLF010001025.1, forward strand.
ATGCAGCCTCCGGGGTATGTCATGCTTGGCCTCCTGGACGGCCCAAAAGTCGGAGGCAATACTGTATTTGCAGCCACAGATGAGGCATACCGGTGTGTTTCCACACACAGTTTACCACATCCGCACTCAAACTTTTTCGTTTAGGCGGCTTTCTCCTGTAATGCAGAAATTCCTCGACGGAATCCGAGTAAAGCACTCGTCAGCCAACATAATAAACCAAGCACGACTTGCGGGGAGCCTAGTGCGCAAAGATCCCATCACGACCGTCCATCCTCTTGTCCGGATTCACCCAATCACTGGGGCTCGCTGCATCTTCATTAACGGGGAGTTTGTTACGGGCGCAGTCGGGTTGAAAGACGCTGAATGGAAGCCCATCTCGGAGTTTTTACTTCAATATTTGATTGGTTCGCATGACATTCAAGCCCGCGTCCATTGGAGCCCGCGAACGATCGTGATGTTCGACAACCGTTCGACGATTCGTGAGTCGTTGCAGTCGCAACTTGGAGCTGGATTTGATTACTTGGTGGAGCAGATACGCCGGTGATTGATTACGTTGATGATCCAGAGGTTCCCCAACCGCGACATATCTTCCGTCTAGCTGCGATGGCGGAGAAGCCTATCCCGGTACCAGCCGAGTGAGGATTCAAGTTGTGGATGCGGCAGATCAACAGAGCGGAGGTCTGAGACAAATACTAGAACCACGCTGGGCAGAGGCGACGTAAATATATTTGCATTTCTGTCTGCAACTGCAGCTGATTTCCGGAGTTCAATTTGCTCCGGCTGCAGGTATACATACCCTTTCCTTACTGGACTATACACAAAGCGTCAGACTCCGCCCCTTTTTGAATTCAGGAAAGGACCCATTAAATAAATATGGTCATTATAAAGACTGATGGTAGAGCAAAAATGATGCTAAAACGGGAGGCGTGCAATTGAATCCGGTGGGTGAACGCCCACTCGAGGACGATGAGCGGGCCAGATGCAGTCCCGCGCGCTGCATGAGCGTACCTTGAGCAGGCAGCTGCACATTTCACAAGGGAGAACGATCTGCAATCGAGATGTGGCGACGATGCGCTGCGTGCGTCGCAGTCGTGGGGTGCTAGCGGAGTCGAGGCAGCGCGGGTGACAGTTGCAGCAGGGCGCGCAGGCGAGAAATGGGGGGTATGGAATGGGGAATGGGTGCGGGCTTCGACCAGAGCACGTGGCGGAATAAAGATGGTTGTGCTGTGCGGGGAGCCGGAGAACGCAACGCGAGCGATGGTGAATGGATGCCGCGGGTGCTAGGCAGGTTGGTGGTGGCGTGGTTTGAGGATGCATCTAAGGCCGCGCATTGATCGGTGGGGGTGGTCCTTCAGCGAGCACAGTGGAGCGCACGAGGAAACGACTGTGCGGCGAGGGGGTGCGCGAGGGGGGAAGGCAGCAGAGGTGGGCAGCAAGATGCGAAAAGTGCTGCGGTATTGACGCGGGCTGTAGGGGGAGAGTGGCGCAGAGTCGAGGCACAACAACTTTAGTACCATAGGCGTTCGTGAATGCCTATTGATGGCAGTGAATGCCTATTGCTCAACGCGAATGCCTATTGAGCCACTTGAACACCTATTATCGAGTGAACAGCTACTTATCTGAATGCCTATTCCTGGGTCAGCCTCATCTCGAACTTTGTCACGCCCGCGCGCTGTCGGCCCTCTTGGCATCAAAGGAGGTTTACTTTGATCCCCGACTTTTCCATTCTCACTTCGATGCACCAGGCTTATCGCCCCAAAACCTAAATGGCGGCATGGAAGTTGGCATATATAAATTACCTACACAGTACACGAGTAGATAATTACACCGACGGCTTTCATCAATATCACTCACCGTCACGACCTGAGCAGCGCCCCATGGCTCGCAGGACAAACGCACGGCGCTAGGAACAGAGGTCTCATAGCGCGAATGAGTACTGGAGCACACGGACTTGCCGAAAGTCAACGTGTAATCGTGGGGGAATTCTGTGAGTGGCGTCTATGCAAAGGGAGGATCCAGTGCGCTACAGATCGGCGTGCACAAGAAAACGCGTACATTTCCGCTACACGACAAACGGCGCGCACACGGCGTGAGGGTATGAGCACAGCGCGCCGCAGGCGCTGTGGCGTACGCGGCGTGCCGGCGTGCGACCCGATGACCCATCGTGGGGCGGTTTGAGCAGGGTGAGGCGATGCGCCGCGGGCGCTGTTGCGCACGCAGCGTGGCTGTACCGATGTGGACGACGACCGATGTTGCGGAGCGCTTGAGCACGGCGGGTTTGAGTAACGCACAACGTCGTACAAGTGGATGTGTGTGAGTATGCGCAGAAGAAAAGTGGCGCGCAGGACACACCTGGCCAGGGTTAGGCCCACCGTGGTTCCTTGACGTCGTGAGCTCCCGCCGTCGGTCTGCTGTGCCAGTGGTGGTGATGGTAAGAGCAAAGTGTTACCGTGACGAACCGCGCACATGATCGGCCTTACCATCAGAACTGATAGGCGACGGGCGGAGTAGGCGTTCATTCAGTAATAGGCGTTCGAGCTGGGAGTAGGCATTCAACGCTATCAATAGGCATTCACGAACGCCTATGCTACTATTCGTGTATGTACTCCGCAGAGTCTGGCCGCAGTGCACACGGAGGCGATGACGATGAAGAATGGTCGGCGCACACCGCTACATACGCGGGTGGTGGTGCGCTGGACTTCCCTGTATGAGAGGCGCTCGCGTTGAAGCGGGGGCGGATGGTTGTCGACGAGCAACGGCGGCGTCGTTGGCTGCGCATGGCAGTGGTGCTACACATCGTCCTACCGGTGCGCGTAAGCTAAACGGCGGGCAGGTGGGGGCACTCCTGCGTTGATGGTGGTCCAGGCAGGGCAAAGGGCGCCACTTCGAGCAGAAGTCGGTCGCGGTGTGTAGCAAGGCGAAGAAGGCAAGATGGGCGATGGGAGCGCGGGATTAAGAGGCCCGGGGAGTAAGGCTGATTCTTCACATGGTTGGGCGATGGAATGGCCGGCGAAGGGACGACAGGTCAACGGATCCGGACAAGCAGGAGATGCACGCGATGGGCGCTGCGGGCGTAGACTGACTGCAATGCACGTCAGCACTACGAGTCCTGGGCGAGGCAAGGGAGGGATACTTAGGCAGAGCGGGGGAAGATTGAGTTGAGCCACGTTTCGGTACTGGCACAAAACCCGATGGACCAGCGGCGGTGGTCTAGTCGCGTCGCGCAACTGTGGAGGATGCAAAGAAAGACGTGGCGTGGCTGTGTTGATCGGCGGCCTACTTTCTACATTCCGCAAGATGGGATACAACATCGGGCGGTCGACCATAATTGCCCATCAATCTGCCAAATAGCTATACACATGCTGGGTGGAAGATGTCACCATGCGTGTCCTTCAGAACTTCGGTGACCGCGTGCGGACTTCAGTACCACTGATGCATTGTCATTGCATTCTCACATCGAGTCTTTTGCGTTAATTTGAATTACCCGTCTTTTTGCAAAATTACTGACACATGGATAGAATCAGACGGACTCGGAATAGTACTCGAATATTTAAATATTCCATCGAATCACTAGGACTCGGAGTAGTATGGGGCGGTGACCGGAATCGTGCTCGTTTGGGTGATTATGCTCATTGCGAATTTGCTGTTCTGGACGCAGCGAGCAGCGTTGTATGTATGAGAAGTTGTCCATTGTATACCACGGCTCTGAAGCCCAGATGAACGACCAAGTTACGGTGGTTCCCAACGAGAGCTACTGCGGCAGTAGCAACAGCATGAGAGTGTACAATGGTCCGTCTCGCCAGCGGCGTACCGAATATGGCACGTCGGAAACGATGCACCCGCCTGCGGTGGATGTCGCTGTGGCGACATGTTTCGAGGTTACAGTCCGCGAGCTGGGCTCGAGGTTGAGTGTTGCGCAAAACGAGAGATACGACGGAGGCTTACCTTGCTCCAGCGCTCCTCTGGACGCCAGCGGCGGCAGGTCTTGCAGTAGTCTCTTTCCACGTTGTACCGGCACATTCGTCGATGCTGTGCGGAGTGATGTGAGCTGGGGCGAAGGTTTAGGGAGCGCGACTCAAGAGAGGATGATCTTGTCAATGCTTTGAGCGCTTCGGATTGAACTTAATACTCGGTATTATAAGGCACCCCAGCACAAATGCTGTTGACCTTCGACAACCACAGGCCCATCTGAGGACGTACATTCTTGTCTGGTCACTTAGATGATCAATTCTCCATTTGGCAATAAAGACAATGTTCCTCATTTGGGAAGTGCCACAGGGCTGTGGTATCGCCTTCCAACTTTCACAGCAGTTTCAGGGCTACAGCAGTCCCATGAACGACGCGAAAATAGTTCTGGTCCGATATACGCTGGAAGGCTGCCATATATTTTCCTCGTCCTGCCACCGACTGAACAACCGAACGAGTGAATTGCAAAATGGGTACTTGACAAGTACTTGAAGCAATGACCTGGACGGAAACTGCTCTCCCCTCTTGTAACTATAATTGTCTCACGTTATCTCCGCGCCTAGCTTTGTCGCAAAGCACGGAAGCTGAGCGAGCTTCCTTGAAACAGTTTCTCTGGCGCGATACCGAACTTTGGGGTTGCACACACAGAAATAGAAACTCTGGCACAAGGTCAGCGGCACTCCTTAACACCGCAGCCTGGTATCGAACTTCCAGAACTGTCAAGTCATGATCACAAACAGATTGTTGCCGGAGATTTTATGTAAACGACACCCATTTCTGGTATATTTGAATCCCGTCTTGTTAGTTCGTCTGCGGCGTCGAACGGTCCCCTTCTGCACAATATGATTTCGATATGCCTCATCGCCGACGTCGACGATCAAATGACAAACATACCTAGAGGCTGTTAAGGCCGACTAATCTTTAGAGCGGAGCTAGTCGGCATCTCTCATCTTACTCTGAACCTGGCAATGACTTCGGTGCTATTCTCAAGCTACTAGATCTTCTCATTTCCGAGACGACACCGATTACTTCCCTTGCGCGAACCAAGCGTGAACTGCCTGATTGAGCTGTCTGAGTAGGATTTCCAAGTGATCGAGCCACGATTGGACGACAAATTACTACCTGTGACGAGATTCTAGGGTCGAATTCTTTCCATTCAAGTATGCCTTGAGTCTCAGAAGATCTGCGGCGACCCTGGGGCGACCGAGAGTCTCATACTAACCTTGCTTAAACCCTTAAACATTGAGGATGAGTCAGTGTACCAGCGCGCTGCATGGTAGCACCCCGGAGTGTGCGCGCCGCCACCAAGGTCCTCAGCCCAGTTTCTCGGTGCGCCGTCACAAACGTCATCGTGATGGTCACGCAACACCCGGGCTATCGGTGCCGATAGCCGACTTTTTTCCATTCAATCTCTCTATCCATCCCTGAAACCATCTTGACCATCGCTGCCGCTCTCCGACTGCCCGTCGCTCTCTGTAGGTCCTAGAACTCGCTACAGCACAGGATGAATCCGTGATACCGCAGTGCTGCCAGCACACGGTGCACATTCCTTTCATCGCAGTCGGTGAGTGGGCATTTCGCCCCGCTACGTGCAGCGCAGACTGCGCAGTTCTTCGCTGACGACACAGGCATGCCTCGTTTCAATTGGAAGCGCACCATCCTGGTGCCAGCAACTTCGACGAGGCACTCCGTCGTCCAAAGTCAATGCCCTTCAAGGCTCGACTAAGGGACAAAGAGACGGGAACGGTGAGTACATACGCTGTCCGCTCTTGCTCTTCTTGCTCTTGTTCTTGCTTCTGCTCCTGCTCCTGCCCTTCTCTTCGTCCTTCTTCTTGTTTTCTTTCTTTCTTTGACCTTTCATCGATCATATTCCTCTCACCTATTCTGCTCGTCGTTGGGCGGATACGCCCGTCTGTTCCTCTCATGTCCTTAAAGCACCATGACCTACGTCCTCTTTTGAGCTTACATTCTGCGTCCCATCTTCACGGGTAGCAAAATATTTTGCAGCTACTTTACTCTATGGGCACCCTTGCCCTTTTCGCCCGTCGCCCATCAAGCCCTCGCGAGGTCTGGAGTTGTTCTCCTTTTTCATTGTTTTCGTCCCGAGTCAGCAATTGTTGTGTTAACATTTCACATCCATGTAGGCATTCGAGTGGCGATGGCGATCAATCCCATATGTCTCTTCGCCTTTTCGACTCGTTTATTGGCCATTTCGCGCAAACCAGAATGAAAGCTTGGAACAAATATCTTTCTAGTAGGTCATCAGAACTCTCATCTCTTACTGTTCATTTTCCTGTGCCCTTGCGTCTTCCCCTGACCTCGGTTGACGCCGATAGCATGCTGTGAATATCTCCAAGATTCCCACCAACGTCGATCTTCTGGAATTCGACGAACAGGCACTGCTGGTTCATACCGATCAAGCCCTATCACTCGTTATATTTCAGCTCTACACGCTCATTCGAAATTTGCGACACATTTAGGGCTTGCGCCCGTTCGTATTACGGCCACAGGACCGTCTCAGTTCCCTATATCAACAAGATGCGAACTGCCAGATATAAAGCGTATCTACGGCCTCATTTGTTTCACACACTTGTTTCGTAGGTGGGTTGGGTCATTTTGACGCAGAATCTATATTTAAACTCGTTAGGATGTGTTTTTTCACAGCTCGACTTCCAACTCCGAACGTCCCGCACTTCCAACGCACTTGACTTTCGCCCGCCGACTGGATGCGATCGCCCCGAATATAGTATATTAGTAGACATTCGGACTTGGCTGGCGGTTGGCCCACCGCACTTGGGATAATTTTGGCCACAACGCCGTCTATGTGGGAACGGATAGTTATGGGTCCAACGCTTACGGATCAAGCCGTGCCTTCAAAGAAGAAACTGAATCCGCTCGCATCACAAGCTCATAACCGTTTTTACGGCCCATCGTTGTGTGAATTTCGGGGACGGCTGCAAGACTAGACAGCTTTCCTAGGCAGCTTCCCTCGTCCGCGGGTGCTATTCTAGTGCTGTGGTATCTATCTTTCTGAGACGACTGGTAAAGTCTTCTGATATCCCGTGTAGTAATTGATTCGCTGATTGATATTTGCTAGGGCAAAGTCCTATGTTGATACCGCTCCTATCTTGCCACTTCTGATGAATGGAAGCCCAGCGGCGCTACAGGCGGTTCCCCCAACAAGCGCTCGCTCCAAACCTCCGACGCGTATTCCCATGCGCGGCAGAAGAGTGCAGGTGACCAGCTCGTTCGGCGCGCCACCGGCATCTCCATCTGGACTCGGATATCCATCCACCCAAAACTGTGGCCTGTGGCGCCTTCGTTGACCAGTATGTACTTTTTTCTGTGTCCTTTTTTTAAACTGTTTGGACATGGTGTATCATACGCAAGGTCGTTGACGTAGAGCATCGACAACTGTTCGCCCAATGAACGAGCGGTATCGCCGGTTTCACGTTGCACTGCCCAAATTCCTCCATCAGCTTTGACTGCTGTCCATGTCTTTTTTAAACCTCTGTTGACCGGTCACCTCTCTTATTTATTCCGGTAGATGTCAAGCGGTCTTGCTCCCTTCCCCCCCTCCCCATCCGCCACCAATGTTTTCATCCCCCACTTATCTCTTCATGTCACGGCTGCCGCAGCGAGATGCTAATATTTCGAAAATCGTAGGCGGGACTTCGCACTGACCTCACTGGATGTCACTAATTACCTGACAGGTACACGTCCCTACTAGCGGGAGTGCACAGGGCACGGCGACGCCCAAACGACTAACGATGTCGTTCGCTCAATCATTAAGCACGGAAGACCGTTCGGAGACCGTCTGATGGTCTGACTGTCTTCGTCTTCATCTCGTCTAGCTGCTCTATCCCCGCCAATACCAGCTGATTCCCCTCCTCTTTGCTCCCCCCACCATCGCATCCTCCTCGCCCAACATGACGGTGAGACGCGTCACCCACATTTCACTCAATACGCTTACTGATGTCCAAAGCAGCAGCGCAACTTCTCGCCTGCGGATTTCTCGATCCCATCGAGCATCGAGACACAGAACTCAGAGAGCGATGGCGTGGGGAATGGTCAGTCCCCGCTCGTGCCGTCCACCGATGACCATCCAGCTGATTCGAGTTGCAGCTGCATCGAGCCCAACGCACGGGAGCCACTTTGGAACAATCGCGCCTCCTCAACTTTCAGATCCCACCCATCCCCGCCTCAGCGGGAATTACGACAATCCCCTGCGCAACCGCCTGCACAGCGGGACCGATGTTCGACCCCCCCACCGTCTTTGGCCTCCCAATACATCCACTCCTTTGGCGTTCACTTTAACCGACTCGTCCCACGCCCTTTCCTTTCTGGAAAATCCGCTCATTGCGCCGCCGTCCGCTTCGACCAACGACTATCCTGAAACTTCCAGCTATGGCCACCTCACATATCCTACCCATCGCGGCCTCGCCCCGAATGAACAGATCGACGACCTGTACAACGGGACCGGTGTTCCACACCTCCAGACTGCTATGCAACAAAGTGCGCCTGTTCTGCCGTCCATTGCGCACGGTTTCTGGAAGCGTTTTGTCGATGCGTTGCCGTGGCTGATGACCGGGACCGAACGCGACGGCGTCGCGCATATCGAAAGGATAACGCACCAATTTGGTCTCCAGAATCACACCGCCCACGCGCCGCCGCCCGTCTCTAGGGTTGTCCCTCAGCCCTTCCAGAACTCGTCGACCACACACCCAGCCCCCACCCTTCCTGAGCTTAGCGGGGCCGGTATCGGCCACAGTTCGGAGATCCCTCGCCCCGTGGGCATGTCCTCCGCCCAGATGAACAACCCGTATCCTGTTAACATCGCCGCCGAGCAGCCTCAGCGTTCCCCGGGCCCGTCGACCACACACCCGACGACCACCACCCGTTCTGAGTTCGGCGGCAACTGGCCGTCCTCTCCTCTATCCGAGAGCTCTGCCACGTCGCCCCACGGTAACCGTGGCCTCCAGCCTCCGTCCTCATCCCCTCACTTCAACCATGGAGTGACCCCCACGTTCTCTTGTAGCACATCTCCCCTCTCCCGCATGTTGATGGAGCCCACCCCCCCAGCGAATATCACTCCTACGTTGCCCGCCATCCCGTACTGTGAACCATGGCATGAGCTTCAGCCATTCAAGAGGGAGCATGAAACCAACCCGTCGCCATCCACTCAAGGCGCCTTCGGGTCGGGCGCACCCTCCGGAGCGTACCATGCAGCAGGGCACGGACAATATCCAGCCGTTCCGGCCGCCGCGAATACTGTACCCATGGCGTCGATAAAAAGGCGGGCTTCGATCAAGATTCGGAAGCCTGGGAACTGCTCTCGGTGCCCACTCACCTTCTCGTCCCAATGGCGGACGGATCCCGACACCGGCTCTCCGCTTTGCAATGCCTGTGGGCAAAAGGCACGCAGCAAGAAAAGAAAACAAGAACAAGAACTGAATGCGTGAGTGGCTGGTTCTTTGTGGAGGATCTACCATTGACATGCGCATCTGGACAGTCATGCCGGGTAGGAGGCTGCAACAACACCGTTGGCAGGGGGTGGGGTGTGCGGCTCCTCTTGCCGTTAATACGCCAGTGACATGTGCCCACGAAAAGAGCCGCTGGGCGGAGCGCAGAATAGCAGAGGGGACCGTATTAGGGCGCGGATGGGAGAGTCTTTCGGCTGCGCTGGTCGCTGTAACAAGCGCACTCAGTGCATCTAATCCCTTTTCTTTGCCTTTCCTACTTTCGTTTATCCGTCTTCTTTTCTTCATTAACCGGCGTTCCTGAGCGGGACCGTGCCGTGTAATTCTACCTACCTACCTACCTACCACGTTCCAACTCACACTACAATCCTTTCCATTATTATGACAATTCCACGTCAATTGTAGCATATGACCCCCCCCCCATACATCTTCGGTGAATGTACTACATACTTTTCAGATCCACCACCAACTCTCTCTGTGCTACAGCTCGAGAACCCTCGCTCCGCGTCTTGAAGGCCTACCTATCCCCGCCTGTGAAGATATCTGCTGCTAGGGATACGTCGAGTCTTCCATGTTTTCCCTCGACTCAGAGGCTGTCAGAATTGGTCAAGGCGGTCCCACGATCGTGGCATTCCAGTTACTAGCGGTCATGTCCCCCCCCCCCGGAGGTAATGAAGCATTGTTGTCAAATCGTTGTCAGACGAATCTTGTTCGTCTTTGATGTATCACTCTGGCCCTCCGATTCCTGTTCGGCCAAGATGCCCCCTGGACAAGGTGGAAACTGGTCAATCAATACTAATACTATCTATTCCTTATGGCCATATCTTCATCGATCCGGAAGTCCCGCTGGGAAGCGCTATATTCACTGTACCAGGTAGATCGATCTCGAACACAAATGCAGCTGACTAGTCTGCGGCTCAATATTCCCATCAAGGCCGCGGACGCTGTGTTGACTGTATGGGACCAGCAGTAACAAAACTGTTTAATGCAACTATGTGGTACAGTACCACTCCGTCCGACCAGACCGATAATATGATTCAAATGAATTTGCTGGATGGATTCAAATGAATTGGCGGGATGGCAGGGTAGATCCCTGTCAGAGACGAGGACATTGAACTATCTGCGGGGATGGAACCCGGACCCTATCCTGGGCTCCGTCTATGACGACAGAACCCACTCCTTGATTCTTCCCTTCGTCTGACTGTTGATTTATTGCGAATGACAGATGATCATGACACTCGACGCACTTTCCATGCCCCGGGTGGTTGTCTGTTTTCATCTGAGCCATGTCGCGCCTCAGCTGCTTCAAGCCTCTGCTGCCATGCAAGTTCCTAACCGGAAAGCTCACCTTATGCTTGTACTGTAACCTGCCGATCGGGTGGAATCACTGAACAGAAGCATTCGTCCATCTTTGAAATGATCTTCGTGCGCTGTTTGAGCGGTAACGTGGAGTGTAACCTGTACGTACCGCGGGAGAATGCCTCGACCACGTGGACATTGAGGAACGCCCAAGGAACGCCGCTCGACAGTTGTCCTTCCATCTTCAAACAAGCGCTTGATATATTGTCCCAGTTCCTCAATGAAAATACAACTTAGCAGTTTCACTCGAGAACTGCGTACAGCTGGCGGCTGAACAGCTGACCCACGCGCAACCTTTTCTGCAGTTGTTCGCAGCCTGATTGTATTGACCCTCTTTATTGCCGGAGCGAAGCGGCGGTACATAGGTCTTATCTCCCTATATAATATACAAGACCACTTCGTTGACCATCCTGCAAAATTCAACGTTTACTGGGAAGGAGTCGGCGCTCAATAACCAAAGTGGTGGATCTAAGTAATGATCTGAGTTCGACGAAAAAGGCTAGCGAACGAATCAACGACAAGTTGACAGCGGAGTTTGAAAAGGCTTCGGACAGACGGAGAATATAAACAAGACAGGCCGCCGCTTTGCTCTGGCAGTCCCATAAGGAAAAATCAGAGATTAATTTGATTATACAGCGGGGTAACGAAGAAGGATCAAGGCAAGAATGAGAGTCTGACGGAGGACTCACCGTCTTCATCATGAGACTCCCGTGTGGCCTAGAAATCCCGAACTGAGACATTTGCGAAATTTCAAGCAGGTAGGATTGTACGCGAGAAATGTGGTTGAATTAGCTGCCCGCTAGGAGATCCACCGCCCTAAGAGAATAGATCTGGTCGTTTCTGGCCTGTGAATTGAAGGGACTGATAACCACGATGCGGCCAGAGGAAATTTCGGTTGAAGCAAACAAATAACGGACGAATGAAGGACGAAAATTAAACCTGATGGGCGGCAGCCGAGGTATCACACCGTGAGTTGCCGAGAGCTTGAAGGGGCGGTGGAACAATAGAAAGATGCGCGGGCGGGAGAGCGATATTGATGATCAATGCAGGCAGGTTCAACGGCTCAAGATTTTTAGACCAGTGGAATATGATACGCCAATGAGAGCCAAAGAGTAGTTTCGACTAGAATACAGTTGAATCGCTCATATGGAATATCATCGGGATAGGGCTCAAGGGTATTCCATATGCCGGTTATTCCACAGTAGATAAAATCAATTAAAATGATAATTTTCTTTTCAAGCCTATAGGATCATTGTCCAGTTCAGGAATAGCCCTATTTGTTTGAATTATTGCATCCTCGGCTTCCTGCATCCTTTTAGCACAGGATTTATGTAGATTCATCCATTTGGTGGTTCAATGAGGATCATGAGGAAAAAGCCACTGATAAATCAATTATTTGGGCAAAATGGGTGATATGATGGTTGAAAACAGAATGTCATTGTAGAAAAGAATCTCTAAAACGGCCAGTTTGTCTCAAAAATCTGCATTTTGGCCACCCGCACAATGGAATATCAGCCCAAAGTAATTGCCCCAGGGCTATTCCATATTCCAGAAGACAGTTGATGGAATATTCCCCTATCCGGACATGGGATATGTTCAAAAGTGATTCCATATGACGGTTATTCCATATGATATTATTCCATATGAGTGATTCAACTGTAGCAAAAATAATCAGTGGCAGACAGAAGTGTTCGCCGGGTAGACAGTATTCCCAGGCAATTCCAGTAATTTCCGGTGCGAGAAAAATGGGGAACCATTGCCAGTCCGAACGGGTGGACATGGCGCCTTCTATGTCTCGAGGATCTTCCCTGGCTACTCCCGGCCTGATAAAAATCGAATTGAGCTGCCAGCAACTGCGATCAAGTACAGCCTGTCAGGAAAAAACTGTGCGCCACTCGGCTGTTCAGCCGCATGGTGTGTTAAGCTGTGAAATCAAGCTGCGCGGAAGTCATTTCACGACGAGAAAAGAGGGCTACGAGAGAGCCATAAGGGGAAACACTGGATGGAGATGAAGGCAAAGAGATACAAAGAATCGCCGAGGTAATCGTTGAAGAACGGTTAATGTTCTGATCCTGGCGATCGGAAAGTACACATGGAGATACGGCTTCAGAGAGGCTTAATTTTATAAAGAGGGTGAATTCCAGAGACCGAGAACCTTCCAATGGAACGTTCACACACACGGCACAGCGGCATCGATACCGGGACGGCCTTAACTCGGTACAGCCAACAGTGGGCAAGGAACAAATGAAAAGGTACCACGGGGAACAGCCAGTGAGCAACGGTTAGCAAACCAACAAGAAACCGGGAACAGCCAGCAAGAGACTGGGACCAACCAGCAGAAAACTAGGAACAGCCAGCTGGAAACTGGGAACAACCAATGGGAAACTGGGAATAAAACAGGGAACGGGACAACCAACACCTATCTGGAGACAACCGACAGGAGCGAAGACAAAGCCCCCCAGTCCTCGTGAATTTAGTAATGGGTACCAACTAGTCTATCAGATTACAAAAGTACACATTTTTCTTCAATTTCCGTTGTCGATCACATCGGTCTTACGTGCACATCACATCTTCTCGTCTTCTCCAGACGTGCTCCAGACTCCTCCTTGTTTTCAGCGTTCGACACTCTCCGCTGCCTTCAATTTACCGATGAACTCCGTCAATCCCAGGGATGCATGTCTGAACCACTGCCACTTACCTCTGTCAGTCGATCTTTGCGATGGCTCCTCCACATACCTTTTTGTATACCCTGGCAGAAATCGTTGAGACGTACTGAGACCTAGGAAGCATGAACCATTTTGGGCTGTGCCTTCCTATGTCTTCCTATATCTAAAATAATTTTGGATGCAGTGCGGCTCATGTGATGTCGTCTCTCATCTTCGTCTCGTCTATGACGTCGTCTCTCCGTCTCGTCTTGTGAGTTGCTTATACTATCCTTACTTACAGCACACCCAAGTATCTCCTCTGACCCCGCCTTTGAGTCCACCAACGAGCATGTTGCACCCCAGCCTCGCACCTCTCTCCAATGTGGACAATATCTCATTCGATTTCGACAGCGGCGGAGGCTATTCAACTCTTACATCCTCTCCCTGCACTCCACCACATACTCTCAGCTATAAGCCGCTCCACAGTGGCTTCCCAGCCGATGCCAATACCTGGCTCAACCCCTTTACACCGATTAACGTCGCGACGTCGTCTCCCAATGCCCTTCCCACTGCGGGCCCCGGGGAACACAGCACCACCTTCTCAGATCCGTGGGGGAGCAAAGCGCGCGCCGAGCACGGCGATGCGTCGTGGTTGGAAAATCCATCCCTCGACGTTCGTGAGAACGGTGTCGACGCGGTCAGCGCAGCGTTTTTGCAGTTGATCGAGGCCCACGGATGCGGCCCAAGCCCCGAAGTCGTCCCCCTTCTCCGACTATTGCTGTGCAACAGTTGCCTTCCACGGGAGGAGCTGCTTGATGTAGTCGACTGGCGCCGGCTGCTGAGACTTGCGGCCACCTCTTCCTCGCGCGTCCTCCGCTGCGCGGCTTGGCTGGTGCCATCAACCACCAGCTCTCGTCAATCAAAACTTGACCATTCCCCCAACTCGCTGACCTCGAGCCCAATCAGGACCCTCAGTGATCTCGACGGGGTCGACCACAGTGCGGAATTCTTGCCCCCGGCTGACACGACGCCCCGCATTGCAACATCCGACTACGAGTTGCACGGCATGCAATCCTTATCTCCGTCCCGCTTCTCAAATGGTCCGGCAAGTCCGGCGTTGCCTTCCGGCGCACTTAACAGAGTCCTAACGGCATCAACAATTCCCACTACCCCGTTGACAATCTCTCCTGCATTTTTCATGCCGCCGCCCAGGCCTGAGTCCCCACCCAAGATCCCGTTAAATTCGTCCGAGCCGACTATAGAGCCTGAGCTCGACCATTCTCCGAAACACCAGCAGCCAGCGTCTCAACCAGACGCCGCCACTGCGTCGAAGCGCCGGTGCCTCGACTGCAAGGTGGAGCACACAAAGCAATGGCGGACGCACCCAGAGCTTCCTGGCTATTTGTGTAACGCGTGCGGGCAACATCAGGCGAAGCACAAATCACCGCGATCGCAACTTGCAATCAGGCGAGAGCGGGCAAGGGCAAACGAGTGAGTGGCTAGCCACAGCCTTTCTTGAAGCGCAAACTTAACATGCACGGCGCAGTAAGTACGCCGCAACGGTGCCAACGCGCCCGAGTAGTCCGCCTGAAAAGCGCGGGGGGGAGGTAATTATGCGGGTCCCCTTGAGGCAGGTGGGACACAATTGACCCGCCGGCGCGATCCCCGACTCCTGCGATCTGCAGCTAATCAAACTTTTGCGTTCTCCATTCCTCCGTTCCACGACATACCTTCCGTGCATTCATATTCTGTGTCTGCAACTAATTAAACTTCTATCTACGCTCTCCATTCTTCCGTTCCAGTTCATCCACTTCCGTATTTATTGATCCTCCACACGGCATGTCGATTTCAGTTTAATACAGTATTCAATGCGTTTTCTGCTCTTTGTGGCTTTATTGCCTGTTTCCCTCATAAGCTTGTACTAGTATTTTTGCCACCTCCAATCGCGGGCGCCTACTCTAGGTTCAGATAGTAAACACCCCAATTCCAACGAAAAAATTAGACTTTATTGTAAATTCAAACTACCTTGACCTCGCCGCTTGCCGGCCAATCAAAGATAGAGATTATTTGAATATCAAGACGGTTGCAACGCGCACCCAAGGTTACTCGATATTTCCTGTGGTTAGGCGCGGTCACGCAGTTCATGCGTGCTATCACGCACGCAGTTAATAGCTTTGTCAGCCGTTGGGCTGGCATTTTCCGACTCGGAACCCGTTCAAGTCAGCAAGATCTGCAGAAAGTGAGGTGCGCGATTCCAATCGACACTCATGGCAACAGTGGGTAGTGCTGTTACAGATAGTCAAAGACTGCGAGCGGCGCAGCGGCAACGATGAGGCCACATTGCAGTGACAGGACGAATGTCAGGCCTCGTGGAAGCATCTCGGATGCCTCGCTTTCTACACTGACTTCCGCGTGCGCGTCTACGCACGCAGGAGAGCGTGGATGAGTTTCAAAAATATCTCATAGCTTGGGCCTCACCGCGGTTTTCAGAATCTGTCTGAAGAGTCTCCTCGATATGTGGAGGCTACACTATCGTGTTCCAGACGTTGCAAAAATCAAAACAAAACAAAAACTTTGAGTTCGGAAAACTTTTTCTTTTCCAAATCTCAGGATATCCCCATATTACATCTGTACATGTAGTATGCGCCTTCCCAAAGGACCAGGGCTAAATCTGCGCAGAACATGTATGAAACGGTAATTGATGATAGTATTGATGCGATCAATTGAGGCCGAAGCTGTGCCGAGATTTCCTACTGTCAGTTGACCTCCGAAGATTCAGTAATGAGGTTTTAATGAGGTTGTAATGATATATCAATGAGGTGAACATAGCGGATGCACTCTGATGTAACATGAATTAAATTGAGAAAGAAAATGCAGGTCCCAAAACTTTTTTTCCCCAAAATCTCAGAATGCCTTCATATTACATCCAAAGTAGGGTGTGGGATCGGACAATTACAGAAAAAATTCGAGCAGAACATGTGCAGAACGCATCTGCGGAGTAATATACCCGCTGGTAGAAAGTTCGTTGGCGGCCACCAATCGCCGCCACTGGTCCTTGGCGGCCACTGGCAGATATCAAAGGGTGTTGTTAGGTGATGCTTCCCAGGGTATGCCAAGATAAGATAACGTCTGACGGCAATCTCCACCAGTCCGCATTGGGCCTTGGTGTTCACTTCATCCACTGAACTCCAGTGGAGTCCACTATGTCCTGCTGGATTCCACTGTAGATTGGTACCTGTTTCAGGTCCATATGGATCTTATTGGCAGATGGCAACCAGGTACCGTATCTTGTCAGTCCTGGCAGTCAATAGGGTCAATTGTCCTGCATATTCTGTCCCACCGGGGACCTTAATATTGTGCCAACCCTCCGCCGCTGCGTTGAGTCGCAGACGGTCAGACTGTTGGACCGGACATTCCACTGGATCGAAGCAGAGCTATTAATTGCCCACTGCGCTTCATGTCGCGCGGACTATTTTCCGGATCATATCACATACCGAGATCTCCAGAATGCTCGCCGCGAACGGTTAGATCTTTCGCCAGACTATCTACGAGTGTCAAAAAATGGTGTCTGGGTCGACAAGCAGATTGCACTGCTGCAGGAGAATTCTCTGGATAGATTCCATGCAGGATGGTCGAATTTCGCGGACTGGGTGAACGATTCTGTGCCATCCGCAGAAGGTGATCCTGTTCCCTCGACCCGGGAAGATTCCGTTCCATCCAATAAAAAGAAATTCATATATCGCCAGTCTCAGCGCTTGTTCATCAAGCACTTCTCCCGCCGGCTCCTTGTCTTTCACCAAAAGAGCAATTTCTCCTGCGAAGCGCATCCGAGCACTCGTTTACTGTTGAAGCAGTTCGGGCTGCAATCGGGCTTAATGGCGGGATACTGGATGCAGCGATGACACATGGATGTGTGGGCTGTACCCATTTGAAACGCTACCGCTCCGATCTCATTGCCGAAGGCGCAATCTTTGGCGGTGATCAGGATGTGGCAGGAGAGGAAAAGGAGGATGCTGCAGAGGTCAGTATTCAATTCACTCTCGCGTCATGAACTTAGATAAATTGTAGATCAATGCGGATGGAAATGATGTACAGATACCAGTGGTTCAATCTCCGCCACAACAGAATACACCGCTGCCTGAGCAACCACCCGGGTACTTGCGCATGGCTGTCATGGATGGAAAGACTATCACACATCGAGTAAGTTAAAGAACAGTTGAATTCGTGGCCCAACGGCTTCGAATCCCAGTTGCGCCAAATGTCGGATGTGAATTACGATTTTTTGTGCATGTGCTGATGATGATCTATGCGGAGAAGGTCCAGAAAAAAGTGGTTCAGAAAAACCAAGAGCTATCTGCGACGTTCTGGGCAGAAGCAACGTGGGGGTAATAGGTTTAATGGTCAACAATTTCGAGTTCGAGTAATTTCGTAGCCACTGATGTCTCCTTTTATCCAGCGTTGTCTGCATCTGCGGTCTTTTGGACGCTACTTGACAAGGGGTTTCAATTGACAGCACCTCACTAAATTCATTTGCCTCAGACATTAAACTGTGATCTAGTTTATGTATCAGCTGGTTGTTAGACACATGAAAAATACGGTAAAACACAATGTAAACTATGAGTGGCCAGCGACGTCCAATGGAATGCAATGCACTGGTTGAGCATTTCAAGTTTTTCAGTGGAAAAATTGGTGAAAAATGTCCATTATTTTTCACACTTTTTTTCACTGAAAAAGCAAGTGAAAAACCTAAAAGTTTTGCAGCACTTTTTGGCTTGTTTCACCTTAAAAACGAAAAAGTGGCGAAAACATCATAAGTTTTTCATTTATGTTTTCAGCGAAAAAAAGTGTAGCTGTCTGGTTTGGACCAGATACAGCAACAGCCATTTTTCCATCACCTCTTGGCCGAATTCCATGAATCTGGGTGATTCTGAAAGCATATATCAGGCAACCAATATTCCACTGCTCTGGAATGAAACACTCATGTTGGGCACCCACAAGAATGTATTTACTGATTGCCACTGAATATTCATTCCTAGCAGGTTGCCTTGAGGATAAACCAAAATCTCAAATCTCCGAGAGCTTTGCCCCAATTTCAGCTTTCAGAATCCTGCGGATTCATCCCAATCGGCACTCTGGTCATGGAGAAACCGCATCTCGTTCAAACCAGACAGCCGGAATTGTGAAACATCGAAATTATGTAATTTACCTGGTGAATAGGCTATAGTATGAAAGCCCCGCGTACCCGCTTTCGAACGCGCCTACTCTCGAGAAAATCCACTGAGAATTGGATGAGAAATGAGCTCAGCAATCGGGCACCTCAAAATTGCTCTTCTCTCATTTATTTTTAGATAGTGTCATTAGTTTTGCAAACAGCCTGTAAATGGACGATCACTTATTACATAAGTACTTTGTAAGTACTGTACTATTAAAATCAATTCGTCAGTCACGCGTCACGGGGGTGCTTGACGTGACGAATTCTGCAACCTTGTCACGCGTCACGGAGGCTCTTGACGAATATATACTTTTCGTCACGGTAGATTGAACATTTCGGCTCAGGGGGGCTTGGAGCAATTTTCCTCAACTGTGGGCACTTCCCACACAATTTATTGCCCATTTTCAAGGTTTTTGCCTTCAAATCGTGGTTCAGAGCAAGTATTGAGTTTAACAGCAGAAATTGCATTTTCCCCCATCACTCAAACTTATGTTGAAATAAATTGCTCAGGTCATTCCTAAATTATTCCATTGAGTCACTGTGCATTCACCACAACTCCTGGAATATTCCTGGTACCGGTTACGGACCCAGGTCTCAAACGCGAATTGTCGAATCTCCAAATCACGACCATCAGTGATCCCATCTGGGAAATTCTCGAAAATAATTAAATAACTGCTCCGAACAATTATAAACTCCTGTCTCCTGCCCTAATAACCCGTCTCTCCTGACGTATGAACCTCCTGTCTGCGCCAAAAACCATTTTTATATATAATTTAATTAAATAAATATTCAACAATAGAATCAACGTCCCCTGTCCCCTATCGTGCAGCGTCGTTCTCCTGTTTGCCTGTCTAATGTCGGTCAAACCCTTTCCCTCGCTCCCTGCACAATAGCTCACTGCTTCCCTTCAACCACTATCTCACTATGTCTTCAGCCTCCCATCGTCCTTTCGTAATGGAAGTCGATGAAATCGACCCTTTGGAAATAAGGAACGCTGGTCCCCTGTTAGGAACCGATGGCCCCATCCTGCAGAGCGTCTTCGGTCCGTTACCTCAAGACAATGCTCGCGAGCCGTCTGTGCGGACTAACAGTCAGTGTTCGTTTCACTACACGTCACATATACCTCACCTGATGACCATAGTGGATGTTGACGGACCTCCTGCTGCTTCGTCGTACCCGTCTGCTCATGTCGAAAGTGAAGATATTTTTTTACCGGTTGACGAACTCTAACAGTATCCTTCTGATACAGAGCACGAATAACATTTACATCAAGGGATAATTCTGTGTCCATCAACTCCGAAATCCATGGCTCAACGTGAACTTGGTTGACGCGAACGCGTCGACCAAGTGAACCTGAGCCGTAGTCTCTCAGTCTGTTTTGCGGATCTGCCTTGATGATAATTATGTCTCAATTCTTCTGAATCTGGAGTACTAGATTGAAAGACCAAAAATAATTCAAACCAGGGTATAGCACGAGGTACCAGGGGTGCCCGGAGGGCCTTGGTATTTTTATTGGTTTACGAAATTTTGGGGGATGTCACGCAGCTCGAGTTGCCTTGACGACTTGACGAATTAGAACTTTGGGTCACGCGTCACACCCCTTGACGAATTGATTTTAATAGTACAGTACTCGTAATCTCTCTGGTTGAACTTCTGCTGCCAGGCCCGTCGTTTCGCCAGCTGTCCATGACTTCAAGTTGCTACTTTCTTCAAGCTCAACAAGTTGAGATATAGAACTGGTTCAGGCTTGCCAAGACTGTAGCCCACTCTGAACCAGGTCTGAACCCCGATCACAATTCGCCGTCCTACACCGTCCTACAGGACATTGTCCTCCGCTGCATTGTAAAATAATTTTCCATGGGCCATATATCTGCCCCTATATGAAGACGTTCATCGATGGCTGTACTCGTCGTTTCGTCGATGTCGAAGATATCCACTACCCACACATTTAATAGGATTAGAGATGGAAACTTTAGTTTCTCTGACTCAGGCACTATATGCATGTTGGTAACACCCTTCTTTTTGTTTTTAATACATGCAGGGCGAGAAAACTCTGTTAGTTGTAATGCTTTACAACTACACCACTGATCATCTCCTCTTCGACGCCTTTCTCCTGGATACTGGGCACAAGCTGAGTGTTCCCATACGCGACGGTGCGGTTCTTGCGCCATTCCTCCATGGTTGGCGCATCTTCGTCCCTGCAGCGCCGCTGGATACCCACGCGTTTGAGAACCGCACTATCTTCATGTGGAACAAGCTTGACATCATCGTTCGCCATGGAGAAATAGAACACTCCAAGACGCGGGAGGCCCACTTGGTCGGCGGGGGGCTGGATGACCTGGTAAACTCATTTATAAACATTTATCTCCACGGCTCCGAATCCGTGAACCAACTCTGTGCCGCGTGGCCGGATAGAATCCCCCGCATAAGAAAGTCAAAACGTCGCCCGCGTTGATGACCTGCCAATTAAGTTGTTAACCAACTGGCACGATCGAGATTTACATACCAGGGCATTATCCATATGGCGGACCCAGCGCCATATTCCATCAGGAGACAACATCTGCAGGCCACCGATGGGTTGAGACCAGAGGATCGTCACAGAGCCAAAATCTGCCCAGCTCAAGCATATCAACATGAGATAGTACCGATTATGAGGTCGACATACCTGTGTGCCCTTTGAGCCACACCTGCTTCGTGCGCTGCTCTTCTTCTTTGGAGCGCGGGAAGCTAAAACAATCATTCGTTCGTCAGATTCAAATATCGGCATGAACCCTCACTACTTGATGAATCTGACTTGAAAGCAGTTGGTTCAGTACGGCATGCTCAGAAACAAAGGAACGAAAGAGTTACCAGAAGTTTCCCCGAGAGCCTCAAATTTATGCTGATCAACCAGCGTGTCCTCAGGCAACTCCAAGCCGAGCGCCAAGAGCCTAAGACATTCCTATTTCAACACTATCGTAAAAACAAAGTACCTGTGCACACCTGAGAATCGGATACAGAACGTTGAAATGGTTGTGATGAGCAAAGACCTCGATCTCGTGCAGGTAGGGCCGTAACGGCTGCGGATGCTCGGCTTTTCTCACGTTGCGATGAACTAGAACAAAGGTTTAGCACAACAAAATAAATAGGAAAACATCGTGACATACTATTGTAATGCTCAATCTGGTCCTGAACGCCATCTTCGATTTCCTGTGGACTTTCCTTAAGCCTCGAATGGAAATCGAATGATGGGCAGTCGAACCCAAGTTTGTCGTGGCTTATATCCTTCATACACCGTTCCAGTTTGGCCAGTGTATGTCTTTTTCTCCTCGGCGTTGACGTCGTCAAATGTCAGGTTAGCAATACTGAACACACGGGTCGTCTGTGAAGAGTGAAGAAGGTTGAACATATATGACATATATGCACTAGCTGCGTTCACGTCCGCGCACCTGCTCTTGCGTGTATCCGTGATTGATCACGTAGAAGAAACCGTGAGAGTGCATGGCGCTGACCACCTCGGCAGTCAGGGCCTTGCGCCCGGCCTCTGTTTTCGCCTTTGAAAGATCGATAATAGCGAGGTCCGCATATTCCACTTCGAGGAGAGCGTCAGCGCGCTCAGAACCATCACTGTGTTGACATACGTACATTTCTCTTTTGACGCTGGTTGTGCGACGTACGGCGGCGGAGCTGGGGCGGTGTAGGAATCCAGGGGAAACTGAGAGAAAGAACCGATCGCTGCGCTTGCCATGTCCAATGAATGGTGGGTAGGTGAGTGAGTGAATGGCTGGAGGGCGATTCAGGATAACCTATATATAAAGCGGCGAGAGCCAAGATCAGCCCACCATCGGGAATCCGAAACTCGGTTGGTCAATGCACAAGCGACCCGCGGTCATTTGTCCTAATGGGTATCGACGTAGCGTCTGATCAATAACAATAATTTTACGGATACAAGATGGACCTCCGCTTCGCTCCGGTATGCGAGACGAACTTTGGAATTCAAAACATTTTTTAATTTTTTTGGGAGTGTACGTCATGTACGGAATGACTTACAAACCGGCAAGAGGTGGATTAGCTGACCTTTCCAGCCATGAGTTGATTCTGACATGAGAGGTTCAGCCCAACCCTGAATGGAAGTCAATTGCTTCGGCCTAAAGCAATAATGGTAGAAATTACCCGAATACCGATGGACCGGAAGAATGCTATACATCTTCCGTAAATGCGGAATTTTGTCCTTCAAAAGAAACAGCGGTCAGGCCTACATAAATTTTGTTCAAGGCATTATTCGTTTGACGGCATCGGGACCGCGGGCTGCCATTAGCTCATTAATTTAATTGCGGGAGTTGTCAACCGAAGCCACCACCATAGACTGAATTTGAAGCCTCAAGGGAGGCAAAATTTGGTTCAATGGAATTGCATCAGTCGTGCGTCTCGCGAGAAGCAGGCCAACGGGATCTTTACCACGCACGCGCGCTTTGAATTGACAGGGATGCTCCTGAGTCAGTTCAAGCTATCCGCGCCGAATCATAGCCGATGTCGCCGCTGTGATTGTCTTCGATGAGACTCGGAGCATAGGAGGACCCAACAGGGGAATCATATGGGCAAGGGCACACCGACTCGGAGGCATTTTGTTAAAGAACGGTTAATTCACCGCGGTCTTCACAAAACGCAAGCAGTATCATTCATTCCACTTCCCATGGAGTTGCTTGCCTGCGCACGTTGAGCGTTAGTAATAGCCCATTAATTAGTGGGAGGCAGGAATAGATCATAACCGAATCCGCCTTAGGGCCACACCTTCGTTGTCACACTCTACGGTTTCCAGGTCGGAATTTTCAGCAGGATGTCGTTATTTCAAAGAAGATGAAAGTACAAAGTCATGAAACAGTTTCACGCTGCATATCTTTACTCGAACACAAACTTCTCGCCAATGATCTCTTCCGTAGCGTTCCAGAGCTTCTCTGCAATAATCTAATCCCAACAACGCTGTTAAATTTCACATACGGCGAGAAATAGGCGAGACTGACGGGATCAGGGCTATGCGGAGCGACGTCCTTGTTCGCCTCAGTGAAATCGAAGAGAAATGTCCCAGGTACATCTAGAGACCTCTCAGACACAAGTTCCAGACCCGGCTAAATTCATAGACGAACCATTGAGTCTTGTATCAAATGCTGCAGCAACGGTTCTGCAAAGCGGAGGATGAGTTTGGGGCGCAAGGTTGTGTTTCAACTTACGTCGCCGCACCCTGAGGGATGGTCTTCCACCCGATGCCCGAGTCGGGGTTTGGCTTGCCATCAGGGCCGAGGAAGCCTATGAAAAGACTCGTTGAACAAAACGCGCTTTCAAAAGCCATGCAACTTGCCCAATCTCTGCATGCCAGCGATAGACTCCTCCTTCTGGACTAGGTTGGTGTAAATAACTGGGATAATTTGGGAAGATTAGCTCTTGATGTCGTCGTACACATACTTGAACAAGAAACGTACAACCCGGGTGAAGGCTGTAGGCATTGATCTTCCCCTTGGAGCGCTTCGACAGCTCAATGGCGGTGAGTACGTTCGCGCGCTTCGCCTCAGAGTACGTGTCCCAACTGTCGTATGTCGTCGGGTCCGGGTGTCCGAATGTCTTGAAGTTGATGCCGGTGTCGCGGGCCTGAGCGGTACTCGAGACGAACACCACACGCGGGACGTAGCTCTCAGTGCCCGACGCGAGCACTTTCTTGGCAACCAGCTTCGTGAAGAGGAATGGCCCTATGTGGTCCGTCTGAATTTGACTCTCGAGGTTGTCCACAGTGAGTTTGAAGAGGCCGATTGGCGCTGCGGCATTGTGGATTATAACCTAGAGATGGCCATGGGATTATGCGGTGGGAAATAAAATATAAATTCGCACGAACGTGAAGCTGCTCCGGATAGGCGTTGACCTCAGAGGCAGCCTTGCGGACAGCGGCCAAGGATGAGAGATCTAGAACGAGGCGGCGGATGTTGGCGGACGGCACGTCCCGCTTGATGGTGTCTTCCGCGAGCTTCAGTCTGCAGATACAGTAATCAGCGACGCGGCGGGATTCGGACTAGACATAACATACCGTTCGAGGTTGTACCCGGTTATAATGACAAGGCCCGCGTATTTGGCAATGACTCGCGCCGTCTCGAAACCAATCCCATTGATGGATGTGCCAGTGACCAATACTGAGCCCCGTCAGGAAGGCACTCCATGGAAGGGTTGCTGCTCACCATTTTTCCCTTCAATCTCGGTGGCGAAGACGGCGGCGACATCGCCGGCTGTGGTGGAGAAAGAAAAGGTGGGGAGAGACATGATTGGATTGGATGAGTAATTGCGAGAATCTGTTTGCAGAAAATCCGGGTTTCGTCCCACAGTTGGAGATTTTGCATTGGTTAGTAACAAGGTCGTCCAAACTGAATTATTCAGCATGCTTCGACTAGGGCCATCCCGCAAAATTACGGGACACCGACCGCGGGAAATACGGCTGTTTCAACGCGGGGTTCTACGGGTTAGCTCTAGCCCTCTACTAGATGCTTCTTGCATCCGTTGGTGCATCAAATCTGCAAGAAGGATCAGGTTAGACATCGGAAAACCTGGCAAGAGATTCGAGACGCTCCAGGGAAATGAATAGATGGCCGTGACGAACAGGTACGTATGGATACGCAGTTCTAATGCCGGAAGCGAACGGGTAGATGCAGGACGTATGACGGCAACTGCAGCACCAGTCCACGCCTAGCGGCCTTACTCCAACGAGTCCAACTTTCCGTCTCTTACCGAAATGAATACGTTTTATCATTCTCGCTGTCACTCTGGAATCCCTATCCCCCTTAGATTGTACGTTGTCGCTTCACTCTCACACCAACGAAAGACTTATCTCGACATAGGTCAATATGCGTCCTGAGATCTTGAGCGATTTTTGCGATTGGCCTGGGAAATGCCGAACCAATCGCAAAAATCGCGCAAGATTTCAGCTAGCATATTGACCTATGTCGAGATAAGTCTTTCGGCGGTGTGTCTTCTTTGCCCCATTATTTCCGTGTGTACTCCTGATCCTTCGAACCTTCATGATGGACTGATACTCCACACCCAATATTTCCCTTACACTTGCAAACCACCATCAGCGTGCCGTGCGATTACAATCATCACCTGCGATGAGCGAGATCTCCTGCTTTTGGTGATGCCGATGCCGTATACGGAACGTGTGGGTTGAACCCGAGCCGCCAATGTCTCAATCACTTCGCAAGGCTGATACACAAGAGTGGGCATAGATGGGAAGACGGATCAGTATTATGGCTTTGGAAGGGGAACACGATAAAAGGATATAGTAAACAAATAGTCTCCGATTGATCGTTTATGCCAGCATGGTTCCTCTGGTTGTGATTCTTTACTTGACTGAATATCCACAAGCAGTAAACATGCGCAACTGCGGCCCGGATTTTATCACTCGTGTATTTCTAGGTACAACGTTAAATATGTTGTGGGGACTTAGATATAATGTCCGTGGGCTTGGAAGTATCCGGAATTAATTATATGGTTGCTGACCTTAGTCATTCGTCCTAAAGGTTCAACTGCCCAAAATATTTCAACTTGACCTGACTTGCGCGTTGCTTGCGGGTCCGGCTGCAGATTCTGGGCTGCTGAAACCCGCTGAACCGTGTCCAAGCGCATATCAAGCGAGGTGAAGGAGGGAATAGAATGAGGTGAAACGGACAGAAACAGAGCCAAACCGGCGTTGTGGCCCGTCCGAATACGGAAGTGGCGCGGAAAAAAGAAGAGCGTAGGGAAGAGACTTACCTGCGCGACAGGGGCGAGCACGGGCGGGAGCGAGTGGGCGCGAAGAGCCCACATCTGTTGCACGCGATGCGTTATTAGCATCGAGAGGTACGCAGAGAAAGAGGGACACTTACCTCTTTCCGTGGTGCAGCACCTCTTCCTCCCGCGGTCATCCTTGGACGCGACGTGGATCGGACCCGACCCGCCAGACGCGGAGTCCTGACACGAGGCGGGAGTACAAGGTGTTGCAGCCGATCGGTCCCGAGTCTTCTTGAAGGAGAAGACGCGGTAAGGGAGCACGCACACGCTGGATACCTGTCGACGGCGTCAGTGAATGCGCGAGAGACCAAAAAAGAGAGAAAAAGGCGAGGGGATGAGAAAGAAAGGCAACTTAGAAACGACGTGCACCTTGGACGCATAATGACAACCTCGGCGCCGCTGCTGCCCAGCTGCTCGTACACCCCAGACAGGGTGGTAGTGAACGGGCCCAATGTAAGCTGCCACCTAGGTCGAAGATCTTGAGAACGGCGCGCTGTGGAGAGGGGGCCGCGCCGGTTAGCACGTGAGCAAGCGAGAGAGGGTACGTGTTACTCACCTGTTCTCTCCGCTTTGAAGTACTCACGCCAGAACGTAGGCGCCGCAGGCGCGGAGTCCAGGCGTACCCGCGACCTCGATGGTCGTGCACGCTTGAAGGTCTCCCAGTTCCGTCGCGCCGCAAGCACAATGCATCAAGTGGTGCGCGGAGTGCCTGCGAAGGCGTAGATAGACCTCCTGTTGCAGCAAATAGGTTACCAAAAGTATGAAAAAAAGAACCAGCTGAGCATATACTGTTGCGAAAGATGTACCGCAGCAGGTGGATCGCATTCCTGCTGGGACGACGCTGAAATGCGGGACAGAGCTGGAACAATACTTAGCGACCAACGGCAGGGGGAAATAACCATTTACGATGCCCCTCGCTATTTGAAGTCGCACCAGACTGCAACTCAGGAACTGTCCAAGCTGCCCACGCAACCAAACGCGAATTCGCGTCTGCGCAGAAGGAGTACGGCTAGGGCCGCTGCTCACCGAGCAGTTTGGGACAGATGTGAAGCAAAGTCGCAAGTTACCGCACTCGAGGCGGTCCTGCGCGCCCGCGGGAGCGTTCGATGAACCTACAAAAGGGAGAATGGGCGGGGAGAGATTGAATCAGTATTAGGATAAAGGTGAAAAAAAGCATGCGCACCTAGAAGATAGGAAAGTCTAGATCTAGTACCGCAGTTCCAAAAGCGATCCCTTGTAGATCGTGATGTCAAGACGTCGCCAAAGCAAAGAGATATCGTACAGAATCACGAAGCACGCGAGTCGTGTTGGAAACTGAGGAGGGAATGGGAGCCCCGGAGCGAGAGAGGCGTTGCATGGGCGGAGGCGCAGGCTAGCAATACAGGATCGATCGTGCTGGAAGGCATGGCTCGGACGCCGCAAACACTTCGCGTTGTCGCTGAGTGGTGTAGCAACTAAACTAAGCAAGGGGCGAGCGTCGTCGTGTGAGGCAGAACTTGAAGGCCACGTGGCACCGGTGATCGCCGCGGCATCGATCTTGGAATATCCCGGGTTGATCCCGGGAATCCGGTGATATCCTGGTTTCTCAAAATTCTCTCGAATCATCTTGGGTTGCCTCAAAAGAGCCTCAAAAGGCGTCTTCGGACAAGTGAATGAGTCAAAGACATCACTTAGGAAACTTTCCTAAGTCAATTGTGTGTCCCTGCGTGGCTACGGCTTCCGAGCCACGTCACCCTCTTGTCCTCTTCCCTTATGTTTTCTGCCCGGTATGGATTTTTTGAAACCACTGTTCATTCTCAAGCGAAGTCTAGCTGCAAAATCTCTCTCCCCTCCTCCGATACCGTTATCGGCCCGAATCTGACGCAAATCAGTCTAATCAGTGCCCCAAAGCTGTACCTATTCCCTCTTCACAATATCACCTATAGGAGACACTTTTTGATCTCTTGTGTTACATTTCAACATTTCAAGGGATTATTATTATTTCCTCAAAAACAGTCAAAAAACGAAGAGCCTCAACATTTATAATTCTATGTTCTGGCTTATGGACACTTCGCAGATTACTGGTACTTTGGCTCGATGAGGCCGATATTGCATGTTACACCAATAAAATGGGTTAACGAAGTAGCGACGACCATGTGCCCTGCTGGATGACCGGTGTGATGGGCTCGGGTGTAGGCTGCGAGAGCTGGTGACTCTGGCCAATGGCGACCTGCACCGTGGTCAGGATGCAGTCGATCTCGTTCGGTCGTGGGAAGGGACAGTCGGGTGAGGTGAGTTTCTCAATCATGGCGAGGTTGCCCTCGTGAATCAACTGCATAACAAATGTCACAGCTGCTCGAGGAAAGACAGCGATGGCGACTCACAATCTCGAGTACCGAACGGTAGGCACTGCTGAGCGAGCCGACGACCCACGCGTGATGCACGCTCGTCGCCTCGCCGGCAAAGTGGAACATGCCCAAGATGGGTTGGGTGACCTGGCGGTACATGCTCGAGAACTGTCCGGGGCCGAAAAGCGCGAAGCCACCTAGACCGCACCAACATCAGCTCTTTATTCACGCCGGGGAGCAGGAAAGGACGCACCGTTGGAGTATTCGTCGCCGTACCAGTTGACGATCTTGTGGTCGACGTGATCAAGGATGCTCATGTCCTTGATGTCGTGCATGTCAGCTAAATCGCGCTTGATGCACTCGAGGAGCACCTGCTCGCTCGCGCTGTCGTGGCCCTTGACGTATGCGCCGATGCGTTGAGCATCCTGCGCCCAGGTATAGCTCACGATCATCGTCGCATCCTCAGAGCCTATACCATATGAGGGGTAGACGACCATGCGCGTTGGCCGGTCGGTCGTTGAGGCGCCGCCGATCTGGGGCTGGGGGACTTTCTCCCACCACCGTGTTTTGAATTTGACAGCGACCTTGATGGCAGAGTCGTAATGGAGCGCTCGAAGTGCTGTCTGCAGGTCCCACGGGAACTCGAGGGCGGAGGTGTCGACCATGCGGAGGCAGCCGAAGGGCATCGTGGAGATGACGTGCGCGTATTCGGAGTCGACGAGGCCGCTCGCCGAGGTGGTGGTGACCTTGAGCGCGGTGGGTCTTGTAGACCCGGCCTCAAAGATGGGAGCGACGGCGGTGACACGGCGGCCTCGCTGAACGGGCTGGGTGAGACGGTCAATGACGGCGTTCGAAATAACATCTCCGCCTCCCCTGTAACTCGGGTCAGCAAAGTTCACTCGACAGCATCGGAGAGAAACCTACTGAACGGTGAACCACTCGGGTGTTGGCTGGTAGTCGAAATCCATCGCATCAAGGATCGTCTCCGACAGAGCACAGTCGAAGAGGCCTGGATTGGTGACGGGCGTCTGAGGGTTGACGGTCTGAGAATGATTACTTACCAGTGGATGAAGTGAACGTCTCGAGGTAGTTGATGAGCTAATAAATCAACGGTTGTGTTAGGAGCTCTCGTTCAGCTGTGAAGATGGATGAAATTGTCGCACTGGCTCCGGATACGGCTGCTGAGAGTCGTCCACCGGCAACGCGAGCCAGTCTCGCATCGACCACTGATCCACTGACATCAGCGCCTCCCACCCCTTTTGAAAGTCCTCCGTGAGCATGTGTTTGAATGGGTCGAGTTTGTGGCCGACGAGGTTATTGATCGTGTCGGTCAGGCCATCAACCTTCGTAACAAATGGGTCGAAGTCGCCTCGAGCGTCGGCGGCCTCGAGGCGCGCAGAGGAGATGGAGGTGTTGTTGAAGTGGCGGAAGTTGTTGCCGCGCAGGTCGCCGAGGTGGTAAGGAATCAGTGATTTAGGGTCGTCGAGGTTGAGAAACTTGAACAGGGCGAAGGTAGGCTTCATCCATGGAATTTTTGGATAGCGCATGGCTCCTGCGTCCTGAACAACATTGTCAGAGCGCTGATGTTGGCGACAAGGACCGTTTGAATCACTCACGAAATAGTCATTAGGTGAGTCGCTGAACCGATGCGTGTATAGACGTCCGCCTGTACGATCCGGGTTGGCTTCGAGAATGTCGTAGGTGATCCCGCTCTCGGGTCCCAGGTAGTCGATGAGAAGGGCAGCATAGAGTAGGACCCCCGACAATCACCTTGGAGGCCTGTCGGCGAAAATTTTGAATTCGGATAAAACATGCCCAAAATTGCCTCAATCCCAGCCCGATTTCGGATAAAAAATTTGGTTTTGAGCCCCGATCCCGGGTCGAAAATTCGGATAAAACATGTGCACTGGCGACCAGGCCGGGCCACATTCGGATAGATTTTTTTTTCTGCTGAGGTCGGGCCGGCGGAGTTTCGGCCGAAGTAGTTTAATCCGCCTCAGAGTACAGCTTCGGAGAGCTTCGGTCTACCTCACGTGTAGCATAAACAAGTCAATACAACCCCTATTCAAACTATTCAACCTATCTCAATGGCGCCTCAACCTGTTATTGAGATTTTGGAAGGGAAGGAAATTCCACCCTTCCACCCTGAAGACTGGATTGGAAAGAACATAGAATATCCATCCTCCCCGCCACCCGAACTCGAGGCGTATTGTACGCAACAACTCTCAATTCCACCCCTGGTCACTCGCAGCTTTCCGGACGACTCTCTCAGTGTCGCAGAATTTCTGAGGGTCCAGCTACCGGGCAAATCACACGCCTTGGTATTTCCCGCAGCTTCGACATGCTTTTCAGACTCGGTCCCAACTACAAGTGCGACCGACGTCGTCACATATCTGCGGAATGGGACCCTGCCACCCGCAAAACTTGTTGCTTCCCTCAAAGTAGAAGCACCCCAGGCAATTCTAGATGGGAAACAATCAGTCCTGGATTCACGATACCCGAATATCCGTTTATCACTCTGGATCATCGAGGCATGGGATTGGCTCGGAAAGATGATACAGGCACAAGGGGAATGGAAGATGGCGTCGGACTGGATTGCAAAGCGCCGCTCAGCTCTTCCTGCAGCAGAGCGATCAGCAGAGATTTTTTCGAGCTTGGGATGGAACGCACCTCTGGAAGCCTTACCACGCGACACGACATGTTCAAGTTTCGCCCGTATGATTTCGGACAGGATGGTATCCGATGGCGGACTGGACATGATGATCCGCTCGCTCCAGAGACGCATTAGTGAAGATCCACTTACTGCGTCAAAAGTTCTGCTTGTTCAGCGGCCGTTCATCCACGAGATCTTGAAGGCAACAACAGCGGATCAATACAAAGAGGAGAAGAAAAAAGGGTTATTGCTGAGGATTGAGAAGAAGCTGAAGGAGGCAGATATGGCGGAGCTGTGGTTTGCGGTACTGTGGCGAGAGCAGAAGCATTGGCTGCCATTCAAATGCGATTTTCGGGAGTTAACGCTCAGTTATGGTGAGCCATTCCTCGATATCCTCCGTAATTAACTGACCCGATACTCAGGGGATCCGCTCAAGATGGATGGGAAGCCGCATATAATTATACAGAAGACACTGTGGTGGTTGAGAGCTCGTTTCAATACGCGCTTCAGATGTACTGGTGATACGCTCACCTGTGGCAACCAAAATGACCAAATCTCCTGTGGGTTTATCGCAGTCAATACCATTGCATCCAATGTTCTTGGGGACGCACTTTGGACACAGTCGAACAAGGTTCACGACCGTGTTAATTGGCGGGGGCCGCCAGTTCCGCACTGTGCCTCAAGCTTTACAACATCTCGGTCTCCCGCAATTTGCCCTGGTTCCCTCGACATCCTTCCTGTGTTTGCTCAGCAACTCACCAGAGCTAATAAATGCTGGCATCAGAATCTCGGTATCTGACGGCGCACTCTTCAAGACATTGAACAGGCGGGCAGCTGACATTGCTGCTGCCGTCAAATCGCTCACGGCGCGAAAGAAGAAGAATGGTGGAGGCGGGAAGGGAAAGAAGAACTCGGGGGATCCAGTGTTGGACTCAGACGACGAAATGTCGGACTTTCCGGAGAGCATAATGTAATTTTGTCACTTCCTACACAGCGAGGCAGTTAAATATGATTTTTTGGCGATTTTTGACGATTTTTTCGGAGGCCTGTCCAAAAATTCGGATAAAAACTCGACCCTTGGGGAGGCCAGGCCAGATTCGGATAGAAATCGCCCGATTAGGGGTCCGGATAAAACACCAAAAAATCTGACATTTTCTGGACAGGCCTCCAAGGTGATTGTCGGGGGTCCTCATAGAGTCCAGCGATGCCTGCGCCAAGGATGCCAATCCGGATCGTCTCACCGTTCTTTTCGCGCGATGGAGGACGGAGAGACGGGAGCCCAGCTTTCGACTTCGCAAGTCGAAATTGGTGCTCGAGAATAACGTTCTGGGCGTACTGGGCGCGCACGGAGGGCATTCCAAGGTTGTGGTTGGGTAGGTAAGTAGGTAGCTATACAGTTAACTATCTCACAGTGCATGATATAGCAATGCATAACAGCCAAGAAGTCATAGAAATCTGGTTGGAATAATATTCTCACTCAAAACCCTGCCTCATAATGCATAGCCTCCGAAGACTTTGGCGGAGGAACGGACCGTATGCATTTCGAGATAGTTAACTGTATTGTGCTGCGGCCAACACCATCTGGTCCCACCATCACATCACCATCTACGGCCGGCAATATTTACGCACCGGTGATTCGCGATGGCTTGGGCTACGGCACATACTCCGTTGGTCCATTTAATTAATTATCAGCGCTTGTGTGCATCAGTCGCACATCTCGCTCCACTACAACCCGCAGGTGTACCCGTGCTAAATCTATCTCCTTGCCATTATTATTCCGCACTGAGTGTAATCCAGGGCAGCTGTTCCGTAAAGTGGCGAGCCAAGAGGTTCGTGTTAGCGCTAGTACGACACGCATCTCCCAACTGCTCCTTCTCTCTGGAACCGGCAACTAAACCATCCACAATGGGCATAACATTACGTTAAACTAGCCTATGTTGGACAGAGGCTCCCATTTGAGCACATTCAATAGCTTATTAGCACTTGAACATTCCAGAGTATCCTCAGAGACGCCAATGTCGCCGCCGAGGCATTAAATCAGCATCTATGGCTGGAGTTTATGGCATTGCAGAACGAGCGGCTGACCTCATCAGAAAGAAACACGGGATATAGTGTTTCTCGAACGATTTCTGGCTCTGCAGGACACCCCTCTGGTTACCAAATGATTTGGGCGTATCCGCGCCATTCTTGGATCACAACTGTTGCACCTGTGACCTGCGTCTACAGTACCAAACTACATTTGACGACCTGCCACAATATATCAACCAGAGCGCATTCCAAATCCGTCCTTTATCGGACTATAGTTGGCCTGCATCGAAGTTAAAGGCAATTGTCCTGTACTCCCAGTGTATCAACACCCTTGCGCCAGCCGTTGACTCCATAGCCTACAAATGGTTTCAAGATTTTCCACAGCTCGGGGATGTTCATGAATTCCGATACGAACTGCGGACAATCGCTCGGAACCGTCGGACGTGGTGCGATATCTGTCAATTGCTGACCCATGGATAACATGGATAATTAACACCGCGGTGATAAAAGTCAAGGTGATTCTAGCGGAGCTTCTGCTGAGTTACGGCTTCGCGTTCCCCGACGGGGGACCCCCAAACCGTTTGCGTTCAATATCCAAGATGGACCTCTGCTTTGCTCCGGTATGCGAGACGAACCTCGGAACTAAAAACATTATTTATGTATTTGGGAGTGTACATCATGTACGGAATGACTGAGGAACTTACAAAACGGCGAGGTGGATTAGCTGACCGTTCCTGCCATCGAGTCGATTCCGACATGAGAGGTTCAACCAACCCTGAAGGGAATTCAATGGCTTTGGCGTAAGCATTGATGCTGGGAACATCGTTCGTAAATGCGGAATTTTGTCCTTCAAAAGAAACAGCGGTCGGGCCCTACATAAATTTTGCTCAAGGCATTATTCGTTGACGGCATCGGGACCGCGCGCTGGCATTGATTTAATTGCGGGAGTTGCCAACCGAAGCCACCACCAAAGACTGAATTTGAAGCCTCAAGGCACGCAAGAAATCGGTTCATATAGGGAATTGCATTAGTCGTGCGTCTCGCGAGAAGCAGCAGGGCAGCGGGATCTTTACCACGCATGCGCGCTTTGAATTGACAGGGATGCGCCTGAGTCAGGCTATCCGCGTCGAATCGTAGCCGCTGTCGCCGACAACACTGTGATTTTGTACGATGAGAGCATAGGAGACCCCAAAGCAGGAACTACATGGGGCAAGAGCACGGCTAACTCGGAGGTATTTTGTTAAAGAACGGTTAATTTACCGCGCCAGATCCCGCAGCCAAGATCATACCAAGAAGGATGTTCTTGGTCATCGCTCATTGGGACATAAACTCCATTTTATGGCTTTAGTCGTGCCTCACTCCGCCTGCGAATCTTTGGTAGCGGTGACGGCTCGATATCCTTTGGGCCCAATGCGCGCGGGTTGTTGCACAAGGATCCACCAAGCGAGTCTCCGAGGATTCCCAATGGTGGGTCAATCTTAATCGACCTTGGTAGCGGGCCGTGCCGCTCGTGGGTCCAACCCGCTTTATCATATACCGACTTTATAATAGCTTTTGCGCCCACCTGCTGGTTCTTAGCTTTCCGCCATGTCTCATAGTCCCTCTCATTCCTACGAAGACAAGGAGAAGAATCCGGGGACTCCGCATGCTCTCGAGGCCTCCCCTGATGATGCTATCATCTCCAGGTTCTCCTTCATGGGGCCAGTCCTGTCCAAGCTCTTTGCCAGCGGTGTGGAAGCGCGGGGTGTGGAACGAGTCCCTGAGGATCAGAGGGAGACGAAGAATATGTGGAACAAGTGCGTCTCCATTGCCAATTATGTGTGTTAGTAGTCGCTGAGACGAAAAAAATCTCAATCAGCTTACTGATGTGGTGGTTGAGTCTCGGCTTACTAGTCTTCAGGACTGTTCTAACCCAGACTCAGGTCGGGCAACACTGTATTGACTAGCATACCTATTGGTATGCTTGCCCAAGAAGTTTTTACACTCACATTGCCGTGGGTGCCGGTCGCGTATCTCTATCTGCTTTTTCCTGATACGCGTCTATTAATTTTAGCCATGCAATAGCAACAATTTTCTGTTTTGTTGCACTCGGGGCAACTGTAACATCTTTCATCGCGACATTGGGTCCACAAACTGGCCTCCGCACGATGATAATCACGCGGTACAGCTCTGGCTACTTTGGATGCACACTCTACTCCATTCTCAATATCCTGACCCTGTACGAAATCTTTCTTGTTCTCCACTGTTGCTGTGGCTGAGCTGGATGTTCTCAAGACTGGGTTTCTCCGTCACCGCTGTGATCCTAGGTGGACAGACTCTCGCATCCGTTAATCCAGGGACACTTCCTTTAGTCGCCTCCATAGTTATTGTTGGAATTGGAAGTCTGATCCCTTGCTTTATTGGTAATGTTCCTCGCCACATGGTATCAATTAACTAACGATAATTCCAGGATATAATATGGTCCACCACTACGAGCGCTACGCGTGGATTGTCTTCTTCATTGTCATGCTGTTCCTCCTGGGCTTGGGTGGCCATGCTGGCTTTGACATAAACGCTCAAAAAGAGTTTGAAGACAAGGGCAAGGCTTTATCCTCCGATATATTGAGCTTTGGAGGCATAGTCTTTGGTTTTGTTATTGGCTGGGTTAATTATTCGTTCTCTGCTTCCGTCTTGTGTCTTACACTGCGTCAATAGGCGCCGGTCGCGGCAGACTATAACTGCCGCCTTCCCGCCAATACCCCGGCCATCAAAATCTTCACCCTTACTTTCTTCGGCCTGTTCATCCCAATCACCTTCATTGAGACCGTAGGCGCGCTATTGATGGTATGCCTCAGTCTTATTCATACCATGGCTACCATTCTATTCGCTCATGGTCAATTCTCTCGCAGACGATAACAAAATCGGAATACACAGACGCTTTTGCGAATGGTGGAATTGGCGGGCTGCTCGGTCAAGCTCTCTCGCCCTGGAAAGGCGGAGGGAAATTCATTCTTTTCCTCCTTGCATTCTCAGTCATGTACATCTTTCTCCGTTGCTTCACCGGGCCCTTCTAATCTCTCACTGCAGCGCCAACAACGTCATTAGCACCTACTCCGCGGCGCTCTCCATCCAGGCTCTCGGCCGCCCCTTCGCGAAGATCCCTCGCTTCTTCTGGACGCTTGTTATATTTGTCGCTTATACGGTCGCTGGCGTTGCTGGCCGTGAACACTTTGTGGAGATTCTCTCCAACTTCCTCGCAATTGTGAGCTACTGGATCGCCTTCTTCATCATCATCGTCGCAGAGGAGCACTTGATCTTCCGCCGTCCAGGTGGGCGCCTCGGGGGTATAACCTGGACGATTGGGACACGCCTTCGCGTCTTCCCCTTGGCATCGCGGGTATCCTGGCGGGATGCTTTGGCGTCGCCGGTGCCGTGGTCGGAATGGCTGAGGTGCAAATTATGTTCACCAATACCTTCTCGCCGTACTGATCTTTCCACATAGGTATGGTATATTGGACCGATCGGCGTTAAGGCTGGAGCGGAATTTGGTGCCGATCTGGGCTTTGAGGTGTGTATCAACCTTCACCTTCTCATCTGCCTCGCCGATATATAATGCACTTGTTTAGCTCGCTGCTGTGTTTGCCGGTATCACGTTTCCTATCTTCCGATGGCTGGAAATTCGGTACACGGGTCGGTAGCAGTGTTGGTGTCTAATGTACCATGCGAACCCGTGGAAATCGCGAAGAGTTTGTGCAAAAGATGACAAGACATGTCCATAGCCTTTCTGAGACTTTCTCCAGCCCGACCCCTGAAGCCCATGTCTCGTCCATCAGCCGCGTTTCTAGTACCATTCCTCGAGTGAATTCCTTCTGGTTTCTCGGCTTCGGACTCTTGACACGTCGTTCCGCTCTTCGGGCAAATGTCATCATGTCAATGCTTCTGCACCGAAACGCGTCCAGACTCCAACGCGTAAACTTGCTGTTCATGTATGTATATCACCTGTAGATCATCTAAGCTAAAAACAGCGTAGTTGAGCAATATAATCCGATCCTGTCAGCATGCATGGTGCTCTGTGCGGTTCTGTGGGTTTCTCCGGTGCATGTACCTAAGTCTTATTCCAATTTTCGCAGTCTCGTCCTTGGACCGATGTTTCGCCCTGTTCGATGACTCCCAGTTTCTTTTTTGCGGGTGCATTCCATCCAGCACGCGAGCCATCCACTTTGTGGATGTTTATGGTAGATGTAAGTACGCGGAACGCAGAAACTCGCCTGCGGACGTTCTTCCATGTCCAGGACATTCATAATATCCAGCGAGCTGCAAAGCGCCTCTATTTTGAGACGCTTCCCATCGTCGTGTGTCAGGCTGTGCAGAGTACCATCGGCTGCTTGACTTGCGCACTGTATTTGGTGTTTCTCTGCTGAAGCGGAAATTGAGCATCCATGGAGATTGTGTCTGTCCCTCATGGTGCGTCATCCCCATTTCACCACCCTGGCCCCATCGCGTTCCATTTTTTAATTGTGTGTTTTCGTCGTAGGTTCCTCCCGCCGACCAGGTTATTTACAGCCAGAACTTACGATCGCTTAATTCACTTACTGTAATGTGTTTCCAGCGGGTGCGACCATAGGTTCGGAGCAAGCCTGTCTCCGGTCCGGCGCGCCGGACTATCTCGGAATTCCCTGCGCAGCACGTGAATGTCACGTTTTGCTGAGAACGGCGGCTTGATCCGAACCTAGTGCGATGCGTCTAGGACTGCTTGTACCCCGCATATCGCGCAACCTGCTCCTCGGGTCGAAGAAGCAAGCGTGGATCCAACTCGGTATCTCTCAACGTCGCCGCTGGTGTGTCACAGTGTGCGCCGCCGATGTATTTTTGCAGTGTATTCGACGCCTGGTAGCACAGCTTTTACCGCGTGTTTCTTGCCCTCTAATTTTCTTATAGTCACCCAAATTCTCTGAATTCTGGGTAATGGGGCAAAATCACCAAGATTGCAGCATATATATGTTTTGTTCCCGCTCAAAACAACGTGATTTGAAGAAAGAGACATGTCTGAATGCAGCAAGGTTTCCCCAGATATTGCGCCGTATGAGAGAGGTGGATAGTGAATAAATCAGACGAAGTGGAAATGCTGTCTGACAATGTCCAGCCCTGCCCTAAAGCCCATCGGATCAAAACACTCACGTGGTCGCGACAAGTGGTTCGTTTTGATTTCAATGACAAGACAGGCCCGCTTCGCTCTGACAATTCCAACGTGCAAGATTACAGATCAATTATTTGAGCGCACGCTGCAAAAAGATACAACGGGGTAACAAAGGAGGAAGAGGGCAAAAGGGAAGGATTCACCGTTTAATCATGAGAGCATTCCGCGGGGCCGAGAAATCTCGCCCCGACGGGGAAAAATTGCAAGCGGGCCGGCGGCAGGCAGGACTGTACGCAAGAAAAGGGGTCTGTCCACCAGGAGCCCATGGCTGCCTACAACTGTAGAGAATAATCCTGGCCATTTCTGGCCAGTGAATTGAAGAGCGAAATTGAGATTGATAACCACTGGGAGCGTGCGGCCAGAAAATTGAAGCATCCAGATTACAGAGACTATCGCGCCAGATACTAAGCATTAGAGACCAGAGAGGTTGAAGCCGGCGCCAGTTTCAATGCAGAGACCAAGTGCGACCATCGTGGCCTCAATACTCGAGTAGCAAGAGACCAGCAGCAGCCAAGAAATTTAGACGGGATGGAGGACTGTCGGAGCTGGGAGAAATTGGTAGCAAAAGACGGGCAATCTGCCCTACTTATGTGTGGAAAATTCTCGGGGTGTACGTGGCCGCAGGCTCACCAATGACCAAAATCTGACAGCGGAGCACTGCGACCAGCTGCGTCTGGCTACGGGTCACACTGCGGATAGGTCAGCTGAACTATTATTGATCTCAATGGAGCGGAAAGCTGTTAAACCGCAGTGGTTTTCGGTGTTGAAGAGGCAGCGCGAGTTGGCAGATTTTGTAGGCCTACAAACAGGAGAACAATGAATGATTGTTATAAACGGGGACAGCAGTTGAACATGAGACGGGCAACGGTGAGAAGAAAGCGGAGCAAAAGTTGGTATGAAAGGGGTTAAACAGAACAGATTCCCAGAGGAAAAGAGAAGGAGCAAAGATATATGGGGCAACGGCACAGCCGAGGAGCCATGTGCGGTTAATTTCGCCACGACAACAGCAAACTTGTTTCTTTCTTTTTCCCCCAGTCGCCTCCCTGTCGGCGTTCGACTCCCAGGCACCTCCGCAAATTGTATTGAATTTGTCCCTGGTATGCCCATACGGCTCCATAGTCTTTTTTCACTGTTATTTGCGCGCTGACTCTGTACTGTCTCATCTAGCTTCCCTAGCCAGGCTACGGCCATCCACTCATCCGCCGTTCCGGAAGCCAAGTCAATCGGGTACATTTGAGTGAGGCTAAAGGACGACGATGACACTCCCGTAGTGACGATGATGCAGCACAATGATGAGTGAGGTACGTTGGGCAACACAAATCAGTCGCTTTCCGCTTCCACTCATCTTTCTCACCAGCCGCCGTTTATGTATGTGACAGCAGGGCCATGCACAAGCCAGATATGTGCTCAGCTGCCTACTCTGAGCTGAACCGTAGCGCGTTCCCACTTAGTGGTGATAGGAATCTCGCGCGCATCCGACACGCAATGGCAGCGAGCCAGAGCGAGCCCGGGACAGATGTTCCTGTATGTCTTCGTCCATCCGGTTTCTAAGTCCCATAATTTTTACAGGACACTGGCCAGTGTTGCTGAGGATCGGAGGCGCGCGCAGGCACGGCCGTGTGTACGTGTTACATCTAGGTATGTGTTAACAACATAACAACACCACTCATGCGCTACTGACTGGTTTGTGCAGTCACACTTGCCGGAACCGTTCAGTAAATTTCTGTTTCGTTGCTTCGGGTATTTGAACCGTAAGTTGTCGCGGCCGAAGAAAGGTTCTGAATCGGTTGGGGATGGTCAGATATCTGTACAACTGCTGTATGTATCTACTATCAACATATATACTGGGTCTCATTGCTATTTTCCTCCGAATGCGAGTATCCAATGGGCCTAAGTCCCACGACAATGGAACCAAATGCGAGGTAATTGGGGGTGAAATTGGCGGTAAGTTTATTTACATGTTACTAGAGAGCAAGTGAAACAAACCAAACTAATTCGGCTGAATTACCGGGAGATTCAGCCTAATACCGGAGTATTACCAATGTAGGGTTTTCCTAATGTCGGCGGTGCTATGATGCCCTCGTACGGCGATACTGGTCCAATGCTCCATGACTATAGGCTCCTCCCTTCATCACCCTCCGGTCCGCGCAACCCTCATGCCTCTCATGTAGCTCTTCCGTGACTTCCCTTGCGCGCTCGCTCCCGCTTTGCACGGCCGTTGTGTTCCCCGACTCATAGCCCACCTCTCTCAGCACGCCCTCCAACGAACAGTATACGCACGTTATATAGTTGCATTCGCACCGAGCCCCCGCAGTATTCCACGATCCCCAGGCGCGAAACCCGGGCGCGGTTATTTTCACAATGCCGGGAGTAAAGATGTTAGTGGGAGACAATTTCGCGTGCCTCCCCATTGTTTCCCTTCCCTTCATCCTGTTCTTTGTCTTCGTCCTCATCTCTCTTTTCATTGCGCTTCCTCCACCTCCTTCTGTCTAGTGAATCGCCGGGGGCAAATCATACTACTGACCAAAACTTTCAGTGTGCGAGAGCGCTCAACGGCTGGTGATCACATTTCCCCCGCAGTGTCAGCTTTTGCTGGGCGCGCGAGCAGAAGAAGTACGTCGTGGATTGGATCCTCGACGGTCTTTGGTGAGCACAATATTTCTCTGGATTTTGGGGCGTCCTGATACGCCGTGAAAATGTCACGCAGTCGCCGCCTGTTTCCCAATAAGTCGCGTTTTCATGGTCCAGGATCAACCCCATTCGCGCATTTTTGCGGGATCATTGCCTTTTCCCCGCCCCGCCCTCTACTTTTCTCGCTTACCCACTTCCTTCTATGTCACGAATTGGTGCAGGAATTTGTAGTACTGACCTAAACGTCCAGTGTATCATTAATATTATCCTGTGCAACGGGGCCTCACCTACACCCAGTGAGTCTAAGGGGGTCGGAATGCAGTGACTTTGATTCACCAAAGGAGGGGAGTCTCCAACCCGACGACGCGAACCATCCATATTGAAATCGGAAACTGAGGTTCTACTACAGACTGACTCCGTAGAAGTGTTGATCTCATTTTTGGGAGGTGTTCCTGCAAATTTATGCCTCCCTAACCTCGTTTCGTACAAGGCCACACCACGAAATACGATAAACCCTAGGTATACCAAGTTACATCAAAACAGAGCCAGCTTTGAACTTTTTCCTTTATTCGCGCTTCAAGGGAGTCCCTGTACACGCGACCCCAGTGATCAGCTTAATTGACGGACACGCCCCGGGGACCGAGGTAAGGGTCGGCCCTGTGTTCGTGACGAGCACGGCACCGTTGATGTTCTACAGAGGCCTCGTTATTAACTCTTCGTAGAGTTGAAGAAAGTATTACGGCGTAGAGGCAGTAGGGGATGACGATCGGGCTTGGAAGGTTTCCGCCGCTGTAACTACGATTGATATATTATGAGTTACCTTCAAGGCAGTGATGTTGATAATGGTACACGTACTCGCACTGCACGGTGTTCATCTCTTCTTCGCGCTGCAATGTCAGCGTGCGATTGACGCCGGAGAAGAACATGAATGGGCTGCATACGCCACATGGGCTAGCAGCAGTGGCCGGGGTGGAGAATGAGACGAGCGCGAGAGCGAGAGCGAGAGCAGTGGTCAGACGGGAGAACATTGGTGCAATGAAAAGTCCTAGCTTGAATGCTCCGAGTTTATACTCCCAGGTGCGGAAGCCCGCCCTTAACCGTGATCCTTGAGTTCCTAGCTGTGGCATTCTGGCACTGACAGTATTGGACATGACATTTTGTTTGGGGAGAGGAGACTTAGAGACCCAATTATCCGGAAGGAGAAATTTTGTTCATTCTATGTGCAATGCGAACAGAGATCGTACACGTTCAAACGAGAAGCCTGGAATTAATCGATAGCTCAGATATGAGCACGTACGGACAAGGCAACCCACGAGCGTGAACTCTCCGTGTATATTTAGCGCATCAACATAGAAGAGTTAATTTTCAACATTGATGGCCCTGCCCCTGCCCCATTGGCTTCGATGCACGTCGCGGCCGCTATACTTGAATTACAACTGCGCACGTCCTCCCTCCCTTACCCTCCAGCCCTTTTATATCAAAGTTGCGAGGAACGAGTGAGTTCTGATATAAAGCGTCTGTCAAGAGAAACTACTAGTATCCAGCCCTAGGCATATTTAGCCCAGCGGGCTCAACAGATTCTTCCCCATCTTCTTCTTGTACCTCCTCAAATGTCATACTGCCCTCACGTCACTTAGACAAAGATTGAACATGTGAAGTCAAAGTCTTCCTCGTTCTTCTGCCATGCGATACTGACAGGGCCAAAAAGAAGCCGACAACATATCTAACTTCACGCCATAGAAGCAGGAACAGTGAACCCAGATGATTATCTTCCAGAGCGTGCTTATACCGGCCGCATCTACATCGACTTTACCGACAGCTTCACTGGAACCGTTTCGCACACTTGAGACTCGGACCTACCATACCAAAATCATTTTTCCATGAGGAACTCATCAAGAATTGAATTTCTTTTTCGTGAACCCACAGCTGGCCTACCCGCTAAAACCCGCCGACCGCAGCGTCCAAACATCGCTCGTCTCGTGCCAATTCGCAATTCTCGCGTGAAGCTTCCGCCTACATTTCCGGCGCCGATGGCCGAGTTGGGATGGCAGAGCCACCTGTGCGGCAGTGCAGCGACAATGCGCGGCAGTCGCGGTATTCTCCATGACAGACCGTGACAGAGATACGTTATAGTGTCAAATCGAGGGCACAACCGGGCGCTACGAATTCCAAGTAATTAACGTCTAGAATGAAGCAACAGATTCAGGAAGTAACTACGAACCTGGAACGAAGTAGTTTTAATGGGAATAATTTCTGGATGACACGTATACGTGAAATATTCATAGCACAAACAGAAACTCAAGTGATTAACGACGGGTGTAAGATGTAAGCACGGGTCCAGGAAATAACACTGGAGAGAGTCAAGTCGCCGCCAGACAGATTTTCAAGTCGGCCTTCTCGGACATGTTTATAATTACACAGAATCGGCTGAGGCTCCCTGTATGCACAAAGACTACGCACCCTATACATTTTGTCTTTGAAGTCAGTTTCACAGTTCCTTACGTTCGTTGAATTCGCGCGATTTAACGCGATCACGTGTGAATCCAGCACGTCGACGCGTCCCATATGAGCCAGCAAGCGGCGGCACAAACAGAAAACAAAAATTAATAAGACTATTGGAATTTTATGCAGGCAGTC
Source organism: Mycena leptocephala (assembly GCA_029378395.1). Classification (NCBI taxonomy): domain Eukaryota; kingdom Fungi; phylum Basidiomycota; class Agaricomycetes; order Agaricales; family Mycenaceae; genus Mycena; species Mycena leptocephala. Next base: position 96,420 of record JARJLF010001025.1, read on the forward strand.
CAATGTGATCTGGTCGGCGCGCAAGGGTTGTTGGAGACTTTAGCGGCTGACGGCAAAAGGTGGGTTGTGGGCGGCCCGGGGGAGGTATTCATATCCATCCAAGGACTACGTAAAACAGACAGATCACCGTCAATCTATTGAACGCCGCAAATGGTCTAAAATCGCACCGCTGGGTGATGGAAAACCCAAACCTGTATGCACGAGACGAATAATCAACGAGACAACATAGTCTCTCGTAGCCAGATGCTTCAACCGAAATGAACCTCCTACCACGCCTGTTGAAGTCTGTTCTTTATAGGGGGGGTACGATCGCGTCCGGATTATGAATGCTAATTAAATTAAATTACCCGGGCAAGATATGTACACCGCCGACGTTTCATGCGCCTCGCAAAATCTCTCCGATACCCACAACACCATCCCTCTCCGAAAATACCTCATCGATCACCGGATGGGCAGATGGACTCCTTACCAAGCTCGGGGGTCCAACTACTTTGTCTTCTGCGGCGCCCGCAAGGAAATCATAACCCGCTGGTGATATCCTGTCGCATTGTCGGAATTGACAGGTAAATCTCCGAGAAAAATGGAACTCACCTCCCACCAATTCGGATTGTAAGGGACGACACGAAGCTACGAATAAGATAACTGGTAAGTGCAAATATCGACAACGAGAGCAGGGGCGCGCACAATATCATTCGTGCTCGATTGCGGAAAACACACCGCATCATCGCGATTGGGCAGATTTTCAGGAGGCCCATACACATGGAGCTCGACGGTCGACAGGCGCAGACGCGAAAGCGTGAGGTCGAGCGCCTCCCAGACACTGCGAGGCAGTGATGGGTCTCTTGTGATCACGATGGTGTGGATGTTGTGCTCGGTGGGAATCGTCGAAAGCAGCGTATTTATTATTTCCACTTGAACCTCATCGTCTATGCCAATCGTGGTTGTGTAAATGTAAAGGACGGAAAGCCTTGGGAACGCTGAGAGGTTTAGATTGGTGTGGCCGGTCTACCGAGATGTGAGGTGGCGCACCACGAGCACCAGCGATGCGTGCGTACCTGAACCCTAATGCTGAGGATTTCAATTGTTTTTATTGCGGGTTCCAGTTTGTGCCAGGCGATTTCATAACTGCTTTCGATCTTGAATGCCTTTAGATTCGAAGTGCTGAAGGGATGTAGTCCGGGAAGGAAGGGCCGGTTGATCGCCCCGAAAGTCGCGATCATCAAGGACGCAAGCGGAATCGGTGCAGCGGGAGTTTCGGACACGGCGGAGAAAGGCGGGTCTCCGAAGAAGTCAAGCTCGAGCTTCCTGACTGCAGGCGAGCAGCGCTCGAATATTTTCACGAAAGTCGTCGATTCCGGGGATTTGGTGCCTTCCAGGTTGACGGAGCGAAGGGTTGGGAGACTGAACAGCTGTCGAAAAGCAAGGGCAGCCTCGAGAGTGAATTCTCCCCGTAAGACAGTCTGGACATGCTCGAGATGCGTGAATGGGAAATTACAGAGCTTTGACAGCCACTGTCCATTGACCACGATCTCGAGCCTTCGGATATGTCGAATGAGATGCGGTGATGTTTCGAGGGTCTCCTGCAGTCGATCCCACAGCACCTCATGTGTGGACTCCGAAGGATCTCGCTCTGCGATCCCGATTTCCCGGAAAACGTGGGCCTGCGCGGGATATACCCAGGAGCGAGAAACCAGGGCACAGGCCTTGAGGTCGGGCGTCGAATCGCCGAGGAAGTCAACACAGCGGTCCACCAGTTCTTGTACAGTGAATGGTGTCCCCATCCTCGTCACAGATACCGTCGTGGATGAGAGGAAGAAAAGGATGTCAATCACAGATGCGGCTGACGAGCGGTCACAACGGTGCCAACATGTCACGGTCGGTTCCTGAAAATATGGGATCAACGACGCCGCCGCCCGGCCCGGCGCTTCCCGAGGTCGACGCCGCCAGCGCCCACCGATAAACGCAACGTGACAGCTCCATCTCACCGCGATGCCCACACCCGCCCTCCCGCCCTGCTAGCCCGCCTTCCCGTCGTACCCTGAGTCGCTCTAGCCCGGCGTCTCCCGTGACGCCGCGACCGTACGCAGCTTGCCTTCTGCCACCACCAGCCAGCACCTCCCTGCCGCTTTAGTCCTTCAAGCCACGCTTCTTCCCAGCATGTCTCTCATCGCCCTCGCTCGAGATGTAACTGCTCATCCCTCTGGCTTCACGCGATACCTGTTCCCGTGGCATGGCGTCTCTGTACGCGACTTTCCTTCATTTTTTCCCTCATTTTCGACAATCTCCCTGGCCTCTAGAGAAGTCGCCCTCATCCACCGCTACGGCTGGATAATCGGCCGGTCTTCCTTGAACATGGGGTAGCGATGGATTTCGAGGGGTACGAGGCGCATTCTCATCTTAGTCTTTGCCTTCTTTTTCTCTTTCTCCACTTCAAAATTTGCCTCATTTCATTCCTTTCATACCCCTTCGCGGCGTCTGCATGTGTACGGTCGCGTAGCTCTTTTTTAGTCTAAATTCCCTCTGTTTTCGTCATCGTTTGTCCTTTCTTATCAAAGCTAATCGATCTTCCCCTTTCCAGAACTTCTTGCGTACCTACCGGCCTCGAGACATCGTTCTCCAAGCAACTACCCCACACAGCTCACATTCGGCGCAAATCCAGCCCACCCGCACCCAAGACTGCGCGTTATATCGACGCCAGGTACAACATCGACCGGCACCTCCTCTGCAGGCATACGTAACGCCCACCCCCTCCTTGGCTCTCCGCCAGCCCGTACCTGCGAGCGCCGATACCCAGGACGTCCAGACTCGGACCTCGACAGACTGTTCACGCTCATCCCCTTCCATGGCTCGGGTCCCAATGGCCTCCGTATATGGCCTCCGTATTTGTGCATTCGCGCCTACAGCACCGGTCAGCTGGGGACTCGTATCTTTGTAAGTGTTTCCATACCTCCACCACACCCATCTCTACTCCTGCTTCCGCAGCGCATCAACAATAGCGCAATACGCCTAGCGTTACGGTTGATACGTTTGCGGGGTGAAAGGGGTCATCGTTTCTTTTGCTTTTTTTTACGTGGCATTGCTAATCTGTCTGCAGGTAGGATCTTTGTGGAGAGGCGGTACTCCGTGCCGCAGACATGCACGACGATGTGCGCCACAACGGTCGTTCTCGAGCTGCCGATGACTCTGGCCTCGGGTGACTGCGCTGTCCAGCCCCAGTTTCCGTCCTCGCGCCACAACATTATTAGCGTCGACTCAGTATGCGCTCCTCTTATTCTGTAAAAAATTGCGCTGATCGGATATTTTCATAGCAGCAGGTTATCCATCGTCTCGACTAGTGCGGGGGCACGCAATCTGCCAAAGGATCAAGTGCTTCATCGCACCGAGGCGTCTTCTCGTCTCCGCGTCGCGGCCGGCTAGGTTACAGGCGAGTTTTTTACGTCCTCCTTTCAACCTCCTTTGCACAAATTCTTACCGCCGCCCCTTCCTTGCTTCCTTAGCAACGTCGCTCCCTTCGCGAGCCTTTGCCTATCCTGGATGTCGTGACGGTGGATCTGAAGACAAAATCGGAGTCCCGGAATCTGCAGCGCGGGCCCAGAGACTCGACCGCAGACGAGCCCAGAGCACTCGCAGCCGACGGCATGAAAATCAAGTTCACCTTGTGGGAAGGACCGGATCGTCACCACCACGTCGTTGTTTTGACTTTTTGGCTCAACATGTGCGTTTCGGATTGTAGCCCCTTCTACTTGTAGCGGCTGACTAGCCATCGTACCACCCATCCAGTTCTTCCTGGGCTCATAATACACCCGTCGATCCCAAAAATCTGGCTGTATTCACCTTTTCATGTGCGAAACCTGCATGATCTGCTGACCCTCGCCACAAGATCCGTCCGCAGATCGGATGGAAACCATATATAAAAGAGACCGGTTCGTTCTCTCCATCTCACCATGGCAGCTTCCGTTCCTGAAAACCAGAAGATTGATGTTATCCTGGAGACCAACTTCAACGCGGCCTTTGCGGACGTAGCCGAAGCGCTGAAGCCAACGTTATGCGAGTGGATTGACGAGCCGCAAGAGGTGATCTGCTTCGTTCCCGACGAGGCAGCCTACTTCAAGTGGAGAGCAGAGCACCGGATGACCATCGGCGAGCTGGAGAAGCATGAGTGGATCAAGGGCGACGACTTCATCATCGACTTTGGCGGGCACCGCGTCGGCTATCTGTCCTTCCACCTCGGCGCTGTTGGTGTCAATATCGACGCGCCGTGCCGGCTGCGGCTGGTGTTCGGGGAAGTACCGACAGACCTCGCGGAGGATCTCCATCCATGCAATACATGGATAAGCACCTCGTGGCTGCCTGATGAGACGATCAACGTCGACTGGCTCCCGACGGACGTATCCCTGCCGCGGCGCTACTCCTTCCGCTACGTGCGCATCCAGGTCCTCGACAACGGCCCCAAGTTCCGCGTCACTTTCTCCCGCTTCCGCGCCACCGCCGTCTCCACTGTTGACCCCTCCGTGCCCGTGCCAATCCTCCCGCTCGCGGACACCCAGCTCCGCGCCATCGACGCCGCGGCGATGCACACCCTGCGCGACTGCATGCACACCGTCTTTGAGGACGGCCCGCGGCGTGACCGCCGCCTCTGGCTCGGCGATCTGCGCCTCCAGGCCCTCGCCAACTATGCCACCTTCGCGCACTTCGCCCTCGTCAAGCGCTGCCTCTACCTCTTCGCTGCCGTCCCCCGCACCAACGCCTCGCTCCCCGCGTGCATCTACGAGTTCCCCACGCTCCGTGGCGCCTCGGACTACATCGTCGACTACGACGCGCTCTTTGGCGTGACCCTCGCCGAGTACGTCGCGGCCTCGGGCGACCTCGAGACCGGGCGTGCGCTGTGGGAGACCGCGCTGGGGAGCATGCGCGGCCCGCTAGCGCACATCGACCTCGAGACGCACTGCTTCGTCGGCGCGCGTACGAGCGCGTGGAAGTTCTGCGACTGGGCGGATAAGCTGCACACCGACGCGAGCATGCACGGGGTCGTTTTACTCGCTTGCAAAAAGCTCAACGCGCTCGCAGCGCAGCTGTTCCCCACCGCGCCTCCGCCGTTTGCCGGGGACGTTGCACGCATGATGGCTGGGGCGGCGGGGTTCCTCCGAGAGGAGGAAGGCCAGGAGCCGCTGTTTGTGAGCGGACCCGACGCGCAGGTGTCGTGGGCGTCCGCCGCGTGGCTCAGCCTCTCCGGTGCGTTCCACGCGCCCCTCGCGAAGCGCGCGCTGCTCGCGGCGCTCGCGCACCCCACGGCGGTGCGGCCGCTGACGCCGTACTGCTTCCACCACGTTGCGGAGGCGCTGGCGGTGGTGGGCGCGGAGCGTGAGTGTGTGGCGCTCGTGCGGGAATATTGGGGCGGGATGCTCGCTGCTGGGGCGGACACGTTCTGGGAGTGCTTCGATCCGCTGGATGCGAGGCGCAGCCCGTACGGTGATTGCCATAACAATAGCTATTGCCATGCGTGGAGCTGTACTCCAAGCTATTTGTTGCGGGTTGTGTTGAGGGATTGGCTTGAGAAGGAGGAGCTGAAGTTGCATTGAATTATTTCCCTCAACAGAGTTATTTTTCAATTCGCGTTTCCTTCCTGCCTCTGGTTGAACGTTCAACGTTGAACATTGAGATAAATCCAATGTAAAACATATCAACTTGAAGCGGCTTACGCAAAACTGAAGCGCCGTTTGATTGAATGGAGACCCAGAATCGACATTAGAGTTTGCGCATGCGCAGCAGCCATCCGAGCCACCTGGTGGCTGTTTTGCGTTGCGCAAACTGGTGGCTAGTGGCGTTCGGGGCAAAAGTCAATATCCCCTTTGAAGATGGATGTTCATTGAATACGTGTGAACCTACAAGGCCAGGGATTGAGGGCGCTCGATAATTGGCATCATGCGCCACCCACGACATTTGATCGCCGTTTGGTAATTTCACCGGATACAATCGATCGGCGGCTTGATCCGAACTTAAACTCCGCGACTTCGGACCTTGCTTTGGTCAACCCCCTTGCTCGAAGCTTCCCCATAGCCCCGCCGTTCCATATCGTTCACCTCGAGATCGACGAACTAGCCATCCTTGCTCTAGGCTCTCTCGCACATCGCCGCCTCCCATCTGATTCAACAGCTGCTGACCCCGGACCCCTCGCTCTCCGTCAGAGAATATAAATCCCGCTGTGCTGTCACGAAGTCGGGAACGACGCGGTGTGCTCGGCGTCAACAATATTAATATCTCAAGAGGTGTACCCCACAGACTCCACGCCTTGCACTCGACTCAGACTCTTCGATCCACCAGAAGTTTTCTCGCATCTGCTTCTTCCCGATGGCGCACCAGATCGTTTTCGGGTCCTGGTTCTCGATCTTTTGACTCAGGCATCAATCCCTCGGAGCCTTTTCGACGGTGACTCTCGGCTCAAGGAGTCAACTGAGCCTTTCTTGTAATCCCCGATGAGCTCAACCCCTCTGAATCCCAGGGCGGGCAGCTCAACCTTGCATTGCGAACTTCATCGAAACCCCAAGCTCCGGGAGTGATCGAAGGTGGTAGGCTCCTCGGCACCTTCATCGAGAAGAGCAGGATTCCCCTTGTCTCTCGTAGACAGACGATTCAACAAAAGAAAACTCGTACCTCGCTTGTTGAAGGATTCCCCGCGCAGCGTCTGGAAATCGTACAACTGCCTGGAGACCAACCTCAATCAAATCTCCTCTCCATCTCCTGCAAGATACCCCGCTTCATTGCCATGCGCTGTGCAAAGTCCCCGCTTATAATGCGACCCGAGGAAAGCCTGGTCACGAGCCCTAATCTTCTGGCCTCCCCACCGGATCTTGCTCGTGCTTCTGAGGCAGCTGGATCGCGAATCGCGAAGACGCTACTCTCCTCCGCTCCCCTCACGTCAACAACCCTGCCAATTCGAATATCCGATCCGCGGGCCATGGATTGGATTCCGGTTGTGATTCGCGTGCATATAAAGGGCCAGCTGCGTATCGTATTAGCGCCCCACGGACAACCCATCCGCCTTCCCTTCGCCGTGAATAACAGCACCATGGTTCATCCTCAAGAAGTCGATATTATCGTTGCAGGAGGCGGTCCAGCGGGTAGTTGAACCACCCTGACCAGTTTTCACTGTTTGACTTGTTGTAGGATGTGTCGTCGCTGGACGCCTTGCATACGCCGATCCGACCCTGAAGGTTATGCTCATTGAAAGTGGATCTGGATGTCGGCTCGCTCGAGTTTGATCTCATTCGACATCACACAGGGGGCGCTAACAACAGGGACGACCCCTGGGTATGTGTTGTCCGTGAAAACCCTGAGGCTTCTTCAATTGAAGGTCCGAAATATAGGTCTACAGGCAAGTGATATCCTTCTCGGCATGCGTTGCAGCCCATTCACCCTCCACAGGCCCGGCATCTACGTGAGGAACATGCAGAACGATGGAATGTAGGCATTCTGTTTCATTTACAGCTGGCAACAATTTCTAATAGTTGCCTTCAGCAACGACAAGGCGACATTCTACACCGACACGGTGGCATCCTCCCATTTGCGCGGGAGGAGGAGCATTGTTCCGTGAGTCGAAGGGTGCCGCGTTAAAGATCGTCACGAAGCTCAATCGTTGTCAGATGTGCTAACATTCTGGGTGAGGAACAAATCTTCGAAGATCCTTCCGTCATTGAACTATTCGCGTGTTCAAGGTGGTGGAAGTAGGTGAGTCTCTTTAACTTCTTCCTGCGTTTCGTACCACGGCCTAATATGATATCAGCGTTAACTTCCAGGTGGCTCTCTCCGTCGATGTCGTGTGGAACTGACCAACCTCTTCCCAATTGAAAAGATGTACACTCGCGTAAGTTCAATTTCCTAATGCCATTCAGAATTCGTCCTGACACTCCCTCAGGCGTCGGCGTCTGACTGGGGTAGGTCATTCGATTGCACACAAAAGCAGCCTCAAATGCGAACACAACATTTAGATGACTTCAAAACCGAAGGTTGGACTGCTAAAGGTGCGTTGTGCCGGTCAGAAAATAAATAGATCTGATTGTGAGGCTCTTCGACCAGACCTCCTTCCCCTGATGAAGAGGGTAAGCGATCTTCTCTGACCTTTCGCTCACACAACTCATGTCCCTGAAAATAGCTGGAGAACTACCAGGTCCGAGAGTTTCCCCCTATGAGCGATAGCTATTTGAACTGCTTTTTCTCAGAAACCCAGCAACAGTGATACCCACGGATACGATGGACCGATTGCCATCTCGAATGGTGGGACGATCACAGCGTTGGGTTGGTGCTTTCCGGATGCCGGAGCCCTGTTCACTGGTAACCGCTTTCTCAGCTCAGGACTTCTTGCGCGCCTCAGATACCCTTGGAGTTCCATTCAGCGGTATGTATCAAGTTACTTGTGCGGGCTCGAGACGCGTTCTAACTTCGTAACTGCGCAGACGACATTCAAGGTACTTCTGAAGCCTCGTAGAACATGGTTGGGGTTTATTCCTTTGTCAGATCTCAACACCTCGCATGCGTCCGAAATCTGGGCGAAATATATCAACAGGCATACTGGAAGGCGTAGCGACGCGGCTACTGCCTACGTCCACAGTGTGATGGATGTGCAAACTAATCTTTTCTTGCGCACCAACTCTCGCGTCTCTCGTGTTATCTTCGAAGGTGATAAGGCCGTCGGTGTCGCGTATGTTCCTGCACGCAACCGTGGCCACGCCGGGCAGATCGTGGAGACCATCGTCAAAGCACGCAAGTGTGTTGTCGTCAGCAGCGGGACACTCGGCACGCCTCAGATTCTCGAGCGGTCTGGGGTAGGCAACGCTGAGCGGTTGCAGAAAATGAACATCAAGGTTCGGGTTCGTCCTTTATGCGGGGTACGGGAGTCTCATATTGCCCTCCTAGGTGGTCAGTGACCTTCCGGGAGTTGGCGAACAATACCAAGAGTACGTCGCGTGGGTACCGAGAATCCCCTTTGCTCACCCTTCTTCTTCAGTCATTACACAACCATTTCGAGTGAGTGACCTAATCCTTCCTTAAACTGTCTGTTCTTGAAGCGTAGAATAGTCTTCCGTGTTTCGAACGAGAGCGCAACTTCCGACGACTTGCTCCGTGGCAATACGGAAGTGCAGAAGGAGCTGTTCCAGGAGTGGGAGGTCTCCCCCGAGGTTTTTCGTGCCGAGAAATGTCATACGCTTCGCTCACTAGAGAATCCAGAAAGCACGCCTTTCCTCGAATTCCATCGATGCTGGATTTAAGGTACTCCTTACGAATCGCCAACACCGGTTCGCTTCAATAATATCATCCCGCAGATCCGACCAACGGAAGCAGAACTAAAGGAGATGGGACCAGAGTTCAATAAGCTCTGGGACACTTACTTCAAGGACAAGGTTTGTCGCCTCGCAATGTCGTTTTCTCGCAGCAGCCATTGACACTGCTTCTGTAGCCTGACAAGCCGGTGATGTAAGTTTGCAGAGTTACCCTTTGTTCGTCACCAACCATATTCGTATTCAGGTTCGGAGCTATTGTTTCTGGAGGTACGGCCATCATGGCTTGAATACACGCAGATTAAATATATCTTTGTAGCCTACGCGGACCACACTCTTCTTCCTCCCGGGAAGTACATGACGATGTATGTCCTCTTCTTCGGGTCGAGTTCTCTTTAACGCAATTACAGGTTCCAGTATCTCGAGTACCCGGCCTCACGCGGTCGAGTTCGCTCTGCTCCTCATTTATTCGTGAGGCAGACAACTCATAAATTATCTAGATCCACATTCGCAGCAGCAGTCCTTACGCCGAGCCCGAGTTCGACAGCGGATTCATGAACAACAAGGCCGACTTTGCACCCATTCGCTGGAGCTACAAGAAGACCCGCGAGGTGGCGAGGAGGATGGATGGTATGTGATTACATTTTTCGAGGCCTCGACGTCTGTTCACGATAAATCTTGCGTCGCCGATAGCGTTCCGCGGCGAGCTCACTTCCCACCACCCGCGCTTCCACCCAGCATCCCCCGCCGCGGCAAAAGACATTGACATCCAGACCGCCAAGGGCATTCTCCCGAACGCATTCACCGTCGGAATTCATATGGTACGTCATTGAGCCTGAGCAAGCGTCCAATTAATGGGTAATTTATAGGGTACCTGGCACAAGTCCGTCGGCAAGTGCCTGCAAATTTGAACGCCATCTCACAACTCCTCCATAGGCCGGGGGAGACCTACGACGCCAACAAGGTTCACGAGGACATCAAGTACAGCGAGGAAGACGACAAGGCTATCGACGAGTGGATCGCGGACCACGTCGAGACCACCTGGCACAGTTTGGGAACATGCGGTGAGTGGCTTACCAAAAATTCTTCCTCCATCGCTGAACGAAGTGTGAAAGCCATGAAGCCGAGAGAGGAAGGGGGCGTTGTTGATGGGCGTCTCAATGTCTTTGGTGATCACCTCTCTTTCGTTGCTTTCACTATCTTAACCCGAGTCCAGGCACCAAGAACCTCAAGTGCATTGACTTGAGCATCTGTCCCGACAACCTGGGCACCAACACTTATAGTTCGGCGCTCCTCGTCGGGGAGAAAGGAGCCCAGATCCTGGCTGAAGATCTCGGTGAGAATGAACGACCTTTCAGATTTCGAAATTGATAATGCTCGACGCAGATCTCGAGATCAAAACTCCTCATGCGCCTGTCCCTCATGCACCCATTCCCAAGGGGGTTCCAACCACTCAGATGGTCAAGAACGCAGTAAGAAATGAACGGCTCTTCAGACTTTTGAACTGATTATCCTCGATACAGGTCTAACGGCGATCGAATTGGGATTTTCAGGATTGTACCCGCTCGGCCTACCTTGTACTGCGTATTAATCTTACAGTCTGACGCATGTCATACGATGATTACTATTCCCTCGCCACGACAACGACCGCCTTCGCCTCATTCGTTCCCTTCTGCACAGCCAGAATCACGTCCCTGACTTTATTCAACCTCTTGGTGATCTCTTTAGAGTACTTGAGGTCTAGGCTGGTGAGCCTTTGTAGGAATGCTGCAGAACTCGGTGCAGTACTTGGGCAAAAGGTGCCCGATGTAGACACCATGCCCACGATTAGACCGACGTTCTAGTTAGTGCAGTGTAAGTTTTGGCTCCATCTTGAGCACCACTAGCGCATACCTTGTAAGAGAGTGGAGTATAGCGCAGACGAAGCTGGGTTGGACAAAAGGATGTCTGCTGGCGTATGTATGGGCATGCTTGCATGGGCCAGGTTTGGGCATAGCGCTTCAATTTGATGAAATGGGGACCAAAGAAAGGAAGCGAAGGGAAAGCAGAGATTGAGATGAATGGAAGAAGTACTAGTAAAGATGAGGGAGACCAGACGTGCAGG
>JARJLF010001026.1:0-107761 GCA_029378395.1 Mycena leptocephala
GGCGACGATTTGAAGAACCGACTCAGTACATTATCATCGTGGGTCATTTCCGGGAAATCCACACTTCATCCTGATTTTGTCCCCTTCAGAAACCTCAAGTTTATTTCTAGCGACTGCAAATCTCTTGGGGAGAAGTCTCGATTTAAACGGTACTACAAGAGCAAAGAATACAAGGAAAAGATTCAAAACATTAAGGCTTCTATTTCATCTCAGATTCAAGAGTTTACTGTGCGAATAGTTGACGTGTATCATCATCCCATTCTGACATTTTCGTCCTTAGTTCTATGGCAATATTTCCATCGAGAAAACCGTGAAGGACATGACACTCAAAGGTATATTGTATTGATCATTCCTGATAAGTGCAGTGACTAATTCATCTCTTGCCAGTCCATAAAGTCCTCGCAAAAGAGCTCCTCGGCGATATCAGATGGGTCTCCGCACGCTATAACGCCGAAAATACCCCGATATCTGCATGGAGGGCACGCGGGTCGAAATAATCAACGACATTGTGACGCGCTTAACGAGCGCGCCTGATCCATCCCAGCGCGTAGTCATGCTCAGTGGCTCTGCAGGATCGGGGAAGTCGACCATCGCAAAGACCATTGCGTCCATTCTGGCGGAACATAAAATATTCTGGCGGCCTCGTTCTTCTTCTCGCGAGATTATGTAGAGCGTAGAGAAATCAAGTTTCTCCCCGGCACCATCGCTCGCCAGCTCGCAGATTATAGTCGTGACTACGAGCGGCTTCTCTCGAATTTGTGGATAGTGATCGCACTGAGATCCTGTCTGCAGACCCATACTTGCAGTTCCAGAAAATTATCATTGAGCTCCTCGCCAAAATGCCCCCTTCTCAATCCCCATGGGTCATCTGCCTCGACGCATTGGATGAATGCGGAACGGATCGCGGCCAGATGCTTCTTCGGTGGCTGTCGGACAGCATTTCTCAGACACCGACCCATATTCGGTTCTTTCTGACGGGCCGGCCGGAGGTTCCGTCATACCTCAGGCTCGACACGCTGCGTGTGCTTACGCATGGTATTGTCCTGGATGAAATTGATTCCATTATGGTCAATCACGATATCCGATTATATGTCGAGCGGTCGTTAGACGGCAGCAAGTGGATGACACGAGACTCCTGGAAGGCACCAAACCATGATGTGGATGAGATAACGAAACGGGCAAGCGGATTATTCGTTTTGCTGCTACCGCCGTTCGTTACATCCTTGCTGGATTGCCAAAACGTCCCCGCAGAGCTCGGTGGACTACCTACTCAAGGGTGCCCCGCTCAATTATCTGGACGATCTCTACTTCATATTGTTAACGAGGCGATCCCACTGCCCCTTACGGGAGATGCGCGTGATCAGGATTCTCGGGACCGTTCCATGCAGGTTCTTGGGACGATCTTACATCTATTCGAACCTCTGGATCTCAATGGCCTCGCCGCGTTGCTTGCTATAAAAGTGGATGATATCAGAAGAATCTTCCTTCCCCTTAGCGCTGTCGTCCGTGTTCCTGATGGTGCCATAGGCACGATACGGATCATACATCTCTCCTTCAGGGAATTCATGATATCTACCGTCAAAGACAAACGTCCCGATCTTCTCTGTGGGACAAATCAGCAGCAATGTACGGTCACATTCAACCTGCTTCGAGTTATGCAAAACGAACTCAAATTCAACATTTGTGATCTACCGACCTCTTACTTACGAAATGTGGAAATGCCCGGCTTTCAGGAGCGCGTACACAGATACATTGCAACTCATCTCAGATATTCTTGTCGTTTTTGGGCCGAACACATTGCCAGCACATCGTTCAATTCGGACCTGGACCAGGAAGCGGGAAAATGTTTGTTGGACAAGTTTTTGTTTTGGCTCGAAGTCCTGAGTTTACTCGGGATGGTCGGGCATGCATCACGAGCGTTGTCAAAACTCATCGCATGGACTAAGGTACAGAGACTTATTTCATTATACATTAGCATCAGTCTCACAGGCATCATCAGGACCAATCTATCATCTGCTTCGCCATCGACGGGAAGCGGTTTATTTCATTCTTTGCAGCTGCTATCGTTCAAAGTGCTCCTCATATCTACGTCTCAGCTTTGGCATTGGCACCAACCCAGTCAGAGGTCAAGACAAGATACCACCCTCATTTTCCGAAGTTATTGGCTGTCACAGTGGGGCAGATGAACAAATGGCCGGCTGCACTTGCGGTGCTGGAGGGCCACCGTCGCGGTGTCACCTCAGTGGCCATCTCGCGTGATGGCAGGCACATTGCGTCTGGCGCGGGCGATCATACCATCCGTGTATGGGATGTGGAGAGCGGAGAGCCAGTGGTAACTGAGCCTTTTGAAGGTCATACAGGTCAGGTCAGGTCGGTTGCATTCTCGCCTGATGGCAAGCGTATTGTGTCGGGCTCCTTCGACAAAACCATTCGTGTTTGGGATGGAGAGAGCAGCCGGGTTATTGTGGGGCCATTCATTGGTCACACTGACTGTGTCAACTCTGTGGCATTCTCACCCGATGGCAGGCACATCGTGTCTGGCTCTGCCGACAGAACAGTTCGTATATGGGATGCTGAGAGTGGCGTGGCACTCCGTGAATCTTTCGAAGGCCACACAGACAAGGTCACTTCGGTTGCATTTTCCCCAGACGGAAAACACATCGTGTCAGGATCCTGGGACACAACAGTCTGTGTATGGGATGTAGAAAGCAGGAAGATGGTTGGTGATCCATGGACCAAGCATATCGACTCGGTCAAATCGGTCGCATTCTCACCACATGGGAAACACATTTTGTCTGTCTCCAACGATGGCAGTTTTTTTGCGTGGGATGCGAAGAGCAGAACGATACTCACCAAATTCAATGTCGATGCAAGATGGTTTTCCTCGATTGCATTCTCACCCAATGGAAAACACATTGTGGCTGGAGCTGATGATCAAACTGTCCGTGTGTGGAATGCAGAAACTGGCGAGACTATTGGTGCGCCTCTGAAGGGTCACACTAGGCCCATCAGCACAGTTGCATTCTCATTCGATGGCAAGATAGTGTCTGGGTCCAACGACGACACCATTCATGTCTGGGATGTAGAGAGTATGGAGCCGCTGGGTGGGCCCTTGAAGGGCCCTACCGCTATCATTAGCTCAGTGGCATTCTTACCCGGTGGCAAACAGATCGTGTCCGGCTCGTACGATCACCGAACCTGCCTATGGGATGCGGAAAGCGGGCAGTTGCTCAGTCAGCTGTCGGACACTCGGGGCGATAACTTGGCCCGTCTCAACATAGGTGTTTCGGTCGCAGTCTCCCCCGACGGCAAGCACATCGCGTCCTGCGACAACAATTCATTCCACCTGTGGGATGCACAAAGCGGCAAGCCGCTCGCTTGGCCGATGAATGGCCACACTCATGTTGTCACCTCGGTCGCATTCTCTCCTGATGGCAAACAGTTGGTGTCTGGCTCCGACGACTCAACACTCCGAGTGTGGGATGTACAAAGTGGTGAGGCTCTCGGGGCACCATTGAAGGGCCATACTCGCTCTGTCAGGTCTGTTGCCTTCTCACCCGACGGCAAGCAGATTGTGTCCTGTTCTGAGGATAAAACACTGCGCATATGGGATGCGATAAACGGCGAGGCCATCGGCTCACCATTGCGGGAACACACTGATCTCATCCATTCGGTTGCCTTCTCGCCAGATGGCAAACACATTGTTTCTGGCTCCGACGACCGCACTGTCCGTGTATGGGATGCCGAGAGTGGTGGGGCCTTCAGTAGGCCATTGAAGGGGCACACCGACTTTGTCTATTCGGTCGCGTTCTCGCCAGATAGCAAGAAAATTGTATCTGGCTCCAAAGACAGCACAATCCGCATGTGGGATGTGCAGAGCGGCGAGCCACTTAGCGAGGCCATCGCAGGCCACGCCAGCAGCGTCATGCCGGTTTCATTCTCGCCTGACGGCAAGCGCATTGTATCCGGTTCCGTCGACACCACCATACGTATCTGGGATGTGGACGCCGTCACGATTCAGCAGAAGTCTGTTGTTAAGACCACCCAGAAATCCGACTCTGGAAAAGTATTTCGAGTAAGCACATGCCATTCCAAAATTCAACTCACTTTATGTTTACTGTTGCCTTCCAGGACACATCATCTTCCCGTGCTCCGTCTCTGTGGAATCTTCGCCATGGCTGGGTGTCTCGCGAGTCGGATTTACTATTTTGGCTTTCGAGTCAACAGCGGCCTGAATTCTGGCGGCCATATAACACATTGGTGATCGGTAGTCGACCATTGAAGCTCTCGTATGATAATTTTGTCCATGGTACAGAGTGGATGAAGTGTTATAACCCTCCTGCTAGCGTATTTTAACTGCATAAAGGACAAATTATGTTACATCTCTTGCGAATGGGGTTCTAGGAGGTCCAAGTTCACTGAGAGCTCGGGCAAGTGACTCTAAAATACAAATGACTATGTTGTGGTAGGATCCTATAAAAGTACCGGAATCGGGGATGGGGTAGAATACTTAGTCCAAACTCACGAATAGCGTCTCCCGGGGAACTGAGGACTTGAAGTGGTGTTCGACTTGGAAGATTGAGGCAGCAGACGGTACCTCTCACCGGAATGGTTGAATCTGCAGTAACCACAATGCGATCCGATCAAGAACGAGTATTCAACAGAAACCTGGGGCGGAAATTAGTCTAAAACTGGTACCTGCAACACAATTGCGGGCACGTCGACGACGACACTTTGTTCTCAGCAATACATCTCGCCTCACGCTCCCAAGGCCTATTAGCGGAAGGTCCGCGCCCGCATGCAATGATTACGATGTCCGTGACATTCAGCGGGACGCCGCCCGTTCGATTCGGGGTAGGCCATACATCATGTAGGTCACCGGCCCTTTTGTCGCTTCTTTTTTTCGCTCCCTTCCGACCCCCGTTCTCACTCGACCAAGACTCACGCACACTCCAACTCCAACATCGACGTCAACATTGACGACGAAAACCAAGTAATAACAAATGAGAAATAACATCATAAATCGTAGGTCGTAGTCGTAATGCGTGGTCATGAAGTAGGTGGTTTCGTAGCGAGAATGAGCAAGTGGAGAAGTAAATTATCGAAAAAACGGGAAGGGTTAGCAGTGCAGTGATAAAAGGAGTTTAGAGGCAGAAGGAATCGTGGTGGAACAGGTGAAATAAGTGGCGCGTGCGTCATGGGTATGGGATGTGGTACGGAAAGGCAATGACAATAAACACATGCAGTCTGAAATATCCGGGAATGTCGCGATCGAGAAGTCGGAAAGAGGACTCAGTGGGAGTGAGCGTTTACTTTGCCCCCTCCACCTCCGGCGCCAGGCTCTTCGCGCCCCACTATAATGTAACATTCACTCATCAGCATTCGTATTCCCTTCTTGACCAAAAAAGAGGGAGGAAACGAAACGAAAGGCGGCCGCGCCGCTCGTAAGGAAGAAAGGAAACGAAAAAACAACTCACAATAAAACTCCCAATCCACCCCGACAGCGTCGGCGGCAGCGCCGCCTCCGCAGCCTCGCCCGCCTTGAGATTGTTCGCGGCCGCCTCGTCGTGCTCGGCGGCGCGCTCGGCTGTTTGCTGTGAGATGTGCTTGAGTTGGCGAACGCGGTTCGTCGATATGGGAAAGGGAGGAGGGCCACGGAATGAGACCATCATCCTCAACGTCCACCCGCTCCGCTCAGCAAGTCCTCCCCGGCGCATATCCAATGGCCGGCCTATATGGTATAGGAAGGAAATGAAACTGCACGCACCTTCTCCCTCTCCGCCTCCTTGAACGCCCTATCCCTCTTAGCCAGGGTAGCCTTGATGGCAGCTTTGCGCGCCGCCTCGACAGCCTTCTCGGCTTTCTCGCGTTCGGAGGTGGCTAGTTTGGCTGCCTGTGCGAACGAAGTGAGTATGAGTATGTGGTAAAAGGGTAAGACGATATATAGATAGTGAGACACACCTTCGCAAACGCCGCATGCGCCTCCTTCTCCGCAGCCTGGCGCTCCCTCCACGCGTCCTTCTCTGCGCTCAGGTGCGCTTTGGCGGCCTGTGGGGATGGGTTTTGAGGGTGCGAGTACATCGACGAGAGTTTGATGAATAATGTGGAAACAACAACAGAGGCAGAGAGGCCAGGGCGTGTGGTGAGGAGCGACACCAAAAAGCCCATATCAATTGAAGGCGCGAGTTAGAGTTCGAGCGTAACGAGCAGTGGGTCGACCAAGGGTAACGAGCGTATAGTGGACTACCAAGCGATAACCCGAGCGGGTTGGATAAATCGAAAGAAAGAAAAGAGGTACGTCCAGTCAGCGGTTATTCTTCCACGGCGAATAAAGAGAACCACGAAAAACGCACCTTCTCATCCGCCTTCGCCCGCGCTCTGCGCCGAGGCCTCCTCCTTGCGCCGGATGATCGACGCCGTCGTAACAGCCTTCTTCAACTCCTCCCCGCCTTCTCAATCGCGTCGTCCCTCTTCTGCGCAGCTAATTTGGTCAGGTGTGCGACCTCCTTCTCGTACTCGGCCTTGGCCTTTTCGAGCGCGGTGGCTTCTTTGGCGGTGGTTTTGGCTTACTTGGCTTCCGCCTGTGGGGTTGCGGTGTTAGTTTTCGAGTTTTGGTAGGAGGGGAGGATAGGGGGAGAGAGCAGGGAGGATAGGAGGGAGGGAATAGGAAGAAGGGAGAAGGGGATAAGGTGGGCGGGAAAATATAGCAGGCGGGGACAAAGGATGGGCAGGAGGGCAGGCGCAAAGGAGCGGCAGGAGGGCGGGGGAGAAGAGAAGAGAAGTGGATAGGGGCAACGTCGGGCGAGGACGAGGCAGGCGTTGAGCCGTAGCCGCTCGCAAATTAAAAACAAACAAAAAGAAAAGTACACGCAGGACACACACCTTAAGCTTCTTCGTCGCCGCCTCCGCCTTCGCCTCCGCCTCCTCCTTGGCCTTGATCTCCTTCTCCACCGCCGCCGCGTCCTTTCTCTCCTCCGTCGCTTCGGCCGCCTCGTCCGCTTACACTTAGACGGAGCCCGCGGCGCTGACGGCGGCTGCTTTGGCTGGGGGGATGGGGTGGCTCAACATGAGCACGCAAAGAGGGGAAAGACGAGAGGGAATGAGGAGGAGTGGGGAGACGAGAGCAGGGAACGGGTGGGAACAGGCAGCGTAGCATAGCATAGCATAGCAGTACGAGAACGCGCTTCCTCCGTAGCGGGGACGAGTTGTGTTACGGATGTGGGTGTGGTGTCGGACATCTTGGATGGAGCTGCTATTAGGGTGGTTGTTGCGAAAATTTGAGCGTAACGAGAATTGGGTTGAGCCTGGTTGAGAAGGAAGGGAGAGGGTGGAAGGGAGTGACGAGAAGGGAGTTACGCGCTCACGTGCTAGCTGAGTGCCGAATTGGTGATCGCCGATCAACTTAGTCCAACAACGCATGAGCAGCCGCTCAAAAGTGGATTTGCTTGCTTTTTTGCGGCGCGAGGTGGAAGACGGAACACAAAATGCATGGAGCCAGATTTAAATTGTTGACGCATTTCCCAATCGCGATGCAAGTCTCCAATCGCCGATCGTAATTCGTCGTTTGAACTTTCAAAGCTCGACATCGTGCTAATGGTAATTATCCATCATCTGGTCTCGGCATGCCCGTGAGGTGACAGACATCGAGGATGACATGTACGAGATGCACTGCAACTGATCTTTCCCGAAGAAAAACGAGGTACATACTCAGTTCTGATTCTTTGGGATTGATAAATAAGGAATGAACCGGAGAAAGCAATTTTCATCCCTATTGTGTGAAATTCAACAGTGACAAGTCCATGTAGCAACGTCGAGGTCAAATTTTGGTCTCGGGCGTGAGAGGCAATACAAACATTGGAGGGAGCCATTGGAAGAGTACCGCACTCTCAGCGCCATGTCACACTCGACATATTTGCCAAAGAACTGCCTGGGGTGAATTCCCGCACTTCCCGTGAGCTTCACGTAGCTGGCGAGTGAGAATCGATTGACCAGGCAGATTGACTTGCGCACCAAGCAGAGTTTGATTTTGGGTAGATTAACTTGCGCGTGGATTGACTCGTGCTGGCGCCCCTTTACACTCATATTTCGCACTGTAGCTAGATGGGTCAGAACGTCTCCCCGAACACTTCAATTGCTGCCGAAGCTTCTAGGAGGTGCCCGGCACTCGGAGTCACTCGGTATCGTTTGATGCCATCATTTGGCCGCTGTCATTAGTGTCGATGGCGAAATTGTCGGCGAGCGTCTGTGGAGCAAATATTTCAGTGGATGACACCAACTCTCTCTCCAAGAATGGCGGGTGCTTCCGCGACGAACATAAAGACTCGGGGGGTATTGAATCCGTCAAATGTTGCACTCGAGGCATTTCCATGAATCTTTCGCCTCGTAGCGCAAATCAAATATCATTACAGGGAAAGGTAGGTTGATTGTTGATGATATTTTAATTTGAATGACTCAGCTGTTCAGAACATACTTTTGAGCCGAAGTGACGGATTATGTTTCAACCAGCTAAATCCCATTCTCATGTTGATGATGCAAGTCAATCCACAAGTCAAATTAAGTATTACATGCCGAGGTAAACTTGTGCACTACAAGTTGACCAAGTGAACTTGAAGCAAAGTTGACTTGTGGGTTCTGAGTTAACTAGGCATATACCTCCCTCCACCACCATCAAGAAAATGAACAAAGTCAATCAACAAGTCGTATCACTCCGCTGGTATGCACCCCATTCTCAAGTCAACGATGCAAGTCATTCAGCCAGTTCATCGCGATCGGTATGCAAGTTCATTGAAAGTTCAATCAAACACACCCAGATCACTTATGCGACTGCAAGTCAAGTTGAACTTGGGCTTTAGAAGTTCGTTTGGTAGGAATCCGCGCCACAGAGCCTTCCAGATATTTGATTGTGGATCGGTTAGAACTGCAACCGGTAACAGATGCTGCAGTACGCTGAAGAGTCCTAAACCAGGGAGAAGGCGGAGCTCTAGGATGTTTAGCCCCGCCGTCGAGTAATAGTCACAAGTCAACTTGTCACAGCACACAATATTCATGCAGTACGGTAAACTGATTTGGGGTTCGTTTGTGTGTACAAACGAAATTAGCTTAGAGCGGGCTGATCAGAGGAATTACTCCCCTGGCTCGTTCATTGCCTGGTACTCCAAGTTCTTAAAAATGCAGGGCCATATTTGATAGCTTGGCCGGCACATCTCGCGATAATTTGCGCATGTTGAAAGGGCCCAGGGTAGGTTATTGGGCCCCATAATTCCAGGATACCTCATCCGAATCAACCCAAACTCATTGTATGCGGAGTTCAACTTCATAATTCACAACCTCATATCCTATGACCCTCATACTTCTGTGGGTGCTATTTGGAGGTAATCTACATCCCCTTTGGGGAGGCAAGTCAATGCTCGGTGAGATGGTCGCAGTAGGCAGGCAATTTACGAGGGCCAACATCGACTATGACCATCAGAGTTGCCCGGAAAACCAAACTGAATTGCTCGGTGCCTTTTTAGATTCTTATTCCTGAGTTAAAACAAAATAATTGAGGCAATCAGAGCCCGGGAATATACGCAAGTTGTCGCCGACATGTTAACTTGCGTTTGTCACATTTGTGACTTGCAAGTCACAGTTTTGACTTATGGCGTCGACAAAATTTTGATTTGCGCAAAACCACACTGTGCTCATAGCGGGAAGGAACCAGGAACACGCACCACGTGATCGCCGCCCGCTTGCGGCGAGCAATCACCACTTCTGAGAGATTATTCTCGGCGATTTCCACTCCCGCGCGGCCAAGGGCTTTATCCGACGCGACTTTTAGCGATCAACCAAGATTGGCCAAAAAAAGCGAGCTCAAAGGGGTCCTGAGTGGTTCAACTATATCGGTTTTGGTAAGATATAGGCTCGCATGATGTCGGCGATGTGGAATCTGCGGGAGCCCGAAGATGGTAAGCATCTGTCCATTAGTTGGCGGCCCTGGTTTGAATTTCGCCAGTATTAGTGTACGCATGCATCGACTCGTATCTCCTGCGGAGCAAGCAGAAATTTAAGTAATGCATCCCGAAGCCGGGATGGCGTTTGGCGACTCGGAGTCAGTGCATTGAAGCTTCTCTAGTCTGAGAGCTCCCTTCTATTTGCATAATAGCAGTTTAGAGACGAGATGTTCTGCTCGGATCAAATAAACTACACTTGTCTGTTCCTGTTTGATTGATGGTTCAGTCGCGACGTAAGCACGTGATATTTTCGACAGTTGAAGTACAGTGTGTCATACAGAACTACATGTGGATCTTCGCTGGATTGAGCCGTATACTGAGGGAAATTGAGGCGAAATCAAATCAGAATTTTGCCCGAGGCCTCGGCACCGCCAAATATCGAGCTAGAGCGAAGAATATCATACCGAGAAAAACCATGCCGCCTATAAATTCCGCGAATAAATCAACACACACCGCAGTTAAATAACCTGTTACACTCCTATCTGAATAATATCTCACCGCCTTGTATCCCAGACTCGTGCTGAGGAACAGGCCTGCAAGGGGCGGGCCACACAGAGTTCCCAGTCCCAGCATGGTATTGATTATCCCTATGCGCCGCCCGAGATCCTCTGTTCCGCCCATTGCGGCAACAGGGACGAGAGCGAGAGCCCTGAATTCCCCTAAGGAGATGCTATCACCAGCCCATTAGGTGGCGGCCGCGAGAAAGCTGAGTTTGACAGCGTACCCGTGAGGAATCGCTATGACGCTCAGTGATGCGACGGTACCACAAAATGGCCAGACAACATTGATCACGCCGATTGCAGCGATGCCTTGTATGAGTGCGTTCATCGCGCCTGGAGAAGTGAGCCTTCGAGAAGACGCAACATGAGGACAGGCTTGCGGATAACGGACCTATAAGATCGCCATATAAACCAAACAGAACGGCGCCAAAGAACGATGCTCCGTTGTGAATTGCTACGAGATAAAAGGCGAAGTTTAAAGAAAGGTCATGCGAGACGGCGCTGGTGGTGAGGTATGCTCCG
Source organism: Mycena leptocephala (assembly GCA_029378395.1). Taxonomy (NCBI): domain Eukaryota; kingdom Fungi; phylum Basidiomycota; class Agaricomycetes; order Agaricales; family Mycenaceae; genus Mycena; species Mycena leptocephala. The sequence goes on from JARJLF010001026.1 coordinate 11,012, forward strand.
ACTGAAGAACCAAGGTGATGATATAGAAAGGTGAATTTAGCAGCCCTACCTACCTGTGAAGGAGCCCAGCGCGATCAAGAACCAAGAGACAGAAAAAACTGTAAACGCGGCATTCCGAAATACGTGCAGACCAAACAGACCGCCTTCTGCGTTTTGAGGTGGCAATCGTCGAACAAGACACTGTAAACGGAATATGCATCTCTACAAGAAGAGCGGAAATGCAGTACCAACCAAATTCGCTAAGCCAAACGTGAATATCAAGATGAAGCCCATTATCCGTAATGTCCAAGTGAAGCTATTGGCGGTGAGCGGATTAAAATATGTTTGGAAAACGGAAATGCACCCCACTATAGGTAGAGAATAACACAAATAACAAATATCGCGAATATTCGCGAGTATACATTCGCGAATAACAAATACTCATATTCGCGAATGGCCGTGGCAGTGCTATTTGCGCGAATGCGAATATGGTCCCAAGACCTCTGAATATTCAACGAATATTTGTTGGCTAATCACCGCGGGGATGGCCTAGTTACAGGCTGTGATAAAAGAATGGCAATGGAATGTGTAATGCGGGGAAGTAAGGATAAGATAAAAAAAAGTTGTTAGGGGCTATTCCCAATCTGGTAAGTAAGTTCAAAATAAGTTGTAGAGGGGCACGCTGGGTCAAATGGCCACCCAAATATCAAAAGAATTTTTCACAGTAGGTGCACATGCTAATTATCACTGAACACAGTTACCCCGTGCTCAGCATGCTGCAGAAGCCTGCAGTTTACATTTGCAGCAAGCTGTTCACATTCTCCGGAGATTTCTCTAGCGCAATCAACTGTCTGAGCATTCTGCACATGCTGCTGTTATGGTTGGCCAATGGGCAGGCCACCCAGATCTTATTGCAGCCAAGGGGTTTGAAGCCCAACTCGTTGAGGGCTGGTTACAGAAAAAGAAGAGGCAAGCAGATGTTCCAGCCGAGGGGCAGTCTGCACCAAAGGTCGTTGTAATTGCTGATGATGGTGTTGATTAGATGATTTACTTGTGAATAATTTGCAAATAGTGAATATTTCAAGTCGTTGAATCTGAATAGTTGATATTCGCAAATATTCGTGAATATTGCAAGCAACGAATAATTGCCATCAATACTCATACGAATGCGAATATCAGTTTCAAGGTTTCGGTGAATATGAAACCTACCTTCACGACGAGAATCGACATGCACAAGTGAAACAAGGCGGGATTTATTTACCCCGATCATGAACCCTTGGCACAAAAGGAAGTACCAATACACTTTGCAGAGGGGAATGAGGAATGTCCCGGCGATAATGAGGAGGCTCCACGTCCAACGAATACCCCTGGTATGAAGACCATGCAGCGCTGTATTGAGGTCCATGAGCGATGGGACTGGATGTAGGTAGACACATTACCTGGACAGAGCCAATCCAGGCGCTGAATAGATTCGTGAACAATGGTCGAGTTTCACAGCAAAATGCCTACATCTGAGATGGAGATGAATGGCGTAATATGGTTTGTTGATAATACACTTGAAATATCTGCTGCAATGAGACCCGAATCGACGATAAAAAATAAACCTACACCCCAAGAGGTAGTGTAACCAAAACTGTGATGGTGGGGGGCGAGTAACAGGCAAAGGGGCTTCACATACAGAATACAGACATCTCAAAGTAGGCCCAGAATGCCTAGATGTCAATTAAATCATTGGGTCATCGAATGAGACTAAAGGTCCTTACCCCGACCACGACTGCCCACGCCCGAAACCCGCCGTCCGGAAACTCGTCCGCATTTATGGGGGATGAGGCGCTCGGCTGCACCTCGACATCCCCGTCCGGTTCCTTTTCATCTAAATCGTAGTTACTGAGGACGGGATGAGGTCCTTGCGTGCTAATCTGCGGAGACTTGCGGGCCAAGGATGGGAGTTCAGACGATAACTCTGGCATAGCGGAATGAGGGGATGCAAGAGTCAATAGATGTCGAATCGCATGTACAACCGCATAAATATGGGCGCGCATTGGAGATAGCATTTAAAGCGAACCCATTAAGACAGTAGCGGACGGCCTCCTACGAGAGAAAAACGGTACATAGGCGGTTTCAGTGGATATCAAATGACAAACAGCTTGAATAAACTCGAAGTCCTATAAAATATACCCGGCCATGGACGGCCTTTGTAAGCACTAATTCAGTGCACGAGAACGTCGGCAGGTCGAAACAAGGTCGAAAGCAGAGGGTAGAAGTGTTTTTGTGCTTGGGTGCACAGCCGCCGCCTCTTGGTCTTCTCCTTCACCGGGCATCCACCAGCTGAGTAACTGGAGCGCCAGGATCGTGGGCCAAGGATGAGCTCAAGCTTTCATAAATGTACCCCACACGGAATCTTCTGTCGCCATTCGGGACGTCCAATATTTTCGCATCGCATTTGGCCAAGCGGCCTGAGCCTCTTCAAGCCCTCTTGATAACTTATTACCCGCCGCCCGCCACCAGTGTCATGGCGCAAGAAACAAGGCCCACTGGGTATAGATGCTGAGCAGTTCTATCCAGTTGATGCTTTAATTACCTTGTTACTCCTGTACATCTGCGGTGGGAACGACATTGCGGACTTTCACTGGCGAATTGTCCTCTCCGGTGATATTTGTCAGCTGTAGACAGCGGTTGGACAGCGGACCTCGAATCTAAGAGATTCTTCCAGCGGCCCCATGCACGGAGCTCTCATCAGCTGCTTATCTCCGCTTCCTTTCGACATTTCGGCTTCTTGGTCCTTCTCACTGCACTTTCGGCTCTCTTTAGCACTAGCTTCTACTCGAACAATGGATTCTGATAGGGGCTCGTGAGACGCGCCAGATATACAAGACATAAATGGCCAATTTTCTGCTCATTATTTTCTGCAAATTCCCCACCACTGTACCTCGAGGGTAGGCGGGTCATTATCCAACGGGAATCAACCATTGAACCGATCGTGTGCCTACCGTTAAGGCTCCCAGCCTCGTGGGGAGTACATACAAAAGAGGCATGTTGCCTTACTCCTTCGAAGACACACACCCACCTTTGAAGAAACACAAGCTCACATCAGTACACTCCTCACTAGCTTGGGGACATGCAAGAGCTCAAGCGCGAGTTCACCACCATGGCGATGTTTGCGTTTGGGTTCTCAATCTCAGTCGTCTATTGCGTGCGTCATTTGTGCATCCTTTAGTAACCTCATCGATGCGCCTCCGGGTTAATCTAAATCTAATACCTCCCACCATGAATGCAGACCTCACGTCTTCGTGGCCTCCTCCGTATGCGCCCACAGCATCCCCATCGCCTCTTTCGACCCAGAATACTCCTTCGTTAGCCCAATGTCGTCGCCTTTAGGGCCAGTGCGCACGGCGCCGGACCCCGCCATGAGGAACGCGTACAGGTGGTGCTCGCCCGTGCTCTGCGCGGAGTATATGAACGGCGTAAAGACAGGGTGAGGAAGGTGTTCGCCGCGCGTATGAGGGGCGCATTGGATGACTTATAGAGGTTGGAGGCGACGACGCCCGGGTGGGCGTAAATAAAGGTGAGGCCCGGTTGGCGCACCGCGAGGTCCGGCCAGTGCGCGCCAGTCAGCCGCGATGCAGAATACAATAGAATTAAATGGCTTATCTGAGGTAGGCACGCACATTTAGCATGATATCGGTGTACTGTAGTATTTCGTTCAAATCGACAGTCACGCGTCACGCAACCCCCTGTCGATATCGAAATTTGGCAAGGGTCACGCGTCACGCGGCCGTTTGTCGAACCTCCCCAGTGTCACACAGGGCTCAAAATTGGCTGTAAGGCCCAAAAAAGCCAAAATTTTCGTTGCAATGTCGAAAATTTCGCTGGTGTCACGCCAAATTTTGGGTGTTGTCGAAATGTCGAATTGGTTTTTGGGTCACGCATCACACCCAGTGTCGATTTGAACGAAATACTACAGTACGTCAGTGTCGCGGCACGCGCGCTCGCGACACTGAAGCTCTTCTTAAGCCCCAGGTCCTTGAGATCAATCTTGCCGCCCCACCCGGCCGCAAGCACGCTCATCACCTTCCCGTCCTCGCTTTCCCCCTTCGCAGCCTCTACTGCAGGCAACAAATCCTTGATGAAGTGCCACGTCCGTAATAGTGCACTACAAGCTTGGGGTCGATGCGTCCATCGTGAGAACCCCGGGCGTCAGTATGAGGAAGTTGATCTTTGGGATGCGCGCGCGCAACTCGGTCTCGACGCGGTGAATATTCGACATCAGTGTCATGTCGCATTCGATGAATTCGTGTATGACGCCCGGGCCTGAAGGTCGCGAGGACGGACTCGGCGGTGGCTCGGTTACGCCTGACGAGGACAATGTGCGCGTTGCCTTTTGTGTGGCAAGCAAAGGCCACGGTCATGCCCTGCCCGATGCCGAATGTCCCGCTGACGAATATCGCAACAGGAGTGTACGAGGGTAGACGAGAGTGAGAAGGCGGCATTGAAGGCGCGAGCGGTCGAGAGACTCGGCATGCTGGAGAAACTGCGGTAGAGAAAGAGGAAGATGAAGGCGACGAGGATGGACGCAAGAACAGACACTCCGGAAAATCCGCAGTTTCGGGAGCCTCGATAACGTTTCTGAAACCTAAGGTTTCAGGAACAGAATATCTGCTCCCAAAATTGTTCCCGAAACCTTTGGTTTCAGGAGCACAGAAACCGTTCCCGAATCAAAAGGTTTCGGGAACTGCAGAAACTGTTCCCGAAACAAAAGGTTTCGGGAGGCGGACCGACGGTCCGAGACGGCCCGCCCACCGAAACCATTCCCGAACCTTTTGTTTCGGGAACAGTTTCTGCAGTTCCTGAAACCTTTTGATTCGGGAACGGTTTCTGTGCTCCTGAAACCACTTCCTCATCGTCATCGTCACCCTCACCCTCGTCGTCTTCATCATCGTAGCCAAGAAGCTCTTCGGCATTGGCTCCTTCCACTCCATATTGCTTAATCAGTTCGTCGGCATCGCCATCTTCTTCCTCCTCGTGTTCCTCATCTTCATCGCTGGATGCAATGCGCTGGATGCGCGCGCGGGATGGACGCCGTAGTGGGGCGGGAGGCGGGGATGGAGAGCTCGCAGAGCGCGAGGGACCTGCTATGGACGCGTCTGAGTTTGAAGAGCGAGAGGGACCCGAGGTAGCAGACGCAGACGGGCGAGGTCTGGACTGCGGCGGAGCGACCTCGTTCGCTGCCTGCCTTTGGTCTTGTGTTAGCTTTCCGCTGCGGTGGACTGAGCTAGGGATGCCCTGCGACGACCGAGAGCGTCTTGATGCGTCGGTCGCAACGTGGAATAGAGGCACAGTTCCACGGAACTCTCCGCGGGCGGTGGAGGACAGAGTGGGCAGGATTCCGCGCGGCAGTGCAAAGTGTAGCGGCTCAGCAGGGGGATAGAAATTCAGCGTGTCGTCTGGATGCTGGTGAGACGGCGCAGATGTAGCATGAGTATGGGACGTGACTGTCAGGCGGCTGGATGCTTGGGTAAACCTAGAAATGAGTGAGGTTAGAATATGGGCACAAAAGAGAAGGTCACGACACACCAATACTTTGCAAGCTCGTTGCGAAGCCTCTCAAGGGTCGCAGTCTTCGGTATCTTAATAGAAAGCTTTCTGCATGATTCCGAAAGAGGGGCCTTGCGCGTTACAAGTGTTCTATAAAACGAATTAGAAAGCGAGGCAGCGCGGAAGTAAGGTGAAATACTTACAGCATCTGCAGATGAGCGGCAGATCGTCTGCGGATGATCGGCGGACGATCCGCCGCTCGTCCGCCGACCGAATTTCAGCCTGACTGAAATAAATAGTTTCGGTTTGAATTTCAGCTCCAGCTGAAATGCAAACCAAAATCCATTCTTTCAGTTGCACTGAAATGAGATATGAAATCCGGAATTTAGGTGCCCCTTTCAGCGCACCTGAAATGCTAGGTTTTAGTCGCACTTTCTTTTTGTACTTAAACAGTAAGTTTCGGGTTACAATTTCAGTGCATCCGTTTTGCAATCTGACTCTTGGCATTTAAGCTACATTTCAGCTGGTCCAAACCCGATTTTATTCTTGTAGTTTGGGTTACAATTTCAGTTGTACCTAAATTAAAAGTATGAGAATGCCTTTCAGACGAGTTTTTGTTGAATTCCAAAGTTGACGTTTAGAGTTAAACATCCGGTCACGCTAAATTTGGCAATCGTCGGTGTGAATGATGTCACTTGCTCCAACGCTCCACTGAAAACCGTCGAGATGCCCAAATCTCCACTCAACTGTTAGATTGTTATTTTTAAACTGTACAGATGTTGAGAACAGAGTTATTCGAACGCAAATGTACCTCCAAAAGATCGTATGAACACATTTTGAGTACTCTGGTGGTCCAATCAAAGGCAAATAACTTCGAGCATGAGATAACTGCATTTATGAAATGAAGGGAGGGAGAAAACTTCAAAGACAGAGCTGTCTGTGAACTTGAAGTCCCATTGTCCCAAAATTATCATATCGGGTGGCAGCATGGGCGGAAAATTGAGTTAAAAAGGATATCAGAATAATTGTCACGGGCCACCAGGCCGCGACGAGTCAACCGGAGGTTGACGAGGAGCGCTATTTTCATTCAACCAGTAAAAGAGCAAATGTTATCCGGTTTCACTATTCCCACCGTAGCGAAGCACGGGTAACTGCTAGTGTATCCTAATTCCAATAGTTGCATTGATTATCCATGAATTCAGTAGAGTGAGCCCAAAAGAATGAGATCCCCATAAAAGCACTTACGCCGGAGCGAAGCGAAGGCACGTCTTGTTATATAGAGAGATATATCATATACTGTATCTTTTCATTCAATTCGTCGGTCACGCGTCACAGGGGGGCCTGACGGCGACGAACTTTGGTCATTGTCACGCGTCACCAAGGCGGTTGACGAATATATTTTTTGTCACGGTTTCCCCAGAAAATGGCTCCAGAGCCATATAGAATTTGCAAAAATAATCTTGGGGGTTAGACTCGAACCAGTCCAATCCTCAAGAGATCGAAGACAGTCGTTCGATCAGTGATGGATAGGGACTGGAAGATAATCACGCGTTTTAGTACAGTCGGAAGTTGCCGAGGCTCATTAAAAAACTTAGAGAAATTTCGACGAGGGTCGATGACCGACTACTTTAAAAAGAAACTTAGTTTAGTTAATGGGTGACTTCCCGTAAGATTTAAATATTCCGCCACATTTTTTGAGCTTAACCGAGGGTGCCAGTGATACGATCAGTGGGCTGGATATTCACGCCGTCTATATTTCCCGCAAGAAAAATAATAATTTTATACACTGATGGTAATATAACAACCAACCAGTTCACCCCAGAATGTCCCCAGCACTGTGTCGGCGTATCGAGGAAGCGCGACAACGGCGCGAGAACAGATCTTCTCAAAAAATGACTTTATACACTGGGATATGAATTACAGTAGGAAAATGGGTCAAAAGAGCGGATTTTTTGTCTGCAGTCAATGTAGGGTACTCGAGGCAAAGTCAGGACCTCGAGAAATCAGCAATACTTACCCCAGTGGTATGCAAGCATGGGCGGAGAGTTTGTGACCAGAGTGACGATGAGTGACGATCAATCATTTCTGGCCCAAAAGAGATATTCGAGGAAAAGAAAGTCTAGATGAGGGGTCCCTACCCCTCGTCTAGATTCAACATATTTCGAATGATGCGAGAATAAATCGCCGCCCCTTTTGGGTGATGCAATTGATGGGGTCCTGACAGGTTGCTCGGCATCACGGCGGAAATTGCGAAAATATTCCTCACGAATATTTAATGCTTACGGGAAGTCACCCAATACCTACTTTAAAAAGAAACTTAGTTTATTTAATATTTAGACTTGTCAACATAGCTGCATAGTTGTATAGTAGCTTAGTACGACCTTATGTTTTATTTATTTATAAGGTAAAGCAAACAGCAAATAAAAGGTTGTTGGATGCGTTAGTTTCATTAGCTCGCCTACTTAAGTACATGCTTTTTTAGTGTGTTGCTATGTTATCCTACTGTTAACTAAAGGCATGCTAGTTTATCTAAGATAACCTGATTATTTTTGCGTGCTAGTTGTCTATATTTAACGCCCCACTTTAATAGAGTGGTAGGCTCAGTGGCTCAGTGGCTCAGTTTGCGCTTTATTTTAGGGTATTAGATTTTAAATGTATGGGATATTAAGTTTGCACTAATTTATTTTTTTAATTAAAATTGTAACTAGTGGTGCCATTTCAAGCAAATGAGAACTTATGCTACTATCTACACTCTCTTTTGACATGACTTATTTACACAAAAAACTTTCTAAGACTATGCAGCATATTTGTTACTATATGGTAAACCCTTAAACTTCCTCCTTTCGAAAATTGTAAGAGACAGTTCTGTAGAGAATTCTTTCTGATAGGGGTAAAGGCATGCCCTTCACTCCCGTGGCGACACCAGACCCCGAGCGCCTCAAAATCGCAGCGCAAACCCTTTGCAATGTATTTGGCATCGCCTCCCTCCATGCACACCAGGAGGAGACTGGCCGAAATATTCTCAGAGGGATTAGTACCTTCCTGGATGTACCGACCGGCGGAGGCAAGACAATTGCCTTCTGGTATGCATTATTCTACCACTGGCAGCCTGGCAATACTGCGGAAGACTGCCAGAAGATTATTCTCCTCGTCGGACCTCTCGTGGGGCTGCTGGAAGCTCAAGCAAAGACTTTGAATGAAAAGGGCATACCAGCAGCTGCGATCACGTCGAAGAGCAAGAATATTGAGGAACTGCTTACGGTGTGCAATTAGACTGAATCCGAATATCATGCGAGACGTCTTATGCTTCATATTACCCAGGACTTGGGTAATAACAAGTTTCGTGTCGGTCTTGTAGGGCCAGAAATGGCGCTTAGCACCCAGTTCCACGCCAAGGTCCTAAACAACATCTTATTCACCGATAACATTATTACCCTGGTCATAGACGAGGCCCACTGCATCTGCGAATGGGGAGGAGACGATTTCAGACCTGAATACCGCAAAATTGTCCAGCTTGCAGCTCGCCTGCCGACCGGTACCCCGATCCTTGCCGCAACGGCAACCGCTCCTCACGATGTTATCAAAGACATTATGAACTATCTTGCCCTGCCGGATGACACCGCACGGGTCCAAGTATCGAATGAGAAGCTGAATGTATCGCTCTCAGTCCGTATACTGCAGCAGGAGCCCGAATCATTTGCCGACCTTATTATCCTCTTCCCGGAGGACTTTGAAAAGCCCGAAGACTTCGCACAGTCCTTGGTCTATGTCAACGGGCGCCAGGATGCAGAGAAGACTCAAGATTTTCTGCGAGACAACACACCCGAGGGAATAGATGTCAAGATTTTCGAGTTCAATCACAAGGATATTGAGGACGCACGCAAAACGATCATTCAAAACGGGTTAAACGACGGTACAATGCGAGGGGTGTCGGCGACCGATGCCCTGGGTCTTGTGAGTGCAGGAAATATGCCCGCAATAAGAGGAAACAATTTACCTACCACACAGGGAATGGACTTCCGAGCAATCATACGAGTCTTGCTGTGGATGCGGCCACGTACTTTTTTGTCACTCATACAAAAGATCGGGCGCTGTGTGCGCGACCACAGCAAACGAGGTGAGGCCGTGCTCTACATTACCAAGGCCATGTACACGCGATGCTGCATTGAGCTTGACATAATGCGCAGCGAGGACGAAGAAAACTCTTCGGAATCTGAGTCAGAGACGGAAGTAGAAAATGAGGACGGGGCTCAGGCGGACCGTGACGCCGCTGCTGCAGCCCAGGACAACGAATCCGACGACGAGGATGTTGCACCCGCTCCGAAACGCCGTAAACTGCGCCACAAGCGAATGTTTCCACTCGAGAGGCGCGACTATAGATACTTGCTGGAGTATATCGTGACCGAGGGATGTCGACGTGTTCCGTGGAATAAATTCTTTGGAAACAAAGATAAAAGTGAGCAGTTTCCATTAGTAAATATTATTTCTTACTGAGCCTTGTCGCGCAGGACACCTAGAATTCCCAATCCCCGATGGGCCATGCTGTGATAACTGCGAACCGGACAAGTTCCAGGTCGAGAATATTGCGCTAGTAGGGGGCCAGAATCTGAAAACAGGTCGCAGAGAGAAGAGCTCGCCTGAGCTCGAGAGTGCAGTACGCGTCAAGCTTAATGTGGTGCGGGAAGAAATCGTGGCGAATGTTTACCCCAATCAGCACTTTATCACCGGGAATGCCATCCTTGCCGATGACATTATTGACACGCTGGTGAAGCGCGCTCGACTTGTTACCTCCGTCAATACTCTTCTGCAACAGACTCGCTGGGGCCAAGCAGCAAGATTCGGGGACCTTGTGGTTCAGGCCATCCAAGAGGTCTTAGTGCTTTTCCCTGACCATGCCAAAGCTGCGCGAGAACTCATCAGCCTTTTGACATTTCGCTTGCGGCTTGTTACGGCTTGTGGGCTTGGCAACGCTAAGCGACAAGCTGCCAAGCTCGAACAAGGTCATAACTCAGAGATTAACCCCCCTCCGAGAGGAGGGATTGACCTGAAAATAGAGAAACTAACCTCCACAATTCATAAAACATGCCCCGGCACACATAAAAGTACACAGAAGCCCTCGTAGCGCCCAAAAGACATGCCAAATTTGGACGGGATTTTCAAGCTTGTGAAATTCGGACATAGGTTTGTCACCTTGTGAGCTTGTCCGCGTTTTAGTGGGGCTTGTGACCTTGTTTGGCCTTGTACAAGCTCACAAGTCAAATGTCAAAAGTCTGATGCTGGAGGCTGCCGAACGCACTCAAAGGACACTGGATGCCGCGGCGGCAAAGGAGTTGCGTGAGCGCATGGTTGTTGTCTTCAACGGCTGCTACAATGAAACGGTGCACTTGCGTGCAACAGTGAAATCTAATATCAAAAAGAGCAAGACAACGTCTGCTCAATTTAACACCAAATAACCACTGACTACTACTCAATAATGCGCGTGTGTGTGTGTTCGGGGAAGTAGGATTTAGAAACCCTTCAACCTTAAGAACAAGTGGTTGTAATTGACTTTATGGTTGTCAAACCGTTGGAATAACCGTAGTTAATTTAAACAACCCCCAAGTTGTAGTGGCAATGTAATAGAACCCACAAGACTGATAAGTCTTGCTGAACTAAATAGCTGGTGAGGCTAAAAGACTCAAAAGAGCTAGGGGGGTGATAATTCACTGTCTATCTAGTACATTTGGTGGAGCTTTATAGTGTTACTGGCTACTGCGGGTTACAAACAATATAATAATTTAGCGGAGAGAGAATGCACATTTGTAAGTGCCCAGATAAATAGAATAGAACATCCCTACTGTCCAGCTTTAGAGAACAGAGCATCCAGTCTGCTCAGATCTTGGGATTTAACCATCCGAGCAGCTTTAAAGCACTATTTCTAAGCCAATTCTCCCTACCAAGCCCATTATTAAGTGGTATGTACTCAACAATAGACCAATCAACCTTACAAACCTTCCTACAGGCTGTATTGTCATTTCCCTACGCGAAGACTAAGTGCGCATCTCGCCATTAGCCCTCTTAATCATCCATTTACAGGTGTGTTGTTCCTTGTTTGTTCCCTACTTCAAGACGCGCTGGGGCACATGACCACTTCAGGGCCGGTGTCATGTCTCCAAATGGTTTGGAGACAGAAGATATATTCATGGAATTTTGGAAATGTTTATTTTTGGAGAAGTTGACTCATAACTCTGAGTCATGGGAAATGACTCACCATTTTGAGAAAGGACTAGAATCTGAAGAAAACAGAGTCATCTGGAGTCATACTTTTGTCTTGAGTCACGCTATGACTCACTGTAGAATATAGTATATAAAGACGGACTTGTAAAAATAGATGTAACCTACCTTGCTCTTAACCTTTGACCTTCTACTCCGAATTTGTGTGAAAGATCTGCCTATCCGACTTAGGTATATCCTGAAACCGATACGTTGCCTGTTCTGAAGCTTAACATACCGAACGTGTTAAGTCCGCCCGCTCCGAATCCGTATCTGCCGTTGATTGACTGTAGCATACGAACGTGCTAAGTCCGTCTTCCCGAATCCGTATCCGCGTTGATTGGTTGTAGCATACCGAACGTGCTAAGCTAATCTATTCTGAATCCGTAACCGTCGTCTGACTGTAGCATACCGAACGTGCTAAGTCATCCTGTATCCCGTTGCTGTTGTTACTTGCTGAACCACCGACGCGTTCTGAAGTAACCCTTTTGGAGATTTCCTCCTTGAAGTGAGTAATCCGACATTACTTATTTCTAAACCTCTCCCTTTTATATTTTCTACGGAACTCCTTAGTTCTATAGGAACTCTCGCTTAACGTTGAAAACAATTAAAAGAGAAACACCTATTAAAGTCACATTCGGCGGACCTCTTGTAAAACAAATTTTACGCTTGACATCATTGGAGCCCACCGCGAGGGATCTTTCAATTGTTAAAGTGTATTAACCTATCCAAACACCCCTCTCTTTCTTTAAATCCACGAATGAACGAAAAGGAAAAGACTCAATGCATATGTTTCCTGAAAACGCTGAAGCTGGACCGTCCACTGCGGGCCACATATGACGCCGCGTGGGACATATCAAATTACAGGGGACACCACTGGACCATCAGTTCAATTTGCATTTCCTGAAAAGGATCCCCAGTTGCCATTCCCAATCTTAACTCCCATCGGTCAGGAAATCCATCCCCGTATGTGCGACATTCCCCAGGACTTTTTAGCGCGAATTTAACTACAGACGATGAAGATTATGAGGCTCTTTCCACTCCTGACGATATGAACTCTGTTCCATCTTCACCTGAAATACGCCCTGCGAGAATGAGCACTGTGCCTCCTGTTTTTGGTACTACGACCAGGACAGTTTGGGACATGCCCATGAGGGGCAGTCGCGATGCTCCAAAAACTTTTAAAGGACACCACTCGGAAGTGGAGTACTTTATCGCTCACTATGACAAGTTGTTGGTGAAATATCGAGTAGCTGACTCCTTTGATCAGTGTGAGTGCATTTTAGATTATTGTTCTATGAACGTTCAAGGATTCATAAGGGCATCTGAAAACTACCAAACACGGAATTGGCCAAATTGCGTAAAGAAATCCTTAAATGTTACGATGCCGAGAGAGCGACCTCGAGATATAGGCCTAGTGATATTGCAACCTACACGCTGAAAACCCAAAGTCGTCCTTTTCAGAACTTGTCGCAATGGAAGAAATATTTCATTAAATACAAGACAATGGCAGGCATGCTTTTACAACAAGGACATATCACCAAATTAAATTACGACGTATATTTCCTGCTGGGAATTGAACCTGATTTACGACGCACGTTGGAACATAGAATATCTCAGCTTAACCCAGGACGAAACAATGACGCAATATACAGTTAAAGAAATAAATGATGCAGCTGAATGGTTCTTCCGTCGTAATCGGGCGGAAACCATGGTCGTAAACGCTGCAGACTATGGGGTGGAATTGGATGATGGAACTAGTGATGAGGGAAGTGAAGGAGATGTGTCAGACGAGGAAAGTGATGACTCTGATTATGAAACTTACCGAAGGAAACATCGGCTAAGAAAAGAGCGCGTAAAGAGAAAGAACGCAAGGCTAAAAAGAAGACCAGGCCGACTACTGCTATTTCAGTAAATGGAAAAACAACTACGGCAGTGGGAACTACTGAAGAGGTGTCGACATTAATTCGACAATTAAACAAAATGTCGATCACGGACCCTGAATATCCACCGTGTTTTATAAAGTGTTGGCCTTGGACACTACTGGAGTCGCAGCCAAATGTGTTCAGCCTCCGAGATTGCCAGGAGGATGGAATGATGGAACCAAAGGGTGATGAAACCTAGAGAAAACACAGGGGTTGCTCCAAATCAAACTGCTACTAATGGAGTAGCAACGTATCCGAATAACATCCCTCTGGGAACTCCAGGAAGTGCTCGCGTAGAAATTAGTGGGTGCTATGGATGCTTAAAGGATGGTCATCGTATCGGTGAGTGTCCGGAAATACAAGAACTGTTGAATCAGGATTTGGTATACAACGATAGTGAGACTCGGTGCTTGAGAATGAAAGACGGATCATTCATCAAAAGATTATCGGGCGAGAGTTTGGCTCAGGCGGCTCGCAGAATTTCCACACCCCGCGTTATGTTTGTTACTGTGGATTCAAGGACGACAGACTCAAAAATAGAGAAGCAAACTTATCAGGTGGAACATCGGGGGGCATGGATTTCAGATGTTAGTGAGGAGGAAGAAGAACATTAAGTCTCGAGGACATTGAAAACGAAACATTAGACACTAACTGGTACAGCACATACCCGGAATATTCCGACTCAGAAAGTCTTGAAGAATTCCGCCGGAGAAATATATCTAACAGTGCCTCGTCAGAAAACGCGTATACGCACAGACACCAGTGCTAAAAATGTAAATAGTGCGGATCGCACGGTCCCCACGACGCGCACGGCCCGAAGAGAAGTGTTTGATGGGGTCCATATTCCTCGGAGAGAAAAACCGCGCCATCACCGGTTAACGAAAGCAAGAATAGTCCGGCGAATCCGTTAGAAGAATTAACGCTGACACTACAATCCACCCTCCCCGCGATTTGATCCCCGAATTGATCCCGTGGATGCTAGAACCCCGAGAAAAGATGTTAGTACAAAAATGGACGTTGATGAACCCGAGGAGAAAGGAAAAAGAACGAGAAGCTTACGGCAACTAAAAAGGGAGCGGGATCCATAAGAGACTTGAAAGCTGTACAGGAGAGAGAAGAGAGTGTAGCAGAGAAGACAAGTGGACGCCAATCCGACGTGCAGAATACAGTAAGTATTCCGTCGATCATTAACAGGATCCTCGATTTAACCGTGCCGTTAACGGTCCGAGAAGCGGTAGTGGCTTCGCGGGAAATACGCACGGGTATTCTGGATACGATCCGACTTAAAAATGTTAAAGCAGTCCTAATTGGGTGTTCGTCCGGAAACCCACTAATAGCTAACTGGAACTGGCCACGTTCAGACGGAGTCCTTATAAAAATCGATATTGAAACGGGGGAAAACAAATTACAGCCATCGTAGATACAGGGTCTCAGCTTGACTTGTACGCTCCGACATTGCTGCCTTAAAAGTTCAAAGACCGGTGAATGAGCCGAATTACCAACATGAATGACGCCAACGGTGGAAAGGGCCAACTACAAGGATACATTAACGACGTTGAATTTAATTGTGGAGGAGTTACAACTCGAACCGATTTATGGGTATCCCAACAGGCACCGTTTGAGTTGCTTCTTGGAAGGCCTTGGCAAAGAGGAAATTTAGTAACAATTGATGAACGCGAAGAGGGGACTTACCTGGTCTTCAAGGATCGAGAAACGAGGCGTCCTCGCTATGAATTGTTAGCCATACCTCACGACGCTGGAAATGACTCCTTTGGATATGAATGTGCGGCACAAAGTCTGGTGTATGCTCAAGATTTAATGGTACCTGGTTTTATGAATCATGAAGCTTCTAAGACTAATAATGAGTCGAGAAGGTTGCGGGAATTGAGTCGAAGAAGGATACTGTACAGCCCACACCTATATTGGGAAGAAAGAAGCGTGAGATTGGTGGAAAAATAGGGGAAGTCGAGAGAGTGGGACGGAAACTTGTACGCGTTGGGATTTGGATGTCAGTTTTGGGGATAGTGGTCTATCTAATAAGCTGTTGGAGACGACGCCAGGGATCCGAGTTTGAGTCACCTATGGAGTATAAGAACCCTAAGTGTGCGACGGATGGAAATCAGTTCCTTTCTTTTACCCCCCATTTACACGAGACGCACCTTGAATTTTTCGACACTCTCATGCCTTCCTGCTCTGCTCCTGCATCCCCTGCTCCACCCCGATACACCCCTCGCCCATTTTCTCGGACTACAAACCAGAGCGTTCCTGACGCAGGTACGCCGCTAATTTCGCCTCTCGCCCCGTTACCCGCTGCCATGCTTGACCGAAGACGCAAAGGATCTTATGGCCCGGAGGACCCACATCCGGCGATGGAACGGTTCTGAATCGTGTACGCGCGGCGGCAGACAGCGCTTGGATCCGTTATCGCCAAGGAGAAGATCTTACTGTGCGACCGGGCTCTTTGGTTTCCCCGCAGACGTTGTACACCAGACGAGAGCGGCCCCGAATGGTCAGGAAACATTCCATGCAATCTTACTAAATGCACGAATGTTAATCCATAATCCAGTAACGGGTGAGCCAGGAGCCATTAATGGACACGCGAGCATTCAGTTGCACGCTGTTCCAAGTAACGACGCCCGTGGAATCTTGAAGTCCCATACGTTCCGACCAGCAAGTGCGCGACACACTTACCAAGTACGGAGAGGAGCTCAACGAGAAGTGAGTCGTCAACGGCGACGCGGGGCATATCGACTTACTATCGCACGACAAATTTTGCAGGATGGACCCTCATCGGATGAATCGGACGTCTCCGATGGATGGCGTTCATCTTCTCCACTTTTACGCCAACCCCGGCCTACCCATCCGTGAATGACTCTTTCTGCTGAGCGCTGCGCCTACCTTTGCAGATACCGTCGCTAGCGGGTACGTTACTCACCCCGAGGGACTCCTACCTCTGTTCGATGTCAGCCACATGCGTGATATAGGACGTACCTTGGCGGGAGAGCATGTACTACGCTTTCCTGATCAGTTTGCTGAAGGGGACGACGTGGTCCTGCCTATCCGTCCTGGAACACCCGTCTTCCGTGGCGACTCTTCATGAACCCCCTACCATGAGCGCTATCCCTGCGCACACCTTGAATGGACTCCCTGAAGACGACGACGAGGACTTGGAAGCTGCTCTTGCAGCCGCCTGGATGCCGCCGCTCGACGTTCCGATGGAGCGGACCCCACTCCCAGCTAATGCAGCCGAAGATTTGGTGGAACGTGTTCCATACAACGCGCGCGTTTGCAATTGGCAAGCCGCTGTAGAAACCGCGAATTCCCCGAAGTTAGTTTTCAGCAACTTTATAATTCATGACGTTAACGCACCTGAGATCAGCTCTGAAGATAACGCTGTTGAAACCGAGGACGCGCACAAGGAGAACGAGGAGGAAGTAGAAGATGGTGAGATCGTCGACGACACACCGCCTCGTGATCCGCGTATTCGGACTCGGACCGCTGATCCTGCACATCCGAGAACGGGATCACGCAATCCCGGGCGGATGAGGTGGCTGTACCGGTGCTTGGATCTGGACGCAGCGGTACGGTAATCAGCCGCAACCGTTACTCGTCTAGTCCTTCTGTTGCGGCAAGTGAATCCACCGCGGACGTTTCACTTTCGGGACCCCACCTTCTTGTCTTCGCGCTACGTGGACCGTTGCTGATTACCTTAACGAAGCGGAGCGCATTATTAAAGACGTTGTGCGCAGCTCTGTCTCGGGCCCGACTCCAGCGCATCCGCCTTACCGTGTTCGATCCCCTCTCGCACAGGTTTCTTACCCCGATTCGGATACGTTCTTCCCTTTCGAATACGACGATTCCGATTCCGTACCCGAATTGTTGGAGGTTAATTCTAGCGAACCCTCTTCCTCTGAAGACTCGTCGTCTGACCCTGAAGGATTCATTTTCGTTCGAACTACCGAGTGCCTTGACGCTATGGCACGGATGCGCCGCGCGGCCCCGACCCCTGACCGTGATCTTACACTCGTACTGCCGCCTTCGCTGCCATGAAAGAATGGGAGCGTCAGCAAACCCGTCTGCAGGAAGGTCTTCGCATTACCGAGAACAACAAAGCTCTGCGCCCGTTGCGCGAGGGCATGGATGTTTTGCGATCGTTCCTGGAGGACCTCATTGACCGGGACGCTATGGCCATTGAGGAACGCAGTGGGCGTCTTTTGCAGGAACCGATGTCGGATACGTTTGCGGAGCGCACCTTGAATTTGGTTCAAACAGGTTAGCAGTGGGAAGCGTAAACTCAGCGACGATTTCACCTTGGCCATCACCCCGGATGGCAAACGCCTGCGTCGCTTGGGAGGGGACGCTCTCGGCCGTAGTTTCGAGTGGCAAACTGCTCTCTATGCGGACTCGGTGCGTTTGCAGCAATATATCGCACCCATCATTACACTCCGCGGTTTCATCGCTTCCTGCACGGCTCAGATTAACGATTGGCTCTTCGACGCCATTACCCACTCGATCTGGACAACTTGGACTTGGGCAAGGACACTTTGATTCCGATCTTGAAGTGGGAAGAGCAAGCTAAACTTGCTGTTCTACAGCAGGCGTTTGCAGCGCAGGGGCAGACAAACGTAGCCGGAGCTCTTCAGAATTCTTCAGATCCGCTTTCGCGACGCCCACGTTCTTGCGCGTATGTTGCATTCGGATATTTTTAAAGCCGAAGACCTTAACATTAGCACCGAATCGCTCGACTCGGTTGGTCGCGATGTTTGTACAGCCGAGCGTATGATGAACAGCGCAAGTCTTTCTCCTGACACATCTCTTGTGGAGAACGCTGAACGATCCGAACAGCCTTTTGTTCCGGAACCGCACGTACCGGCCCTTTCGCGCGCAGCTTCACCACCCCGTCCTGGCTGTTGCAAACGGATACTCCCCATGAAGCTCGGCCCCATACTCCTACTAATCATACGTTTCGCCGCGAAGGAAGCTCTGGACGCACCACGCCGTTTCAAGTGTACAGTGACAGCGGGCATTATAACCCCGCTTCACTCGAAGCAATCCGATTCCATTTCGCTTTCGTGCGCGACTGGATTGAAGGTGCACTTACATTTATTTCGTTCCCCGCGGATACGCTAACACGGTATCCTGGGATAGACTTTTCGCTAATTCTCTGAACGCATTGTACTCTCTTTTTACGGACGTTTCGGACTCATGCTACGGTATCTCCGTCGTTTTTCTTGATTTCACGCCCCTCCAGACTGCGCGCTACGGCGAAACGCAGATTACTTCGCGTACTGTTTCGCATTTTCCCTACCGATACGCAGTAAAACTACTCTGTAGTTTAGTTTTTACTTTATACTGCCTTCGACGAATAATTACTCACTCGCTGTGTTTGGTGTGCGACTCACGATCAGGTTTCAATTCAAACAACGACAAATATTGTTTTGGATATACGTATGAAGAATTTGGTGGATCAAATACGCACCCAATAGGAAATTAATGAACAAAGAAGACGAATATAATCTAGAACCAGATGATCTTTATATTTTCTATCCGGTGGAATTGCACACGAAACATGGAGCGTCCGGCAAGCGTTTACCATGTACAAACGTGTAGACAAGAAAATAAAGCCGGTTTCAACTACATTCTCACCGGACTTACGAAGTACGCCGATCTATTCCAGAGGATCCATTGTTGACGTTACCAAAAATTCCCATAAAACCCCCGGAATTCCGGCCTACCACTCGTTTAACTAAAGAACGCCTCGAATTACTGGAAATAAATAACGATGGCTATTTATCAGCTGATGAAGAAAAACTCTTCCAGCATATTATGCTATTAAATCAGGATGCATTGGCTTTCGAAGATTCCGAGCGGGGCACTTTTAAAGATTCTTATTTCAGCCCATACAAGATACCTACTGTTCCGCATGTCCCCTGGGAATACAAGAATATTCCCATTCCACCGGACTGTTGACGAAAGTTATTGAAGTTTTGAAACTAAAAATGGAAGCGGGTGTTTATGAGCCATGTCAATCCTCATATCGGTCACGGTGGTTCTGTGTTATGAAGAAGAACGGAAAACTGCGCATTGTACATGATCTTCAGCCACTCAACAAGGTCAGCATACGAGACGCAGGGATGGTGCCGATACTTGACGATTTTGTGGAAGGGTTTGCGGGAAGACAGTGCTATACGGTTTTTGATTTATACTGGGGGTTTGACGCGCGCAAGATGGAGCCTGAAAGCCGTGATATGACAGCTTTTATGACGCCGTTAGGAATGTTACGAATCACCTCCATGCCTACTGGTTTTACCAATTCACCTGCGGAGTTCCAGAAGTGTATGGTATTTATCTTCAAGACGAAATACCGCACATTGCTAATATTTTCATTGACGATCTTCCAATCAAAGGACCCCGTACGCAATACTTGGACAAAAATGGAAAACCAGAAACCATACCAGGAAACGATTGCATCAGACATTTATTTGGGACATGCTATGGATGTACATCGGATTATGCATCGAGTAAAATGTGCCGGAGGTACTTCTCAGGAACCAAGACACAGATATGCCGTCCAGAAGTTAATCGTGGGACAGAAGTGTAACCCAGAGGACGCGTACCAGACACTAAGAAAACGTCAGCCATTTTGGATTGGCCTGCTCTTTCAACTCCCCAAGAGGTTAGGAGATTTTTGGGTCTATGTGGAACTGTACGAATTTGGATACTAAATTATTCAGCCGTGATTCGACCACTCACCGAGCTCTATAGAATGAATGTGGAATTTGATTGGAATGAACGCAGGCAACAAGCATTCAAGCTAATTAAAGAATTGATATCCAGTGCGCCGCATTGCGACCTATTGACTATGAATCACTAAAGCCAGTTATTCTATCAGTGGATTCCTCCCGCGAAGCCACCGGTATGATACTGTCGCAATTGGACGAAGAAAACAAACGACGCCTGCACGTTATGGGTCAGTTCCCATGAGTGAGCGAGAGTCAAGATACTCTCAACCCAAATTGGAGTTATTCGGGTTGTATCGAGCTTTGAGGAGCTGGAGGCTCTATATCATTGGAGTCACAAATTTCCAAGTTGAAGTTGATGCGAAATTTATACAAGGACTACTCAACAACCCAGATTTACAGCCGGATGCGGCGGTTAATCATGGATACAGGGAATTTTAATGTTCCATTTCGAACTGATTCATGTTCCAGCAGTGCGTTTCCAAGGTCCTGACGCATTGTCTCGGCGAGGAATGGCGGAAGGGGAGACAGCGGATGATGATGATGATACTTGGTTGGATAGAATCGCATTGCTCACACAGCAAACCCCCACATCGGTCTTTCAACCTATATCCACACCAGCTAAACCAGAATACTATCGCCTACCAAAAGTGACTTTTACTGGACAAAACCAATCTCATCATGATGAAGGAATGGATGTGTTTTCATTGCGAAGCATGGATTCACAGCAACTTGAAACACCGAGATATTTTCAGTCAGTTCAACAACATTACGAGCGGTTAGAAGAATATTCTCCACAGGAGTTGCCCTCGTGTCATCTAAGTCGAATAGCACAGAATTACAATTGCAACAAATCCGGAAATTCTTAACGACTCTGGAGATGCCTGAAATGGAAACTGTACAGAAGCAACGACACTTTATCGCCAAAGCTACTGAATTCATGGAACGAGATGGGCGTTTATGGAAAAGAAATGGGAACAATCCGCCACTTGCTGTGATTTTTGAACCACATTCAAGGATGTCCGTGTTACGACAGGGACATGAGAATTTGGGGCATAAGGGGATTCGTGCCATGTGGGAACAATTGAAGATAAGGTTTCATTGGCCTCATCTACGCGCTGATATACATCATCACGTAGCGTCCTGTCACAATGTCAGATAAGAAATACTCGGCGAATGGAAATTCCCCCAACCATATCGGTTCCTACGTCGATTTTTAGAAAATCTATATTGATGTGATGAAGATGCCGCTGTCTGGAAAATATTCCATGATTGTAGCCGCACGAGACGACTTAAGTGGATTTTGTGAAGCAAAGGCCCTTACGCTCAAACTTCGCAGCAGCTTGCCAATTTCTTCTGGACGCATATTTACTGCCGATATGGATGCCCCAACAAGTCACTACAGATAATGGCTCGGAAGTGAAGAAGGCTTTTGAGACACTTATGAAAAGACTTGGCATTCCGCAGATCGCCATTACCGCATACAACAAACACGGAAACGGAGTGTAGAACGAGGACACTATACTCTCCGTGAAGCTATAGTAAAAGCCTGTCAAGGACATATCAGTCGATGGCCACAGATGCTTCCTGCTGCGGTCTTTGCGATCGAGTAACAGTGAGTAGCGTGACTGGGTATTCACCCTTCCAATTGTTACACGCTACGCTGCCTATTCTTCCTTTCGACCTCGCAGAATCTACATTCTTAGTGGATGGATTCTATTCAGGAATGTCTACTAGCGATTTATTGGCCCTTCGAATCAGACAATTACAAAAACACCCACGGGATGTTGAACGTGCGCTCAGACCTTAAGAAATTCACGTTTTAAATCGAAGCTTCAGTTTGAAAAGCGATTTAAACCCGACTGAGGCGAGAAGACTACAAAGCAGGGGAGTTGGTTTTTTGCGAAATGTTAAACTGGAAACCTCGGTATCCTCGGAGAGCAAAACGGATGAGCGTTATTTGGGGCCTTACGAAGTTCAGCGAAAGAACCGAGGAGGAGCTTACGTACTCCAGGAGATGGATGGAAGTGTTTTGAAGAACGGGCCGGTAGCTGCATTCCGCCTTCTACCATACATCACACGGACCATTGGTTTATGAGAACCGGATGGATGGGTCCGGATATAGATGAAGAATCGGCCAGTAATACTAGCTCGGAATCCGAGGAAACGACGGATAGAAGTGAAGAAGAGTGATGTAATCGGTTATCTAAAAGCCGAGGGGAGTCAGAAAAATGGGAATGTAACGGTGTGACCTATTGTTCCACCTTCCAGACAAATCACTGATAACCGGTTATGGATTGTACGAGACATGTTGTATCACACGACTGGGAAATCACGGAAGAATACGTGAGTAACATCCCATGACCAGATTGAAATCTCCGCTTATCGATGGTTATCTCCATAAAAAGCTGGAATGCGGAAAAGAAATTACAAGCATTTTCAGCCGCTGGCAAAAGTACTGGCCAGACCACATTCCTTCCTCCACTCGACTGGAAACACGCGCTCCAGAACCCGCTGAGCGATTCTGCCACGTCATTGATTATGATGAGCTGAACTGGACCCCTTCACCCGACGAAGAAATAGCAGCTGCCACTGCCACCTCGATCGATTTGGGGGAACTCCCTTCGTATTCCTTCTCGAACAACCACTCTGCCCCCATCCACCCCGTATATGAAGGTGTCTTGGACTTCACCGCCGCTAAACTCGCAGACGGGGACTTCTCGGACTCCTGACAAGCACGGACGCTCTTTTTGCCAGTCTTCACGCCCCACCCCTAAACCCTTTCAACGAATCAGCCCATACAAAACAGTTGTATTCGATGGAACTGAAAACGTTACCTTCACCACGAATACCATAACCCGCCCATGAAAGCAAATGTCGAAGTACGGGTGATGTCGTGGGGACTCCTGTGCTACACCCTCACTACCGCCTTGAAAGATCGAATAACGAAGGGGCAAACAATGCAATTGCGAGGAATGCTAACAGGGCATTGGAGGGCAGAAGAGAATTTGTGCAATCGAGAGACTATGCGTTCCTGAGAATGACGAATCAGGTGCATCACTTGGAGGCACTTATAGCGGTCTTTCAGGGTCTGGCCGATTTCCCGATCCCATCAGCAGCAACGAACATGGTGGGAGTTGTCGAACGAATGGAGTACAGGGTTCAATGGAGAAGCTAAGCGAATTAGCGATCAGATCAGCTGGCAGAACGAAACACCCGCAGTTTCGTAGGGGCTATGGGAGATAACACGTTACTTCGTTGGGAGACGATCAGAGTCCCATGACATATCTCGGATCTGCGGAATGAATGTGATTTTCTTGTTTGGAATGGACGAAGAAGACCAAAAAGATAAGCCTATTCCAAAAGTTCCATGAAGAAGAGTAAACCGAGGACGGTTTAAATTTTCGTTCCCCGCGGATGTCATGTCTCCAAATGGTTTGGAGACAGAAGATATATTCATGGAATTTGGAAAGGTTTATTTTTGGGAACAGTTGACTCATAACTCCGAGTCGATGGGAAATGACTCACCATTTTGAGAAAGGACTAGAATCTAAGAAACAGAGTCATTGGAGTCATACCTTTTTGTCTTGAGTCACGCTATGACTCACTGTAGAATATAGTATATAAAGACGG
This sequence comes from Mycena leptocephala, assembly GCA_029378395.1. Classification (NCBI taxonomy): domain Eukaryota; kingdom Fungi; phylum Basidiomycota; class Agaricomycetes; order Agaricales; family Mycenaceae; genus Mycena; species Mycena leptocephala. Next base: position 35,076 of record JARJLF010001026.1, read on the forward strand.
ACCTTGTAAAAATAGATGTAACCTACCTTGCTCTTAACCTTTACCTTCTACTCCGAATTTTGTGTGAAAGATCTGCCTATCCGACTTAGGCATATCCCTGAAACCGCACCGTTGCTGTTTTAAACTTAACATACCGAACGTGTTAAGTCCGTCTTCCCCGAACCTGTATCCCGCCGTTGATTGGTTGTAGCATACCGAACGTGCTAAGCTAATCTATTCCGAATCCGTAACCGTCGTCTGACTGTAGCATACCGAACGTGCTAAGTCATCCCGTATCCCGTTGCTGTTGTTACTTGCTGAACCACCGACGCGCTCTGAAGTAACCCTTTTGGAGATTTCCTCCTTGAAGTGAGTAATCCGACATTACTTATTTCTAAACCTCTCCTTTTATATTTTCTACGGAACTCCTTAGTTCTATAGGAACTCTCGCTTAACGTTGAAAGACGATTAAAAGAGAAACACCTATTAAAGTCACATTCGGCGGACCTCTTGTAAAACAAATTTTACGCTTGACACCGGGCTTTCCAGTTCCAGTGTGCGTACATAGTTCAACCTTTGGTTCAATAGACTTCAATGGCAGTTTAACTGATTCCTTCAATAACTCCCTTGGTTACCTGGCATCCATATTGACACCGAACTTGCTACACGGGTTCCCTGCAGCTTGTCGGGTGAGTCCTATAGCTAACTGATTAAACTCCAGAATAATACTAGTTACTCTGTTAAGAGTACTGATAGAATCCTTCATTCAATATTGTTTAGAGCTAGTTTTCAATGCTTCATAGGTTTAATACTCAGTCTCGGGACAAGACTAGTACCCTCTGTGTCTTACTTCAATTAGATTGCTCTAATGTAACTTTGTAAAATCAAAGAATTTAGGCGTGTTCAAAACCACGCCTTATCAACGACGCGGTATTTTCGCAGCGCGAGCCTGTCCCGCCGCCCATTCGCAAAACCAAAAGGCCTAGGGAGCCTCGCCAGATCTGCAAACTATTCCTGCAGCTCCCCAAGTCAAATGTAGGTCTGCGCCTCTCCTTGACCCATTTTCTCATTTGACTTTGTAGCATTTCCCCGATTATTATGAGCTAATAAAAAATCCAATCTCAATGCTTCGCATCAAGACGTGGTCGCAAAAACCTATGCACTACCAAAATCTGGCTCAGTATCGAGACGACTGGCAACTCCTTTTTGATAATGCCCGTCAATACAACATGACGGACTCGCAGATTTATCAGGATGCTGTTTTTTTACAGAAGATATTCGACCGCAAGCTCTACATGCTCAGTAACTTGCACAATATACCAGGATGTGAGATGCTCCCGTGTACGTCTTCGCACCATTTATTTAACAGTGGACTGACATTGTTCTCCAGTTGATTTAACTTCCCCTGCTGCTAGTACTCCGTCGCCGTCTGTAGAAACAGAGTAATAACCAAAAGAATTTAATCTACTCTTCCATGATATTGTCTACAATGTCCATCGCCCGAGAGAGCAGCTCAGCTGGCTCACTCATGTCAAAGAATTCCTCGTCGTCTGCCCGCAAGTCCTCCTCTGTTGGCTCGTAATCCTCCTCCTGCCCTTCATCCTCATCCTCATCGTCCTCCCCTGCACTTGGCTCTGGCGCGGTAAAACCACGCTTTTCTGCTTTGCGCGTCTCCCGAGTAAAGCGCTTAAAGGCCTTCCGAGTGTTGCCGTAGCGCGAGCCCTCCCTAATCAGATCGCGGACAGAGTCAACATGTTCATTGGCCGGGCGACGTGGGACGAAAGACTGGATCTTCTCGCTCTGGAGAGCATTTGCAAGCAGGGTGACTTCATCGTTGATCGGGGTGTCTTGTGTTTCTCGCCATAGGCAGGAATGTCGAACGCAGTCTGAACCGTTCGCATTGCGTCACGTAGGGTGAATATGCACACGGTTATCATTGACAACCATTCCCAGCTCTTGTTGGTGCCTTTCGCGGTATAAATAATCTTCGCCCAAAAGTTTTGGTGTTCCTGCAGTAAATCCACCGGCTTGAAATTGTATGGCCCCCAGTGAGGTTAACAAGCCAGTTGACAAGGAAGAGCTCACTAATGAGAGGTGAATAGTGACTCCATCAAGTGATAAATAAATTTACCGGAGCTTTGGAGGAAACCTCTTCAGCCGCACGAGTGTCTCGAAAATTGCGTCTGCATATCTGGGCATGGTCTTGGGGGTTCGCATCATGACCATCCAGATAGATAGCACATTAAGAACGCGGCCTACGTCGCCTTTCTTGATTGCTTGAACAAATTCGACATAAAAAAGCGCGTCGCGATTGTAGAGGATAGCGTTCTCGAGTGTGACGTCACGGTCACCATCTTCCCTTGCGCGACGCTCGTCCACTGCAGCTGTCGAAAACAGCTTGTCGAATACCATTCTTGAAACTCGATTGAACTCTTCTATTGTCGCATTTTTAGCCCGCTCCTCGACTTGCTGTGCCCACAATAAATTCGGAAGCCATCCACGATGTGCGCTGGAAGTGAGATGTGAATGAGCTCGTGAGCTGGTTTCCACGGTGTCGCCTTTTTTCCAGACCAACCGGCTGTAATGGGCTTTCGCTTCAGAAGCTTGTTGTGCTCCCACCACAGCCCGCCTGCCCAGAGTGAATTTGGTTTGCCCCAATGCTCGTTGACAGTGAGCCGTCCTCCTGCCATCTCGCCATGAAATAGCCCCCAGCGTCGCACAGACCCACGCATGCTTGCGATTGGAGTCGTGCTATTCTGCACGCTGATTCGATCTGTAAGAAATAATCAGTAGAATCCACGCAAGGCTTCGACGGAGCTGACCTTTTCTTTCAGTGAGTCAGTTAAGAGATCTCCATCGTCAAACATCAAACCATGGGCCTCCAGCGCGTCGTCCAGTCCCAGGTGGCGAAGGATGGCAAAATACACCTCGAGTGTCCCCTCCAGGCTTGACTCGTCCAGATTCATTCCCGGTAAGGGATACTGCTCGGTTTTGTGGAGGGGTATTTGGAATATTTCCGGACAATCCTCGAGCGCCTTCCTGAGCTCGGCAGATATGCCTGGAATGTGCTCGAGAGCAAGACGTCGCAGCTGCCAGAAGCAGCACCTCGAAAGCTCTTCTGCACTTTGCGGCGAGGAAAGTGCATCCTCCGCTGTCCAGTCAAGAACGGGCAATGTGCGTTCCCGGGGCGGTTTCATGGAGAACGGCAAAGTGCCGTGCTGCGCGTTACCTCCAGTAGCAGGGTCGAATACAGGTATGACTGTCGCAGTTGTCCCGTTATCGAAATGATTTTTCGCCTTCAGGCGCTCGGCGGCTACGCGGAATGCGATATTGAGGTTGTCCCACACAATCTGGCACATCGACCCCTTCACAAGCTCCCGGATCCGATCCATTCCCTCCTTCGATAGGCCCTTGACATGGTCGATGATGGTACTATATGAAACGGACAAGCCTGCATGTGCGAGAACCTCCATTTCTCGCTTTGAAGCCCCTGACCCGAGCAAGAACAGCCCGATGACCAGTTGAAAGTTGTTTGCTTTCTGAGACCGCATGAAACTAATAAGAGCACAAATTGTCGTAAAGACCTATGTGATTGCAGTCAAGGACAAGGAAACGAATGTAACGGACTGAAACTCACCAGGCCTTTGTGCTTTCGGCTCTCACCCGCCCTCTCTGCGCGCGTGTTTTTGTCTGGCTCGGATACAACCACCAAGGCTCTCCACAGCCACGGAGCGGCCTCCTCGAGCTCTGCGGCGAGCTGGTCCATCGAAAACTGCTTCAAAAGCTCCATCACAGTCGTTGTACAGCTGCGAGTCAAAATTTCTTGGATGGCGCGGCCTTCACGTTGGTAGATTTCGGCTAGTTCTGTGGAAATATAGTGCTCCTTCGCCGACTCTGACCGGGCAAACATTGTCCTCGCAAGATCTGCCCCATGCCTATGGACATAGCGGGTAACGTTGGCAGAAGCCTGCTGCTCTCCTCCAGGTCGAAAGGCACTTTGGAAGAACTCGTTAAGATCTTTAAAATTATATCCTCCTTCCTCCGTTGGTTTGATGAGATCTGCCAAGACGCGCTGGGCCTTAACAGTATTCGCAGTGTCGTGCAACTTCTGCTCCACTGCGAATTTCTGAGCACGCTCCTCTGCATCCTTCGCCTCTTTCTCAGCCTTCTGCGTGGCCGCTGCATTGACCCAAGCTGTTATAGCATCTGCTTTTTTCTTGCTAAGCTCGGTCATGGCTTGCTGATACTCTTGTCGGCTCGGCGTATCATGGCTCCCTTCCAAGCGGCGAACCATCGAGGTGAGTCTGCGAGTCCGTGGTGTGTATGCCGGGCGTCCGCGAGGGTTTTTGACTGGTGTCTCGTCGATTACAGAAGACATAGGGGAAGAAGCAGGAGGCTCCATTGAATGTGCACGCCGATGAGGTGTGCGGAGACTCCCTGAGAGAATTGGAGACCTCGAAAGCCCCAGAAGAGACTCAATAGAAGGTGGTGGTGCAAAGGGCTCTCCACGTTGCGGGGTAGAGGTCCTTTCGGGGGTATAGCGATCCGCCTCTACCATGGGTGAGACGGGTACACTGCTGGCCCTCTCGACGGCGAGCTTTCGTTTCTTCGAGGGTTTTTTGGGCTTTTCAGGGATGTATTCATCGTCTGAGTCCGTTTGTCGGCGTTTGAAGACCATCGGGCCAAGGGCGAGTAGTGTGGGACGAGAATAAGGGTCTACCCCTAAATGGGAGTGGCGGAAATAATTCGACAATAGGGAGAGCAATTTTAGTTCAATCGAAAATCCGAGAACATACGAGTTCTTAGAATTAAATTCTCTACAAAACTGTCTCTTACAATTTTCGAAAGGAGGAAGTCGGTCATCGACCCTCGTCGAAATTTCTATAAGTTTTTTAATGAGCCTCGGCAACTTCCGACTGTCCTAAATCGCGTGATTATCTTCCAGTCGCTATTCTACCGGTATGTTGATCGACTGTCATCAACTTATACCGATTTCCCAATAGCGACTGGTTCGAGTCTACTTGGGGGTTCAGAGGCTGGAAATTGAGCAGTCGGACCCATTTTTGTCCGATTTTCCTCACGGAAGCCAAGTTTCCGCCCGAAATTTGACCAAAATCGACTGAGATCAAAAAAAAAAACTGCACTAGTGGCGTTATAGAGTGCAGAAGTCAAAATTAGTCCGAAAATGGTCAGGAACAGATCTCTCAGGTCCCTTTATCATTTGGAAACAATATGGGGGTCCGACAAATTTTTTGTCATTGTCACGCTCATTCTTGGGCGTTGACGAGGTGACGAATTGGTTCAAGATGTCACACGTCACACCCCCTGCCGAATTGAGTGAAATTATACAGTAGATAGATATATTAGGGTGTTTCAGACATCACTATTTGGGGCCCAACTTGGCCGCAACTTGAGCCCCAACTTGATGAAGTTGGGGTCGAAGTTGGGGCTCAAGTTGGGATAGATGTGTGAACGCCCTGTCTCTCGAGCCCAACTCCACCGCTACCAAGTTGTCCTTGGCACCCTCCGTCCGCGTAGCCATTGTCCTGTTTTGGTGAATAATTATGTCATGCACATGGCACTTCCTTCCTCTACTTTCATCTCCTCCTTTCGCAATATCTACTACCTCCTCATTGCCGCTATTATCCGATCTCGTTTTCGTAGACATGTTATTGATGGCACTATAACTCCCGAATTGAGGCCTTCATCGGAACTGTCACGATATATTTCGCCCCGCATCCATTATGGTTCCCTTACTCTTACTCCCTCATCACGCATAATCGAATTCGAGGTTTCCGGCCAAGATTCGGAAATGGTACAGGTGCGTGTGTGTGTTTCTTTGCAATTTGTCAGAATATAAACTCGTTCTCTACTAGACAGACAGCCTGCCCAGCACGGGGATTTTATTGGACGGATCTGATGGAGGTCCCGTGGGGTCTACTAGCGTGTCTCGGGGTGCATCAGCTGAATTTACTGACAATGATGAGGATAGTGTACCCGACCTCGTGTAGATGTACGCGGCACATGCACTTTGTAAGCCCTACTAGCATGAACCCGTGCTCCGCACGGAAGTATCGTCACTGAGTCGGATTGTTCCCGCTGATTCAGATGGCATTCAGACTGATATTGTAGCAACTCAAATTGAAGCAAAGTTGAACATTAAATGAGTGTAAGAATTATAAGGAAGTCCGAAGAGTGTCGGTACCAAGAAAGTTAGTGCTCCATGCAGTTACATAGCCTACCAATGAAAATTAGACAGCCTACTGTCCTGATATTCTGGCGGACACTCATCACCAACCTGCGGTTGGTTCCTCGTGTCCCCTGTGGTATGCTGTCAATGAAAGTGTCCGGACTGAGGGACCTCGTCATTGATTTATGAGATACTTAGAGGCATTGAGCACAGATTTTGCCTACTGTACTGAAATTTCTGGCAGACACTCGTCACCAACCTGCAGTTGGTTCCTCATGTCCCTGTGGCATGCTTCAGTTAGCTTCAGTTGATGAAAGTGTCTGGACTGAGTGACCTCGTCATTGATTTATGTATGAGATTGAGGCAATGACTCGGAGCACAGATTTCACTACTGTACTGGTATTTCTGGCGGACGCTCGTCACCAACCTGTGGTTGGTTCCTCGTGTCCTCTGTGACATGCTTCAGTCGATGAAAGTGTCCGGACTGTGTGACCTCGTCCGACATTTATTTATGAGATTGAGGCATTGAGCATAGATTTCACAGGTCCTGATGGTGAATATATTCAGAACGTTTAACAGTATTATCTTGTTCCTGTTGACCCACATGCACACTATTGGATTTTAAAAGAGGTCAAGTAGTCAGAACTGTAATGTCTGAGTGAATCAATTTTGTGTTGACAGACTTCACGTTAAGTATCATTTGTATAATGCAAATAGATTAGATACACGTCGTTGGGTTGTCGTTGAGGGAAAGAGGATGAAGGGGAGGAGGAGTAGATGCGAAGAGCGAGGTAAACACGATTTGGTGGCCCATTAGAGCCAGAACTCTTGTAGCACACCCAACACACAGTCTAGGACTTGAAGCAACCGGCTTCAGTTGTCGCACAGTCCCATCGTAGAGATGAAGGTAAAGAATTATTGATTGGCAGAGTACTACAGCAACCCCACTGGGCATCCCAACTACTCAGAAAGATACCGTAGACACGGAGGATAGGTAATGACACCGTGCAGCGAGGTAAAGAAGGCGTGCAGGTGTCAAAAAAGTTGCCAGATTGTCCAGTGAGTCTAGTAGGTTGCAGCAGACAGGTCTAGATTAGTTTTGCAAGGGGCAAACAGCGCGTCAAAAGGGCCGTCGTCGCAAGCAAAGAGGGAGGGATGTTGTGGGAAGTAGCCTGAGGTCGTGGGAGGGATCAAGCACAGCCATCTGATTGACAGTTGACTCGAGACAAAGACGGTCCTCTTTTGTATAATAGATTGGCCAATCCATCATCTATCCATCCCCGTATCCTTCATGCCTACAGTCTCCAGTCGTCAGAACTTGATACGCACTGTTGCGCTCCAGGCAGAACAGGACACAGATGATTATTTTGAAGAAGAACAACTTAACGATTCGGACATGGACTTGGATCTCGGTCTCGACCATGATAGCGACATGAACAACTCAGACTCGGACACTTCTGGCACGTCCTCCACGTCCTCTGACTCTTCCACCTCGTCCTCCAGCTCATCCGATTCCTCTGGATCTGACTGTTCTATGACTGGAATTATCTCTGACGACGATGAAGACGATGTGTACGCTGCAAAAATGAGCGCATACGGGGAAATGATGGGGGTTATATCGCGTACCCGGGTTCTCAATCCTAACACGGTTGCAAAGGCCTTACAGCTGCACCTCGTCCTCGTCGAATTCAAGAACAACGACCCAAAGAGATTTCGACGCAATCTTCGTGTCAGCCCAGAGACCTTTGACGAGCTCATAGAAAAGATTGAAAACCATCCAGTCTTCTCGAATAATTCATACTGCGAACAGAATCCTGTTTCAATTCAGCTTGCAATCACTCTGTTTCGATTCGGCCATGACGGGAACGCTGCTTCAGTCGAAAGCATCGCGCAATGGGCCGGCGTCAGTGCGGGTCTTGTTGTGAAGAGCACACAGCGGGTCATTGTCGCATTTCTTGCTCTTCATGACGAAGTGATATGCTGGCCCACTGAGGCTGAGAAGGAGGAAGCGAAGGCATGGGTTGCAGCTGCCTCATGCGAGGATTGGGCTGGGGGTTTCTGTATGGTCGATGGTACACTGGTCCCGCTTTTTGAGAAGCCGGGCCATCACGGTGAAGTGTACTTCGATCGCAAAAGCAATTATTCCCTCAATATACAGGTGAGTACACTTCCATGTCGTTGCGATGTTTTTCTAATACTTGTCCAGCTCATAACGTTGCCCAATCTCCGAGTGATAGACTATGTTATCGGTCACTGCGGAAGTGCACATGACTCGACTGCCTTTAGTGACTCGCGCACTCATAAAGAGCACCGGAAATTGTTCAAGAAAGATGAGGAATGGATTTGGGCTGATTCGGCATACGGGTTGGATTGGTGGTGTCAAACCCCGTACAAAAAACCCGCGTCGCTTCAAGCTGACAACAAGACATTTAATTATCACTTGTCGAGGGTAAATACAATTTTTTTAAATGGTGCTTCAAGTGTGTGCTTACTTACGAGTCAATTACAGGTTTGCGTGAAGTCCGAACATGCAATGGGCTATGTTAAAGGTCGCTTTTGCTCACTGAAAGGCCTTCGGCAGCAAATCGATGACACTGTTGATCATGGACGTGCTCTGGCATGGATCAAGGCCTGTATAATTATTCACACTCTTATAGGGCTCTTGGAGCGTGGAAGAGAGGACCCTGAATTTATGGCGGAGCTTGTGAAGGCTGGCTTAACCAATCCTGAGCCCGTGGATATGGGCCCGGAGATGGAAGCTTCCGAAACAAGGCGAAAGTCTCGTGGCCAAAAGAAGCGGGCAGAGCTGAAGAAGAACTTGTTTGACAGTGGTGTAGCACAATCTAGGCAATAGTACAGCCCTGGTTAACAGGCCTTGATTTTTCTTTTCCAATTTATCATTTGTTTTGTCGAGGCTCAAGTCATCCCTACACGTCCATTGCACAGATATTTAAAGGACTGAAGCCTGCAACTCGAATAAAGACGCTTCTCGTATTATGAGACTGGATGTACTGAATCCACGACAATTACTCTAACAAATCCGCGACAATTATCCTACTGGCAAATTATAAAATATTTAAGTAAGAGTCGACGGTCCTGAGGATAATCCAGAAGGTGGGAAAGTCCAATCATATTTACCCCCTCCTCCAGATCCCGATCCCGAGGCATAAGTTTCCTGTCCTGCCGCAGCCGTCAGCCAGCTCGTGTCCAAATCGGGATGAGGCTCAGCACCACCACCGAAAGTGTCGCTGTCGGTAAATGAAGCGCCGAATTGGAATGAATCGGAAAGGGACAGGATGCGGCTGGCCGGAGAGTTCCCAATACCGGGAGGAAAGCCGAGGGTTGGGAGCTGGTGCAAGCCTTGCAATGTCGCAGATTTGGGGGACCTCGCAGGGGATGTGCTGAGATTTAGGACACGAGTTCGGCGACGTGGGGATGGGGATGTCAAGGCACGCTTATTAAGGTGTTTGCTGTCGTTTTGGGCCTGCAGTAACTTGAGCTCGTATTTTGTCTTCTTGACTTGGATGCGGGCCATCTCCTCCTTGTGCTGCAGCTCCCGCTTCCGCGCTAGGCGCGTCGACTCTGCTTCACGTATCTCCTGCATCCGATCGACAGCTGTCATCGGTTTCTTGTGCTTTGGCTTCGTCACTGCCGTCGCCGACTTCGTGCTATTAGCCTTCGCGAGACCAAGATCACGGCCACCGACACTCGCTGCAGGCTTGTCTTTGTGGGCCCGGGTCTTTTCTTCGAGGAAGGAGAGGCGATGGAGGGGGGAGGGGGACCATGATTTCTCTCGCGCTTCGCTTTTCGGGGTGTCCTGCGAGTCATGGTGAGTGAAGTCATCAAATAATTCACTAGTCGACGACTCACATCAAGATCCTCCTCTTCCTCTTCATCGACGTCTGAGTACCGGCCATAATCTTCGCTCCCGTCATGCTCCAGCTCATCCCTCGCTCTCGACGTCGCTGAACGGCCATCATCTTCCCCCTCGTTGCCACTAGCCCTGATGACGTTTGGAAGAGGTTTGAGGCCTCGGCAGCGTGATCGGTGCCCGGCTCTGAAGATTGGATGCCAACGGGATTGTAATTTGGGAGTTCTCGCCAGAACGAATGAAGTTCGTCCCACCACGGCCAGTCCTCGCGTATTTTCCCTAACGCAGGCTTTAGTAATTGCAATTCTGTGAATGCGGCGGCGTGCTCACCAATCAGTCCCTCAATCTCACTCCCCACCTTGATGTGTGCTGGATTCAATCCAGCTCCGGTCGCGCCAAGCTTCTTCACGAGGTCCTTGTACTCGTTCTTAAGCCTGGACATATTCTGGTCAGCTCGGGGTCATAGTGTACCAAAATTACTTACCGACGAAGACGTGTCTCCGTGGCAGTGGTATATTTCCCTGGATTATTGGCATAACGAGCCTGCTCTTTTGGATCCTCCTGGAAGATGTTCTTTGCGAGGAGAGCATATTGCTGTGGTTTCCCGTCCTTGCCGACGAGTTTTTTCGTCCCTCCTGCTTGGCCTCAGCCGTGGAATCGGAGAAGAGCTTGCGGCGGAAGTCAGGGTTTTCAGAGAGGTAAGCGATGAGGTTCTCGGTCCAGTGCGGATTCTGGACCCAGTTGACCAAGAGGTCACTGATCCTTGGATCGGACACACCCATCAACATACGTAAAGGGACCTCCCTCCCCCAAATGCGGAAGTCCCATCAATTACCACTCCCTCGCCAGCACTCGTATTCTCTTGTCTCTCAATTTAGTAGGGCTCGGTTCTAATGTATTATGTGTTTTACACGCCTGAAGTTTCTCAAATTGACTTGATTGCTCCCCCGCATGCCTTGAACTTTCTGGTGGCTGACCATTTCTGCTGACGGAGGGCTCGAAACGTGACTTATTACGGCTGTTGATCAGTGTGCGAGATCCAAAGATCTGCGACCTCTTGCAGTTGACGATCTGCCGTTTGCATCAGTAAAACTGCAATTTCGTCTTTCACGTCTTTCGCATCTTTGCCAAGACGTGAGAGACGTGAAAGACGGATTTTTGGTCAAGACGTCGCATCTTTCCAAAGTAGATTCACTTTTCTTAGGAAAGACTTCCGTCTTCGGAAAGACGTTCCAAGACGCTGTAGATTTTGCCAAAGATTGCTTGTAAGATACTGAATACCCTCACAAAGCTTCGCAAAGATACATTTAAAGACAATATATTGGTACCAAACGATACATTGGATATACGGGACCACGATGTACAGCCAAGGCAGGGGTAGAAACTGAGATAATATCCGTTGGAACAGGAGACGATGTGCTGAGGAATAACGTTAGCACTGTTTACCGCATATCACGACTGTAAACGCACCGAAGTCCGAAATGTAGTGACAGATCCCAACAAGACACTAATCCGCGCCGCGCAAGTGACGGCCATCATGCACGCAAGCGGCGCGGGAATAAAGTAGCTACATGAACCGATACGCATTTCATGGTAAATCAGTCGACATTGGGACAGGATGAGCTGTATACATACGATGTTTTGCGGAGGCTTTTGGGGCGGACAGGGGAGGAGGGGGAAGGGGAGGCAGTCAAGGTTGTGAGGTATAACATTGCGCAGTGCACATGACAGGACACCTTGCGCGTGAATAGTTTTGCACGGCTTGAAGACTTGGGCTTGAATGGTATTGACTTGAAACTTAAGACAGGAGTTGAAGGGCTTTGAGCTTGAGGGACCTTGAAACTTGAGGGTTTGAGGTTGAGCATTAAGGTCTTCACCTGGTATTGAGGAGCACCTGACATAGTAAGCCCGACAGAGGCGGGAGTATCGTGCAGCGAGATCCCAGAGCTGGTGATCACCAAAAGAGATAGTAGAGGGTGGAAGGAACCCGATGGCTGAAGTCAGGAGGAGAGCAGAGCTGGGGAGGATGGGGAAGGATGGGTGGGAAAGACAAGGCGCGATGTGATCGTCGATCAACATCCATCAACCATCACATGGTTGCGCACGGGCCAGCGGAGTTTGAATGACTTGTGATATTTCGCATCTTGATTTTGCCCAACGACACATGGAGAACCGTCTGCTCTGCATTGAATTGTCCCAGCTCGATTCCGACAATACTAGTTGTTCATGGACCAGGATTCCGCCGCATGGTAACGGGAGAATCCCACTCCGAATCAAACCCTGTTCTTGCTTCAAGTTGATTGCAGACAAGCTTGCAGATGTCCAACATCTTGGAATCGTAAATAGAGGCTAAAGTCCACGTCATATCTAAGAACTGTCAATTTTTTCGATTTCCGTAGGCGAGTTCAAATAATTTGCGGACGACGCGATCAAAGATGTAAGATGAGTCGCTAAAGATATAAGACGTCCAAAGATGCCTTTTCCAAGACATGAGATGTTTTGCTCAAGACAAAGATGCCCAAAGATGGCCGGGCAAAGTGAAATTGACGCCATGTGACGCCCTTGACGCCTCAGGCTAGGGGCGTCAATGGGGCATCACTTGTTAAATGTTTCTCCATTTTGGAGGCACACCCATTATTCAAGCATTGTGTTAGGTTGCACTTCAATAATAAAGACCTTTGACCTACACTCAACCCACAGAATGCACCAGTATGCCCGTAAAACTCTTAAGATTTACCTCAGTGGGGGCGTCAAAGGGCGTCAAAGGGCGGCAGTGGGGCGGCAAAGGGCGTCGATGGGGGTGTCAGTGGGGCGGCAAAGGGCGTCAATGGGGGCATCAGTGAGGCGTCAAGGGGGCGTCAATGCAACTTTGAGGGGCGTCAGTCTAATTGCGTGACAGGCGTCAATGTGACATGGGGTATCAATTGGCGAGTGGTGGCGGCAATGGTCAAAAATTTGTACTGACCAAAAACATCCTTCCAAGTCGAGGGTTACACTATTCAAGCCAGGGGCAAGGTCAAACCTGCAGGATAAGCTTCAAATGCTTGCCCGATGCCAACTTCGACTGTGATTCAACTTTGGTTCAGATTTGACATTGGACTATATCATTGCTTCATGCATACTACACTGCAGCATTTGAATCGGCCACTCATATACCACCTAAAAATCATCGTCCCATCGCAGTGGCGTTCAGTGCACGCGGAATGCACAATCAAAAGGCTGTTGATTGGAGAAAGTAGGAAACAACAATTTATTCCAAGGACAGGAATGAAATAATGCTCTAAGATCTTATTTACATGTCTCATTGAATATTTGAGAAGACTGTAGACATACAGGTGTGGACATACAAGTCGTCCAGTGCAGCAGTTGGGCCGGCCTCTGTGGATCCCGATCACTGACTATTTTTTGAATACTTCATTAGAGACACAAACTGAGAGATTCAGAGTGTCTTGCCGAGATGGTCTATTATATGGACTATTGTGTCTATATTAGCGCCATTATCCCGAAGACATTTTTTTTTGCTTGGTGCTAAGGGCGGCAGTTGACTCTTGAGGTGTGACATGGGGGCGGTCATCTCCCTGTGAGGGGCGTCACAGTGGCGTCACTTTCACTGACCCCAAGATGGCCGCCAAAGATGTAAGATGCCAAAGACGAAATTGCAGTTTTACTGATGTGCCAGACGTGACTTCGACGTCAGAAGAAGCATCGTCCTCGTCGCCGCGGCTTTTGCGTTTAGAGGGCTTAGGAGGAGGGCTTGACGAGGGAGAACCTGCATCCTTAGTCTTCCGTTTGGTCTGGGTTTTGGGTTTGGAGTCTGTGCTCCTCGCCATGACTGTACTGTTGCTGTACTGAGCGTCTCGCAGAGAAAATTCGATTAGATTACATAATGGCACTGCTACGGCGATAGGCCCGAGTGGCCGACATTAAGCGAAGTTGGGAACGAAATAGTTCGGGACCCAAGTTGGATGTCAAGTCGTCACAAAATTTGGGAGTTCGAAATACCGGCACACCGGCGGCTGTGCTGCACCGGCGGCAACGTGGCACATCAATCGGAGTTTCAATTTTGAATGTTCTCTTCTCCTGTGCACCATTTTTGCGACAATTATATTAGTTACTGGCCTCAGTTGACTCTGGGCCCTAGCTACCTCACTCATGATTATACGTCCATCACTCTTGCATCACAAGCCTCACTGTCCCCAATGCGCACTCTGACTGATGAAGCCTGGTCTGTGCGGATGTAGAGATAGTATTCCTAATGGACCAATGTCAAACAATAAAAGAGTAATTCTGCACTCAATTTTCCCATGAGATTTTCTTTAATGGATGGCCGAGACATAGCGAGACATTGTACGTGGAATCAGTGGTCAAGGCAAACACCTATTTGCGATCATTCTAGGTTACAGAAATAGTGTCAGAAGATTTTTTGGGATAATTATTAGACTAATATACTGTTTCCCGCATCAAATCCACCATTATATTCTGTCCAATACCCTCGAGGAAGCAGTTCAGGCCTTATTGATATCTGCTTGCATCAGGGGCCCATGTTGTGCCGTTGATCGGCATCTCCCAAATCACGATCTCGATCACACCGCCGGTGAACCGGTATTCCGGTATTTCGAACTCCCAAATGGACTCCAAGTCGTGGGGTTAGGCACGATTTGACATCCAACTTGGGTCCCGAACTATTTCGGGTCCCAACTTGAGATCAAGTTGGGATCGAAGTTGGGACCCAAGTTGGGCCCCAAATAGTGATGTCTGAAACACCCTATTATATAGATAGACATATTATTTAGATAGATATATTATATAGATAGATAGATAGATAGATAGATATAATCTGCTTGCTTAGCAACTTACGATACTTACGATACATTTCCCCTGTAGCACTGCCTTGACCCATTTTCTCCTCGTTCGTGCTCTCGTTCTAGCTTCGGCCATCTCGGGGGCCAGCCCGTGACACTCTAGTCGACTGCATAGAGTGGAGGGTGCACTCCTCTAATTGCGTCATGCCGTAATGGCAGTTTCTAGAGCCAGAAGCTGTCGGGATTTACAGGCCCGATGTTTGGCTGCAATTGGCAACATCCCCTAGGCCTGGAGACAGCCGCCGTTCCCACTCCTCGTACCCAGTCGAGCTGTAGCCCCAAAGTCACACTAGTCACATCGCTGCTTCTTGTTTTTTAATACCCAACGCCGCTGTTTTAATTTATTTCATTCCAAGCACCGGAGGGAATGTTTCCGCTTTTCTTGACGTCTTCAGCAAGGCCACCGACATAATTCTTGCTTCCTTTTTTTTCCTGGCCCGCCCTTGAACGTCAAATGAGTTCACTTCGCCGTTTGTATAAATTCCAAATTCCTTGCGTTCCCTTCCCCTCATTCTTTTGACCTATGGCTCCTTCTCAGTCAACTCTTCGTCACGGCAGACGGCCTCTCCCTTTTCTCCGTCGCTCCATCCCCTCCCCTCAGCGCAACCCGGATCCTCTCTCTCGGGACTGGCAGCTGGACGCTGCTTATGAGACTCTCCAGCAATATAATCTTATAGGCCTTCCTGTTACTTGGTCTGAACAGGAAAATGACTGGACCGAGTGGCTACGGTATGTTTCTACTTATACTGCAGTGACTTATTTGAGAACTGATCGCTCGTTGCTTGTAGTCCTCTGCGCGTCAACCCCAGGACAGGCAGGGGGAGCACCATGAGTGCACGTAGCTTTGCAAATCTTGCAGAACTGCAGCCTCCTGTCTGCCCTCACCGCTTTCCAAACCGATCCAGTGTCATGACTCTATTCCTTAACAAAACATACGACGGGCGCCGCCGCGATTTTTTCCAATGCATGAACCACAAGTGCCGCTTTGTTGGTGAGTGTACTTGCTTCGATTTCTAGCGCCGACTCACAGCATCCTTCTTAGTCGTTATTCTGCCAGTAAACCCTTCCGTGTATTTGACCAGTCCAGCACAAATTGCTGGCTTCAATGCCAACGGTAAGTCCTTTACTTGTGTGTCCGTCCTCTATAACACTTGGATGTTAGGAGTCAATCTGAGGAAGAAGAAGACCAAGAGCGCGAACTCTCTTCCGGGCTTTCTCCCATGGGTCCTTCGACACTCTCTGTGTCTTCTGGCTCCTGTCCCAGCCAACCATCTGCACCTTCTGGTTCTGGTTCTGGGTCGACCTCAGCAACACCACCCTCCCATCCAATCCACCCCCGCATGCACCGCCCGGATGATGTTCGCCCCCCAGTCGTACCAGGCCAGATACGCCCAACATTTAATGTACGGGTCGCAAACGAGCGCAAGAGAAATGGTATGGATATCCCTTTCTATCATGAACCCTAACTCATCATTTCCAGACGCTGCATTGATCCAGTCTTTATATCAGGCAAAAAGGACAGGTCTTTACAAAGGTAAGCATAGTTTTTTCAAGGCCCTAGACTAGAGAGCCGCTCACAAAATTTTAGACCATCCTGAGCAACACCCCGCGGCTTCTCTCGATGTTGCGCACCCGCTACTCGAGGTTTACGACTCTAGAATCTATCCGAATTGCACAACACGCACATTCGCCTCACAAACATACTTTGATACCGCCATTGGTATCATTATTAGGGAGCTGAACTCCCCGCTTGGAGTTCCACCGGGCGACTTTTCAATCCTGCTATGTGAAATGGCCTTTTGCCCAGGTTGCTGGTGCGCATTTTCTGTCGACGCCTACAACCAACATATACAAGGAGGCATTTGTTCTTCTCATCCCACAGGCGGTAACGGTAAATCTCTGTCTGTTTTTTGGGGGCAAAACTCGGTATTGACTTTTTACATTCTTTTTCTCAGTTCTTCGTCGCGAAATTGATGATCAAGAGGTGCCGCGCCCCAAAGGCAGATCTTTCCCCAATGGCTACCATCCTCCCCACACAGTCGAGACTCTTGACACCCCCATAGGGATGGCGTATCTAGAGTGGAACTCACGCTTTGGAGTTCCTTTAGATGTCTGGGTGCTGATTTCGACCGGAGTCGTCCACTGCCCTGTGTGTGACCTTGTACGCACTCATCCTGGTCATGCTGCTCATCTCGACGTCCGATCCGGATTCTGTGCTGACGTCGGACAAGGTATATTCGGGGGCACACTTGTAACCGGGGAGTAGACGTACACAATAGATCGAGAGTAGATGTTACCGCGTACCGCCGCTTGCTTACCTCTTAATTTGCTCTTGTTTTCTTGACAATACATCTTTCTTGACTTCATCTTCCGCTCCTTCCTCACATATCCGCGCAACGAGGCCTTCCAATACAGTCAGTTCCGAGACGCCCCTACAACCTTATAAGAAACCCAAAGCAATACAGCAATGCTTCGCAATTCCCAATGGCACTTCCTAGCCCTCGTCTTTACCTTTTTGACGACCATGCTGCTGCTCATCAGCACCGTTATCGTACAGACCTGGTGCTGTATAGCCGTGTGGTCAGCCAAACTGTCAGAGTATCTTGGTAAGAGAACACTTTCTGTCGTTTGCCCAACTAGAACTCGGTGCAGGCCAATGATCGAGCAGCAAAGAATACCTCCCAAAAAAATTCTTGACTTCCTCAAAAAACACAACCTTCACTGGTCCTGCTTTTGTGTTATCGGTGGCGACACCTCAGTTTCTCTCTCTTGCCGAATCTTGGATGCAGGCTCAGAAGGCGTTTTCGGATACTGCCATTATCCAAATGCCCGTTGCCGTTTTTTTGGTGAACCCTCTCTCTTTTACATTGGGTGTCAACTAACAGCAAACTTTAGTCGACCTCGACCTCATTTATCAAACGACAACTCTTGAGCAGGAGTACCCTGCTCTCGCTACTCGTGTTCGGGGTGACGGTCAATACGAGCGTCTCGCAGCGCAGTTCCTCCTCGTAGGACATCCCCAAGACAAAGACTTTCTCTCCCCTCGCGATGCCCCTGTTTTCCCCGGTTATTTTGGCGAAAGTGTACTCGAGTTCCCTGGCATTGTTCAGCAAGGAAGTAAAGTCCTTTTCATCAATCATGGTGCGTTTTTGTCTTGGTTCAGGTTCGCCTCATTAACACTGGAGTAGACGACGAGGAAGAGCTGCGTCCTTCAGCGTTGAAGGTGGAGAACACCTTTGTTAAAGACGAGGATATCAAGCCTTTCGTCAAGGGCGAGCCGATGGATCTTGACCTCTCGGCAACGCTTCCCCGCGGAACCAAAGTTTCTCAAGGCGTTCAGACGGCTTATTTTTTCGGCGAGAGCACACGATTAGTATTGGGGGAAATGCAGTTATTGCAGGCAATAAGTAGGATGGATGGATTGACCGCAGAAGAGAGGGCGACGATTCTCTCCCCTTGCCCGCATTGCCCTCTTTTCTTTCCCAAACGTTTGCTAAAATCTCATTCATGGGCTGAACACGGCGGTCGTAGATAGATTCCGCCTTGTACTTGATTGACAATCAAATTCTTCTTGGTATAATTTTGACGACAGGAAATACATATTAGTCTAGTCTAAGCTGAGTGTAGGTTAAAGCTTTCAAGAAGAGGGAGCATCAACATATTCATCGTCATTGGGCAGCCATCCATTGCCATCCCGAACCCATTGATCTCCATAACGGTCTGAGTGTAAGACGAGTGACAACCGAATACCCTCAAAATGTAGGTTGAAGTGGGTGATATCACAGGAAGGGAAGATCACGATGTCCCAGGGATGAAGCCTAAGCATAACGCCAGGTTCATATAGGCAGAGTTCGCCACCAGTCCAATTGCCGAATGGAATCACCACACAAAAGAGCTTGTCAAAGCGGTCACGATGAGCTCGTGTGGAAACACTGACGTTGATGACGAATCCTCCAAAAGGATAGGCCAGACTGCGCTCATTGAGAGGTAGTTTATTCACGAAGATCTTGATGTCTTCATACTCCTCGGGCTGGAATTTCTGAATCTGTTCCGAGATCAGATTGCGAGCAGGAACGTAAAGAAAAAAACATACATGATGCTCTACAATGATCGTGATCAAATGGATCATCTCAGCTAGGAGAGCGGCTTCCTCTGGGTTATCTTCTATCTCCTTTGAAGCTTTTGGAACACGCTGTTCTACATTGACACGGGTTTTTCCGGTTTTCTTAAGATAATGAGGATGGGCTTGATCCTTCGGAGCGTCATGGCCCTGTTATGATATGAGGAAAATAACGATCACCATAAAGCAAAGCTCACCTTTTCAGCATAGCGATTGTAATACGAACAATGCCAAGCCAAAAAATTGTAGCCTGGCCTTTGCGATTTGTCGTCGTATATCTCTCCAGACATAATGGATGCCAGTTGATTAAGGAGAGTTGTTTGGAGATGTGGGAGGGTGTCTAAAAGATTGGTAGCAACAATGGCGACCAACTTGTCGTTCGTATCGCGAATATTGAGGACCTTTCTGTCGAAAGGATTGGTGAGCCAAAGGAAAGGAGGACAGTGTTCATGTTACCCTTTGGCCAGCGCAGTATCAATGCCCACATAGGTGTCTTTTTTCCGAACCCCATCTGCGTAATGTTCTTGAAGCTGTATCCAAAGTTAAGACCGTTCTCGGATTCATTGTTATATGCGTACTTTGGGTTCCAAGTCCTCCAGATTCTCCACCATTTCCGCCCTGCTAGCCTTCTCCCTCTCAGAGTCAGTGAAAGCGTCGACATTTTGCTTTGTGACAGGGCAAGGCGTCGCTTTGAGATCCAGGGGGGTAATAATTTTGACCTCTTCTCCGACGCAACTTTCGTTAATTTTAAATTTGAACAGAGGAGGGGTGGGCGTCAACATATCCATAGACTTGAGTGTGTTCCAAATGAGATCAGTGTCCTGGAGACGGTAAAAACTAGACGTAATCAGCGTCTCATACAATGAATAGATTTCAGACTTACTTTACATCAAAGCTCCGTAATCGTCTTTGAATCTCATCAATATTTCGAAAAGGGATGGATATAGGAGTGGAATCGGCCAGTGCTCCTCCAAGCCCCGGCGTTCCCGGGAAAGTTAATTGGAATGCCGAGTTGTCCAAGGCGCTTGATATTTGAGCAAGAATTGCCATTTGTGGAACTATAACAGTTCTAACAAGCTGACCGCATGCCGTCGTTAGAGAGTATGTACCGTCAGGAGCTAGTGGGCGATTTAGTGGCCGAATCTCAAAATCTCAGGGAACATACCGGCAGGGTTACAAAGCGTGAAAGCTAGAACCTGGATCTGTTTGCAAGAGTACTTGCTACATATATTAGACTTCATGCCCGCCGCTGCAAGCAGAGGGGTTATATAGGCAGAACCTGCTGGTTGTTAAT
Source organism: Mycena leptocephala (assembly GCA_029378395.1). Classification (NCBI taxonomy): domain Eukaryota; kingdom Fungi; phylum Basidiomycota; class Agaricomycetes; order Agaricales; family Mycenaceae; genus Mycena; species Mycena leptocephala. The sequence continues at coordinate 55,392 of JARJLF010001026.1, forward strand.
GTATATGGTCTACATGCTCTGGCAATTACTCACTGGCTGAGGCGAGATAAATGAGGCGGGAGCCTGCAGTGTACCATTTTTGCATCTGGCGTGCTGTGATACTTTCATTGGCACATGCGTTCGCCAACGCCCGAAAACTTGTGTCGCTCTGCTTCGCTCCCTTGGCTGTAACCTTGCGGAGCCTGCAGTCAAAACTGGCGACAATGAGAATACGTCATACACATTTTTTATTTGACTTGCCATTGAATATGCAGAGCCAGGTGCATATAGCTAAGCATCTGTAGAAAGTCGTTGACAACCTCGGCATTCTCTAGAGCGGCGCAGCGAGAAGCCAGTGAAGCGAGATCATTGGGAATTGGAGGAACAAGAGTAGGAGATGCTAGCGATTCCGTTGTAGACGTTGGTGCCGAGAGTGCAAGCAATAGATCCACGAGTTTGTTCTGGAGGTCTGGAGAAGTCGTCACATAGGATAGCCAGACGACAGGATAAGACGTTCCGCCTGATAGCACTGGAGGAGCCCCTTTAATGCTCCATTTCTCCCCTTCATTGCTCTGTTTCTTCCGGCTCTTCCCTTTCTTAGTTTTTCCCGAAGCCTGTATCGTTGCCTCCTCCCCCTCAGCCGCATCGTCGTCCCCATCTTCCTCAGAATCGTCACCCGTCAATTCCTGCTCTAGCCTTTGCTGAATCTCTTCAATAGTGCGAGGAGCAGCTTTGGCGACTGCAGGGTCGATGCGGTCCCTATCTCCTCCCCGAGGACAAGGTTTTTTAGGTTTTTTAGGCTGGGGATCAGGCGCGTCTCCGTCATCACCGCTGTCATCCCCTCCTTGCCCTCCTGTCCTCCCAACCCGAGCACACAGTCGTTTGCTACGGCGAGGCGAGGATTCCAGGGAGGCCTGAGCTGAGCTTCTTTTTTCGAGGGTCTGTTCCGTCGTAGTAGACCTTTCAGTTGGAGGCTCTTCAGTTGGGGACGTCATAGATGCTAGCGCCAGAGGAGTTTCATAAGGGAGCTCGGAAGAGACAGCGGTGGTGGTTACGGATGGCATCCGAGAGTCTGAGGGACCATTGGAGGGCCCAAAAGGTAGGGGGGAGGGCAAGCGGAGAGGGGAGAGAAGGTGAATAGGTGCGCCCAAAGCTTGCCCTCCAAACACATCCCCCAAGTCAGAGCTCGAGGACCTAAGAGGCTGCTGGGGTAGACGAAGAGGCGAGACGTAGAAAGGACTCTCTGTAAACTTGATCAGAGTACATAACAAAGTTTGTATACAGGTAACTTACCGTTCGATAAACCAGCAGAATTTTCCTTGTCCTTCGTGCCACCGGGGGTGTTGCTGAGGTTGGCGAACCAAGCCCGTGGTAGAGGACGCATAACGCGCGTGGATGACCCGGGGCTGGGAACGAAACCACTGTGCTTGGGTGTCTCTGGATGTGTAACATTTGGACCCTCAGTAACACCCATCTCAATGTCCTCATCCACCTGGACCCAGTGAAGGTTGAGCCGTTGTCCTGCATCAGCTATTTGGTGGCGAACTCGCGCCAAAGCCGTTTGTCTGCTCGAGGAACCAGCAGAGAGGCGGGGAAGCGCGGCAAAAAGCACAGCTGCATCAGCGTCGTCGATCTCAATGAGCATCGCAGGAACCGAGAGTTGAAATGAAGAATTTGAGGACGCGTTGCAGAAGAAACTCTGAGAAAAGACGCGGTGCCAAAGAAAGACGAGTTGGGACAGTACTGCCCCGGCCACTTGCCAGAATGCCGGAGCAGCTTTGCTCCCCCCTGGGGGGGAACGCGGTGTGACTAGGACGCGTGCGCGGTGACCAGTCACCCTCGCGAACGCGTCGATGTATATTGGAAAGATGTTCAACTTGAATGGTGTTGCCAAACAGAACAAAGCAACCCTCTCTTTATCCTCCCACATCATACCCGCTCTCCCCAGCAGCCAGTCCAACGGCATCTCTATCGGCGGTCACAGCTCCTCGTCTCTGGGCGTCCGGCAATTCTTAATCAGTACTGGTATCGGTGCCTTGGTCGAAAACAAGCGGTTTACTTGCGAGTACAAGTATGACGGAGAACGTGCACAGGTTGATTTGTCTTTGCGAATTCTAATCCTCCGAAGGTCCACATGTTGGCGGATGGCACCGTCGGCGTCTTCAGTAGGAATTCTGAGGACATGGCAGCGGGTACGCGAGTGACTACACGCCTGCGCAGCCGACAAGGGAGAGGACCCCGAGTCCTACGAATGTACCAAGCTCTACCGGTACGCTCCTACTTCTTCCGATCTCTCTTTGAACCCCGCTGATATGTTGGTGCATCTATATAGGCCCGGACCCTTCTGCAGCCGCCATCCCCGAAGGTGCCATCGTAACGCGTGTACGCGCCCTGCACCCGTTCACGCCCACTGAGGCGGGCGAGCTCGGCTTCGAGAAAGGGGACGTAATAAAGGTGGTGGATCGAGGCTATAGAGATTGGTGGCGCGGGCAACTGAGAGGGCGGACGGGGATTTTTCCGGTTAACTATGTGGTGAGTGGCTAGCTCTTTCCTTGTTTTCATTATCATTTCTATCTCTCCCCCTCTCTCGGATATATTGAAGCATGACGCTAACAATAACATTTATTTTGCCAGGAACCCCTTCCCGAACCCACCCCAGTCGAGCTCGCGGCGGAGGCGACCCAGGAGGCCGCCGTGTTCGCGCAGGCAGTGAACGTTGAGCGCCTGCTCAACATGCTACGCGCGCTCGACCCGAGCAAGGGAGACAATTTGGCGGATGACGAGGAAATTCAGGTGGGTGTCTCTCTATGCTTTCCATCCCCACGGCCTTTTTCTGTATTCCACTTTGCGTACATCACTACTTTTTCTGGACGAGTAGCACTATTGGTTTTATAGCGGTGACTGACGCATTTTTTCCCGTCTTTTACAGGAACTCTACCCCTCGTGCATGGCGCTGCGGCCCAAGATTGTCAAGCTTATTGACAAGTACCAGAAGCGGGGTACGTCTTCTCTTCCTCTTGTCTCTCCCCCTATCTTCATGTAAAAACATCAACTCGATCTAACAAATACACCCACCAGCCGACCTTGTCTCCATGAACGAGACCTTCGTCCGAGCGCGCACAATCTTCGACCGTATGATGGAGGAGAGCCTCGCGCGGCACTCCGGTGGCGTATACGGTCCCTATGCGCAGCAGCAAGTACCCTACGGCCCCGCAGCAGCAGCAACAACAAGTTACGCAGGCGGGCCCGCCGTACATCTACGACCCGCACACAACGTACGCCGACCCCAATGTGCAAGCATGGGCGCAATACTACGCCGCGGGAGGGAAGGATTTGGCGGGGAGCGTGTATTTTGTGAGTATTCCGGATGCAACGCCCGTGCCCGCGCCTGCTGCCCAACCTCTACAGGCGCAAGATGGAGCGCAAAGTCAGGTGCAAGGGCAGGCGCAGGGTCAAGCACAAGGGCACGTTGGAGGAGGGGCACAACCGGTTCAAGGTGGAATTGTGCAGCAGGCACAGAGACAGCCCTGACCTTTCGTCCTGGCCCTCGACCCCGCACGCTCCCTCGACCCAAAGTGTCCCGGAGGACGAGGCCACAATTGCCGTCTCCGCTATTTCACCCCCACACCCACTCGCCCGCACCCTCCAGCCAATTCCTGCTTGACCTTGATGACCTGCGCGGCCAGGAAGCGCTGCCCATCGAACCAATACCCGAAGGCTTTCGTTTCCGTGGGTCTCCTGTAGCAATGTCGCGGCCAATTTCAAGTTCGGCTTGGTCCACTCCGTCGACACCACGCCCGCGCCTGTCGTCAAGGTTAGCGCGCCCGCACCCGATGACTTGTCACCTACGCCTCTTTTCAACTGGGGCTCTCCGTTCCGTCTCGCACACCCTGGAGAAGCCCCTGCGCGGGAACAAGCAGCAGCGCGCGCCGTTCGTTCGTTCGCACAAGCGTAACATTACCACCAACGTTATTTCCCCCAAGACGTCGCCGTTCTACACCCCATCACGCTCTGCGGCGGACAAGGAGAGTGTGCATATCTATGCATCGCCCGAGGGCACGGACGGCGCCGTCCGTGCCCTCGTCTGAGTCCGTGCTTGGATTCAACGTCCATCTGGTCGTGAGCGCTGATATCCCGGACCCTTCGACGCGGACCTCCACCCTGGCGGCAGCACCGATAACTGTCCTGCTAGAGGAGGAGCTGGATGAGGCGGGGGCGGGCGAGATGAGCAAGGAGAAGCAGCGGCAGCGGGAGATGATCGACAGTTTGGATTTAAAAAAGTGAGGCTTTCAATTGTGTGCTCGAGATCCTTGATGGCCCATGCTCATCAGGTTAACTATAATGTAGGTACGCCATTAATGACGCGTCGACACGATCGCTGGCTTCCGCGCATACTCTGCGTATCAGGACTGCAGCAACCATTTCCCGCTGTCTCTGCTGGTGAGGAGGGTCCCAGCCCCGCGAGCGGGTCGTTGCACGGCATCAGGGCTGATGCGCATCCTCATCGACGACGAGGACCAGCCGTAGGAGACCGCGTGCATCGGGAGCCGCAAGGTCAGTGATTTGTTCTGTTTATATGTGAAGTGAAGTAAACGTCTGAGGATCATCGCAGGACTTTACTGCTGCAGAGACGAACTGCAAAGGCGCAGGCACCGCCCTCCCTCCCTGCTCCATCCACCATGCGCTCGCCGTCGAGAAGGTCACGAGGGTGAAGAATACCGTGCGTCCTTTTCACATCTTCTCATGCTTCTTTGTTATTAAGATAAAGTTGCGGCAGCTCATCCTCGTTGTTGTGGGCGGCGTCGGATGCTTGTGCGCGGTGCCACAATCCTGTCCCTTGGGAGATGTTCCTGCCGCGGGTGAGTCTGATCCCTCTTCTACCGATATCACCCTCTCATTTATGTTATTTCCGTTGCAGTACCTCTAACAGCTGGCGGATACAAAAATGAGGTCAGCACTCAGCATTTTCCCGCCTGTACTCTCTCATGCAACATACAGAAAAAACGACCTGCCTCCCTCGTTTTTTTCCAGACCCCGGCGTCGACCGCTTCATCCATACCGGGGACTTTTATGTAGTACGGTCAGGCAAAGTTGAGGCCATTTTCACCTCACAGTACGTTCCGTTCCTCTTTCGCTGGGGAGGCTACTTATCTCTACCCAGAGTACGCGCTGAGGAGATGACCAGAGGCGTTCGCGGATCCAGCATGGTCTCTGCTCCTACTTGGGGCGACGCTATGGATGTCTGGACTGCGCATTGTATCTTCATGCACCAACGTACAGGCCCTTGCGCCTGCGATGAATACTCCCGTACGCTGCTATGGGGGATCAAGGGCGTCCACTGCACTTTCACCTCGAAGTTCGTTATTTGTTTTCGCAGTCTGAGTTATAATACTGATAATTTCGACCTATAGGAAAGAAGCGAGAGACACTATAGCAAGGCAGGCTCTGGGTCGCCGCCTTCTAATCTGTACAGAGGATTCCCAGCTGTTATCCGACTTTATCCAAGATGCGGGACCTTTTGCAGCAGTCAACGTGGAGACCTAGTACACCTTTGTAATTAGACGAGAATGCAAAAAATCTCTTGATCTCTTGTATGTGCATCGCCGTGTCCTTTTTGTCCGCGAACATGCATAAGTGCGCCTCGAACAACGCCGCTTTTCTAGATTCCCAGAGGTGAGTTCTCCTTCATGCATGGGTTTGCAATGATTCTCGCCTTGAATCGCAGGTTCCTGTTAGAATCCCCCCCGTCCGGCCATTCTTCCGCCTCCAGAATCAGGCAAGGTTGGCCTTGCGGACAGCAAGGTGTTTGGCCAGGAACAGAAGAGTGAGTTTCTTTTGTTTTTGTATAATTTCCGCACCCACGCTGTATGCTGGTGGCCACTTCTCCCAGGAACGTGCCCAAGGATGGAATGGATAAGAGTGCAGTGAGTTGACGACTCCCTTGAGTTCAGCTCCCACTTACCCTTGAACTACCTCCTATCATAAATCACCGATGAAGCCCTTCTGCACGCCCACAACCTTTTCGTACGGGAAGAATCTCACTCTTCATGACAACGAGGCTACCAGTCAATACTGGGCTGTCTGCAAAGGCCACATCCCTGGCATCTACCTTGACCAGTGCGTGTTTATAGTCTTCAACCGTTGTCTTTCTGATATTTTTTTAGCACCACAGCCGATCATCAGATTCACGGATTCCGGAATAACTTGTGGCGTGCATTTGATACTCACGCCGAAGCTCTCGCCTTTTGGCGCATCTTTTGTCACGACGAGCATGACCATTCAGCGCGCGAGTACAAGGTGCGCGGTGTAGTAGGAACCTTCAAAACATAGTATGCCTTTATTTTATTTATTTATTTGGCATTGTCTGATTGTATCTTTACAGCGACGACGCCCTCGATGCAGCAGCTACTGCTTACATTGTTGCGGCATAGTTACATAGTGCTATTCATTTGTACTTGAAAATATAAATGTAGGATGACGTCTATTTCTATGGATCCAAATTCAGAATCAAAACATTAAGACGCCCGGACCCGATCTTCATCAGAGATTTGCCCTCCTCCTGCAAAGCAAGCAGAGTCTTGAGATGCTTGTCTGCCATTTTACTCAACTTCTCCAGCTCGGCCGTCAAATCATTGTCCGGTTGAGTACAGAGCTGGACTAATTTCTCGCAAATTTTTTGCCGAGTCTTCCCCAAAGAATCATAGGTCTTTTGTGTTTTGGCGTTGACTTTTTCGAGCTTGTCGTCAGCCTGAAGCATGCGCCGTCTTTGGGCATTGTCTGAAATTTGGGTTATCTTTTGAAATAAGTTCACAAAGCAGCATAAATCTTACCTCTACGCCGCAAATTGGTAAAGGCATTCTCTGAGATATGGCCAGTTAAATAGCTGGGACGTATACCCCACATTTCATTCATCTGAAATGCAGGTTAGCCATTGGATGAATCATCGGCCAGCGCGGGCAAACCTCTAAAGATTGGAGGCGCATAACATCAAAGGCCTGGCCCTTCTGAAGTCCGCCCAGGAGTGTACACCGAACGCCTTCCCTATTAACGTCGCTGTGAACAGACTCGATGAGGTTGGAGGTGGAGTCCCCGGCCCTCCAGATCTCCCAAGGGATGAAGCTGCGCTCCCAGCAGATTGCGGCGAAGGCAAATCCGCAAGACTCTTTATCTTGTAACCAATCTGGAACAGAGAAATTAGCTCGCCTCTTTCAAGGGCAATAGCAGGCGCACTGTTCCCTGCTTTTCCTCCGGATTGCCTCTATAGTTCCCTCCCAGTCCGAGTGCTCAAGGCACAAGAGACTTCGCATAAGCCGCCGAACGTCTTCAGGCACTGGAGTTGTTTTGATGTTTCTGTAGTAATGATTGGAACAGAGGCGAAAGTTACGGCGTAAGTGGTCGTAGGGTCCAAGACTTTGAATGGTGCGATGTGGTTCATGCAGATCCGCCTTCGGAGGCAACTTCTGGGCAAGCGCCTGCAAGTGAAGCCCTAGACCTTGAGGTGCGCGTGAATTACAGCTTTTTTGAGGCCGTCAACGAAAAGGACTTCACCTTTGGCTTGTCCTCTATGTTGATCTGCTGCCCATTCCAAAATCATACCTTCGTAGTCGTCCAGGCTTTGAGCGTGGAGGTGACGCCAACTCAAGGTTTTACCTGTATCTTGTAATACAATCTCTTCAATGGCAGAAAAGATGTGTTGGTGGGCAACGGCGCTCTGGCGGTTAACGAAAACACGACAAAAGATAACACCTATTCTTATAGTCAGTCAATCACGAGATTGAAGAGCTAAAAGACGCACTGAAGTTTGAATCTCGATCCATGCAAGCTATCTCGAATTCCAAGTAACCCACTACACGTTTGAAAGCTATGTCGCTCTGAAGATAGCGCCCAGTATCCAGAAGGCGGGAACTGCCTTTCGGATACATACAAACAATTATTCGAAGCTTTGTGTCTTTATCCGAGTCATCCCATTCGTCCTCTTCATGCCGCTGAACGGAGGCGAGATCTAACGCAATTATACGCCGAATGTAATGCTCTGAAGGGGGGAGATTCTCGTCCTGTAAGGCCTTCAGATGGACGACACCTATAGGAAGATGGATAGTAAACAAAAGACGGTGAATCGTGGCTTTTGGTCTATTGGACTAACCTTTCCAACCCGTTCCAAAAGGACAGTGAAATTCCTTGGCCTGCTTGATATAAGCCTTCAGATGGGACCGGTTTGCGAGAGAGATATGCAGATCCGTTAAAGAGGGCTTAACTATCTGTGGAAATTTCGACGCAAGAAAGGCTTTCACAATTGGGTGACGGATAAAGCGTCTGGGGGTGAGATCAGGAAGATCTTCAGCCAAGCTATCAAAAAGATTGAAAATTTGCGACCGCACGACAGGAGGTGTTTTAGTGGGAAGGGGTATGGGATGTGTGTGAGCACCCTGAGAGGTTATCAAGACAAAGGGGCATTCATGACGCATTTCTTCCACGGGCTGGAAGACTCGAAATTTGACACTACATTCAAGGCGAACCATCAAGGGTTGGCAGAGCTGACCCAGGTCGTCCCGGTGGTCAAAAGCTAAGTAGACATTAACTAGAGAAATGACAAAAGCCAAGAGACATACGACAGAATGCTTTCTGAGATGAAGCGTTCGTGATGGTTTGACACTCCACCAGAGGGCCATATCCGAGGGCAAAAGCAGCCTCCTCGATTCGATTGACCTCATCCTCATCTTCACACAGGACAGCTTCGATATAATCAAGGTCATAAGTTCCCGTAGAGGCACCGACTGAATTGTCGTGAAAGTGGTCTCGGTTAGCGGTTTTAGAGTAGTGCTCGCATCTCCCAAAAAAATTAGCTGGGTTTCTTTTGGCAACCAAAGAGCTCTCTTTACCTGATCACAGCTCGGTCGAGGTTATCGTACTCAAACACCAGTCGGCCCTCACAAATTCCCTCTTTCGGGCGATATCCGCGCTGGACTTGTTGCAGGTAAAGCTCAGTGGCTTCGCGCGTCTCTTCTTCTGTAGGGGAGAGACGGGTAGCTTCAACTAGGGGTCGACAACATCCAAGTTTCCGTAGAGCTGCAAGGTATGCTGAGGTCCGGCAGAAAGTGTCTTTCAAAGGGGAAACATATTGCATTCTTTCATCGCGATCTCGCCGAAGGCGATCTTGCACTGCTTCTCTAGTCGCATGAGTGTGAGGTTGAGAGAGACTGTCCAGATCACTCTGAGGGCAAACTTTCACGCCGTGGCCTGAATAGAACATAAAAAATTGTATTGTGTTCCTGTACATTTAACGCACAGGTACTATGGCTCTCTATACATGGTACCTCTTTACCAGACCTATCCACCATCAGAGGTAGATACACAGGACGGCCGGGCAAGGTTTGGCCACCTGGAGCTCCGCGTGAGTACGCAATATTGAGGTCGGGGGTCTGCCAATCCTCCGGGTCGAGTTGAAAGAGGTGGCCAACAGGCTTCTGGGCTCCAGTTTCAGGGTACTCGATGAGAGCGTTGATAGGATGGCGGTACAGAATAGATAAAACAGTTCTGGAATTGAGAGGAACAAGGGATTCTATCTGAGGGGGAGCAGGGCCTTGGTCGGGCGTCGGAGGATCAGGCTGGGGAGCTACATGCTGCTGCTGTAGAAACAGAACAACATCGATAATTTTTTGCTGGACATCCGCTGGAGCACGTTGAGCCGCCGCTGCCAAAGACACGAGTTTTCGCAGTTGCGGCCGTATATCGACCAGACCTGCGCGCATATCGGCCTGTACGTGTCGCCCAGTAACATCTGTAGGGTTGAGCAAGTCGGCCAGAGGCAGAGCAGGCATTTCACAGAGGGGAAGTCAGGTAACAGCTCGTTTTCCCCAGTGTCGGGTATCCCAAGGACCTGAAACTCGCTCGTAACCATTCCTGGCAGAGCCAGGAGAAGCTTGCACTCTGCCAGGAGAAGCTTGCATTTGAACCGCACTTCCGCATTAATTGCTAGGCCAGGGGGTGGTTTTTAAATGGGAGAAGATGTTTGAGAGCGGCGAGGTGCGCCACAGAAAAAGTCGCGGGTCACAAAGGCCTGGACCCGCTAGACCTCCCAGACTCCTACAGAAGGCTGGGGGACAGCGCAACGGGACGCACGCCGGGCCACGCGAGTGGGATGACAGGCACGGAGCAAATTTGCTCATTTCCGAAGAGTTCCGAGCTCTTCCACGTCAGTTACGGCATGACAGCATTAGAGGAGTGCACCCCATCCTCGACTGCATACCCCGCAATTCGACTCGAGTCTTGCACCTTGACTCGCTACTCTTAACTTATTCCACCTCTACTCGACTCGTATCATAAATCGACGCAATGGGTTGCTTTCCCTCCTCGCCCGCGCCGCTAGGCGAGGTCTCCGAGCGTGACCGTGCTTTGCACCGCCAGGCCGAGAAGGCGTTGAGGGAGGCAAAGGCGAAGATGGCTCTCCAGGTCAAGGTGTGTTTAAAAAAATCTTGATGTATGGGGCACTCGCTAACGCTCGCGCAGGTGCTGCTGCTGGGCTCGGGCGACAGCGGGAAAAGCACGGTCTTGAATCAGATGCGGCTCATTCATAAGGCGCCGTTCAGCGCGCAGGTACTCCTCCTGTTCTATCTGTATACATGTGGAGGTGGCTGACGCTTGCATGTGCCCGAAAGGAAATGGAATATTTCCGCCAAGACGTCTTCGAGAACCTCACCCGCGGCTTCAAGTACCTCCTCGACGCCCTCCCTGACATGGGGCTCGGGCTCCCTTCATCATACACCGATGTCGATCCGGAGACGGGGTGCGTTCCTCCTCCCTACTTTACTTCCCGCTTCTGCACACGAAACCTTTGTTTTATTCGTCAGATATGTACGCAGCTGGGCACCGGGCGAGTGTGGCGGGACACAGTTAAAGAGGAAGAAGGGTGAGGGCGGGGTGGACGAGGAGGGCGTGAAGGGGGAGAGGATTGTGGTGCGTATAATCTCTCCTTTTTCGCTTTGGCGACCGAAGCTTTTTCGTGTCTTGGCAAACGCAGCACCAATCGTTACTCGGCAGCGTGCTCGGGTGGTTTGACGCCAGCGCTATGCACGCAGACACTCGAGCTGCTGGCTGCCTCCCGTCTGCGATATCTTTATAGCAGTCCTAACTTGTTCCTCCTCATTTTCAGGCTGACGTACAACTGATTGAGCACGCCGAAGATCTACAGAACGGCGAGCCGTTTCCCGTGCGGTACTATGGGGTGCGTCCTATTTCTCTCCCTTTCCCCCGCCTTTCCCCTCTGCCTGCATCCCAGTTGCGGCCACTACTCGCGGACGGGCCCTGCGTCCTCAATTCGCTTTCACCTCCTTGGCGTTTTTGGGCTCGGGTTTGGGTTCGGCGCCCGGATTTTGAGTTGGAGCGGGAAGGCTACTTTGGTGCGCCAATCGCGTCCCGGGTTTTGGAGATTGTGGAGAGCCGGGTGCAGAATAATGTTTTCGTCGGGGAGCGGATGTATGCCCGCCGTCGTCGAGCCGCGAAAATAAACGTGGATGGAGGTGAATATGGTGCGAACGTCTGCGCTGGGGTCTAGAGCGCCGTCTAGCCATGACCATGGAGGTGATGCGCACCTGGGGAGGCGGATATATGCGCGTCTTCCTATCAGCTCCTCACTCTTCTTCCCGTCTCAAAGACACGATACCGATACTGACGTCTTTTGTTTTCAATATAGCCACTTACCCGCCTCTGGAGCGAGGAGGTCGTGCGCATGGCGTGGGAGAGGGGCAACGAGGCGGCGGTGCCGGCGAAGTGCGTCCTGTCTCTTTATAATCTCCATTATATGTCTTCCCTGCTTTTTTCGCATATCTTTACTTCCTTTCACTTGCGTTCTTCATTTTGGATGCTAGTTTCCCTGCCTACTACATTCCGTGATTCATCACGACTCGATCCCTGTCCTGCAGTGCTCCCACTCTCCCTTGTGCTCTTCTTTCCTCTACCGACCCAGCGGCGAGCGTCAGTGAACCGCGCTCGCTCTCGCTCCCTGCCTCGTCCCTATCCCCCCCTCCCCTCTTCCCGCTCCCCGCTCCCTCTCCCTCTGCCTTCCCCCCACTCCTCTTCCTTTATCCCTCCCTTTCTCCTCTCTTCCCCCTTCCCTCCTTCCTTTCTCCCCCACCCTAATTTTCATCCCCTTCCTCATCGGCCCTTCCCTCTTCTCAATCTCTTCCCTTCTCCCTCTCCGTCACCCCCCCACTAAAGTTTGACAAAACAGCCTAGATCACTTCTTCGCGGACCTCCCGCGCCTCTTCGACCCCGCATACGTCCCCACCGAGCAGGACATCGTGCGTGTGCGCGCGCGCACGATCGGGATCACGGAGACGACGTTCCTGCTGAGGGAACACGATATGTTGATGGTGGACGTGCGTTTCTCTTCTTGTCATTTGTAGGGGAAGCGGAAGGGAGGCGGCGCGCGCGAGGGGCGGGGGGAGCACGGGGCTGGGCGGTGCGACGAGAGAAACGCCACCGACGTGCATGGGGGCGCGTGTGGTCGTGCGCTGTCGACGGAGGGGTTTCGGGAGCTTGTCGTGGGCGCGGGGGTGCAAGGTGGGGTAACGGCGGGCGACGGCTGCGCGGCGGAGCGAGCGCCGTGCGTCGCGCTTGGGGACCAGGAGCCGCACCGTGATGCTGGCGTGCGCGATGCTGTACGTCGCTCCGTCTTTGTCCTCATGAGGGGAATGAGTGCTGGCGTGCGTGATCCTTGGGGAGCGAGCGTCGTGCCCGGAGAGCAGCCCGTGTCGTGCGTGCGCGGCGGGGTGTTGGTGATGGTGTATGCCGCTCCGTCTTTGTCCTCGTGGGGGAGCGAAGGCAGGGGAGCCAGTGTCGTGCGCGATTGCGGCCGCTGGTGAGGGTGGACGGCCAGTCGTCTTTGTGCTCGTGGATGAGCGAGCGCGTTTGCAGCGGCGTGTTGGGAATGCACGACGCGCTGTCGACCTGGTGCGAATGGCGTGCTCCTCCGGCTCAAGGCGCGCGCGTGCTTCAGTGTCGAAGAGCGAGCGTCGTCCGCTAGGTGGAGCTGCGTGCGTGGCGTTATTGACCGCGTGGCATTTCGGCCTGGTGCGCATGGTGTCCTTGGCGGCGCCGACTTCCTCCTTCTGGTTTCCTCTCTCCTCACCCTCTCTCCTCTTCTCCCTTCACCCCTTTACTCACCCCCTTCTTCTAACAGGTCGGCGGCCAGAAGTCCGAGCGCCGAAAGTGGATCCACTGCTTCCAGGACGTAACGGCCATTCTCTTCCTGGTCAATCTGAGCGGGTACGACCAATGTCTGGTGGAGGATCGGGATATGGTGCGTTTCCTCATGTGTCAACTTGTTTCTGTCTCCTCGGAGAAGTTTTTTTCTTCTTTTGAGCCGGAAGGAGCGTGGCTTCTTTGGTAACCGGAAAGGGGACTTTTCGCGGGGATTGGGGATGGAAGGGACACGGTGTGTGGCGAGTGGAAGACGGGACAAATGCGAATTTCCTTTTTTTGGAAACGGCGGGCTGGCTGATGGCGTTGTGGGGAGATAAGCACGCGCGGGGTCGCGGCAACGCGTTGGCGGGGAGTCACCAGAGCACACGTCGGAGGTGGACATGGGGTGGACATGGGAGCGTCCGCCTGACTTGGGTCTCCTGCTGGAGTACAGGCGCAGGAGCGTCGGCTATCTGGTGCTCGTCTGCCCACGCGGGGACGGGGGTCGGGCTGGATGGGGAATGGATTGTGGCATCGTCGGTGTCTACTCCATGTCGTGCCCACCCTCCGCCCCTCCTCCATCCCTACTCTGTCTCGTCGACAACATATACTGACTCTCTTCTCCATAGAACCAAATGCAAGACGCGATGACGATATGGGACTCGATCACCCACTCGCAGTGGTTCAAGCAGACAGATGTGGTGCGTGTCTCCGTTCCCCTCCTGCTCCTCGTCCCATCCTCCCTCTTGTCTTCTCGGCGTCACCTGCGTGTCGTCCTTGCTTGGGCAATACCTTATAGCGATGACGTCATACTCTACTCTCCCCGACTCCCTCTTTGTGCACATCCTGACATATGCACAGATCTTGTTCCTGAACAAAAACGACCTGTTTGAGAAGAAGATCAAGTCGTCGGATATCAAAAGTTTCTTCCCTGTGTGTCGTGTCTCCCAGCTCTCCGCTTAATGGCGACCTTCCCCCCTTCCTTCGCCGCCGCCCTCGTCCTCGCCCGATTCTATCATACGCTACTACCCTTGACACCTATTGCTTGTCTCATCCCTCATCCCTCCCCCTCCCTCCCCTTCCTTAGCCTGCACCTATCCTTCCCCTCTCCCTCCCTCCCCTCCACTTGCTTCTCTCTCTTACACCCCTGCCTTTCGCTAACAGCCTCTCAGGACTTCAACGGCGAGCCTTGCACCGCAATCGCGGGGCGCGACTACTTCAAGAAGCGCTTCGGGCGGCTCGCACAGATAGCGGGGCGCACGAAGGAGCGGGAGATATATATACAGTGCGTGTCGGCTGATTCTTCTGATTTTGGGAATGCGGCTTCTTGTACGTGGGGACGGAGGGCGGGATGCGCACGATGGTCGAGGGCGATGTGACCTAGACGCGTCTCTGTTTCCTTTTTCGGCGAGAGGGCCTCTCGGTGCTGTGCCCGCTGGCGGTCTAGTCGGGGTGCATGTGCGCCGTGGCCGTGCTTTACGTAGACGCCTCCCCTTCCTTTTCCAGGAGGCGGCGTACCGGTGCTGAACGGCGCCCTTCTCTTCGGCGCGATTGTCAATGCAGCGATGGCGATCCGCCGACGCCGCCGGTGTCCTCCACCTTCACATTTCCATCAGAGAGCTGCAGCTGCTTCCTTCTTTCTCAGTTTATTTCAGGACGTCCTGCTAACTCGCCGCACAGCATAACAACGGCGACAGACACATTGCTATTGCGGGTGGTCATGGCTACGGTCGAAGGTGCGTTCAGACCCCATTTGTATGCTTATTATCCCATGTGCCGATGATTCCCCGACAGAGTGAGTGACCATATCCCTTTGCCCCTCTTCCTTTTTTTGTTTTCCCCCTTTCATTTCGTCTGGATGCGCACGTTGCCTGGCCTACACACACTGCGCAGCGGCATAATAGCCGACGCCTCGGCTAGCTTTTGCGAGCCGGTGTCTGTGGCTATGCTTCAGCTATATCTGGCTACACGGCTAGCCAGGGCCGCCTCGCCACATGGCCGGTAGCTTCTGCGAGCTGACGGCTAGGCATTCGTTGCTAGGTGTGGTTAGCCGATGGCTAGCCGATGCTACCCGATGCTAGCCGATGGCTAGCTGTGCCGCTACGCGTCTACACTTGAACCGACTGCCGGTTCACACTCAGGAGGCTATGCCCATTTGGGCTAGTTGGCCGCTGAATGCAGTGACACGCGCACACTGCGGGTGGCGCCTCCTCACCTGCTTGCCCCGGCGCCCGCGTCCTCTTTTGCCCGCAGAAGAAAGCTTGCTCAATGCACTCCCTTCACCAGCTGCATCATACAAAAGTCAATCATCCTCAACGCACTTCGTCCCAATCCCTTTGCACCATTGCGTTCATACCTCTCCGGCGCAGCGCTCATTTAGCGCCACCCCTGTCATTCATTTCTTCGTTCCCCCTTTCATTCCCTCTCTTTTTGTTTTGTTTGTCTGTCTGCTGCCGTAGCGACACTTTGTTTATCAGCTCCTTGTTTCTATCATCGTCCCTTGCTTGCTTATATCACCGTCCGTCAGTACGAATTTCCGCATCGAATCATCGAATCTCTCCATTAGAAATCAACACCACGCCCCATTTTTTGAAAACGGCAAATACACGGACTCTGAACTTCTTCCCGACCTGATCGTACCCCCGCGTCCCCGGCCCTAGGCGTTTTGACCTGCCGTCGACTATCCGGTCTTGGCACAATGTCACGACAACATTCTCTCCGTCATCCGTCAATGTTGGCTGCCTGTGATACATTCTTTGCACTTGTGATTGCGACTGTGTTCGGCATGCGACTCGATTGCCATCGAAAACGTGCGTCGTGCTCTGTGTGTCGTGCACCTTTCGTATTGGAGTATTTCTATAATCCGCTCTTCCCGCATAGCGATGTTGTCGCGGGGTTCTACAAACCCTCGCTGAACGGGATTTTAAAGTCAAAACATGGTATATCGAGTGCCAGATGGCCCCAGCAGTTAGTCTCTCGTAGACAGACGCTACAACAATATTAGTGCTCGTGCCTCGCATGTTGTAGTCTGTTGATAAGGTCGATTGAATGATCGCTGGCCTGCTTATTACAAATCACAAATATAAGTTGGATGCTAGTATGCATTCCAGAACGTGTTTTTCACAAATGTGACATCCTATTAGTATTTGCCAGCATAAAATGAATAATATCTCCCCCCAACTCGTGGCGGCGGAGTTGAAGAACTACGGATTCGAACTTTGATGGCTCAATGGATGACAAATCCTGACAAATCTGCTCTTTTTATTCCGCGAGAATGGAAGTTGAAAATAACAAATTTGAAGAGCTATTTGGGGTCATATGTGCATTTAAATACCCTTTCCCTCTGGAAGTTTGAAGATGGGGGTCCTGGAAGTGATGAAAAAGCATGGCAAATTTTTAAACTCCGATGATTTGTAATAAGCAGGCCACCGATACACGTGGCGCGGTTAACTACAGACTACCCAGCAGTATATACAGTCATTCACCGTGAAGCGAAACGCTCAGGCCGTGCGGCCAACTGTGAGCTCCACAGTGCTCCAGCAACATCAGAACCTGTTGTAGATCGGTGCATTCGCTTCCTAGCTTCCTGACAATGCAAAGAAGTGCCCGGTTCTGTCGGGTTTTGGTGCAGAACGAGGACAATCATTCCCGCAGGTCAAATATGGACAAATAACGTAGAAGCGAAACAGTGGAAAACACAGAAATGGGGTCGATCCATGGAAATTCGGTACTTGGGATGTGCATATTCGTAATCACCGACATCAAAAACCCCCAGTATGCCCTGAAGCAACTCAAACCGGGGCATAGCCTGTGTATTCATTATGTGAGCTCAAATCTGGAAACTCACAGGTGACAAAAGAAATGGATAGAACGGGCGTTTCACAAGGTTTTGTCGTGAATCCTTTTGTGCATGGGAGTTTTATATCGAGGAGATCAATTTCCCAAAATTTTGGGTTTGTCTACAGCCTGAAAGGGGGCAAAAAGCGCAGTGTTTCGCTACTACGTGCCATTTCGCTTCACGGTTAATGACTGTATCTCCGATCTGACGCTGCACAGCCACCCTGATTTTTTTTTTTCTTTTTTTTTGGGTGGCAATTGGTGGTACGATATTACTCACGACTGGAATAGAACTGTGCCGGTCCAACTCAACTCTGGTGTACGGGCTTGGAATATAAATATTTACGAAACGGGTGTAGCCTGAGCGTGATTCATCGTGAGCCAGAATATCAATATTCCAGACCACTGCTTTACTCTCTGCTCTGTTCACCGGCATTTTATGACGGGCATTTCGCTCGCTCACCGAGATGCAGTGTCCCAGTAGCTTGGCACTGCACCGGAAAAGAGCACTTGCCGGAGCTTCGTGCTGTGTCGTTCTAAGCTTAACCGCTAACTCCTTCGGTGATCACAGCATTGACTCCTACGTGCCCTTCGCCAGCGGCGACATCGCAGAGCTAGGACGCAGGTGGACTGCGCCGTAACGCGCCAAAAATACAGAAGACTAAATCGCGAAGTTGAATGCAAGTACGTCAAATAAATATAAATAATTCAGTCTCTGGTGAAGACACAGATAATTGAACCAAGGGACACACCTCACAATAGCTCTCGCCTGAGATAATGCCAACATAGAATACTGAAACGTTGACTTGACCTATGAAATTGATAAATTTCACAGCCAGCCATTTGTCCGGCTTACTTGCTTGTCCCGTTCCTAGATTCGCTTCATTATGCTCTGAGTGCGGTGTAGAAGAAGGGTTTGTCCCGGGTGAGGAACAGAGAGGAGCGGGTCGTGCGTATACCTATAAAGCAGCTGTAGTGCAAAGTGTACCCCGAAATGAATAGAAATAAGACTTAGCTTTACTCTAAACTCCGGGATGCAACTTGTGTGACTCTTGATCCACTCGGAGGATCCTCTAGACTCGATGTGGAAGACTCAAGAACTCGGGGTGGTAGTGGTAAAAGAGAGAGAAGGGAATCCCCTTTCCGTCGCGTTGACAGCAGAGTAATACATGATCGGGATGGTTGTACGCGTGCTCTTGCGTCACCAGAGCCCTGCGCGTATGGAAAATGTGTCAATCAGATACAAACGACGCATGTAGGTAAGTGTCCGTGAAGAAATAAAATATTACCAGGCTATCCTCGCACCTAACCATCAAACCAACCGGGAGCAGCGCAAAGACGTAATTGGGCGAGTACACTGCCCCGCAACAGTGGTGTCTAGAGGTTGACCATACCTCTGACGACTCAAGCCCCAGCGCTGTCCGAGAAGGCTGAGGTGTTGGATACTAGTGTCACCTGGATAATATGGAAAGAAGGAAGAAATAAAATATGCTGGTGAGTTCAAGTGTAAGAAGATGCAAGAGAGGCTTATTGGTAATGGTATATCAGATGCGCAACCCAGACCTGCGCGCGATGCGCTCCCTACGACGTGTTCGAACCGTGGACAATATTTGATATGTGGTCACATGATGTTGATGGAGCACGCTTCAATGCGATGTTGAACACGTTCATAGCAGTTGTGTAGAAACAATTCTGGAGGAAAGGAAATAATGATGGGAGAGAGGATAATGAGTAGTTCTTGAATAGATGATAGGAAGATAAAATGAGTGGCTGTTAATGCCCGAGGAGAAACATGTGCACAATGCATAGATCTGCATGAGCGACGTGCGTGCCTATTGGCACTTCCACAGCGGGACTTGCGGGACTGTGCCGTTGCATGCAGGCCACGGAACCGGGAGGGGGAGGGGAGGGCAGTGGCGGTCAAAGTCAGAGCGAAAGGCGAAAGGACGAACAAGACTCCCAGGGGTGCAATGGTGGAGGCTATAAGAGCCTGTTCGGCTGCGAGTTTCTGTTTCTGTTTCCGGTTTCCATTTTCCTTTTCCGGTAGTGTGAGAATATCAGATCAGTGTGACTCTGTGTGACTTAACACGTCTTTTTTTACATAATACATCGACTCGCCGCACAATCGCCACACGTCGTGGGGTTCTTCAAGATGCCGCGTCAGTCTGGACTGACAGATTCCGCGGCCCTTCTGCTACCTCTGATGCTCCCACACTTCCGACCAGTGGGGATGCTGTCTGGCTCCATCCCGACGAGAAAAGGCTCATTGAGTACCTCCTCGAACCAGGCTGCTGCCGGCGACAATAGGAACTTTAAGGCAGTAACCTTCCGTGGTGCCGCTACCAAGGTGAACAAAATCCACACCAGAGGCGGGCCGAAAACTTCGAAATCGTGTGAACAAAAATACAGAGTGGTGCGCCGCAAAGACCATCTATCCAGACTTGCTAACCATCATTTAGTTTCGAAAATTCTGGGGCTTTGTAGATGTCATCAAGGGAGTATCGGGGTGGACCTGGAGTGACAAGGAAGGAGTGAGTGTCACTCCGGCCACCCAGGGCACTTGGGATGCGTGGGTTGGGAAAAATAAACAGGCAGCACGATTTGAAAACAAGGGCTGGCCTTTCTACGATCTCATGGCACCCTTGATGCCCCAGAAAGCAAAATGTAGCAACGTTTTTCGCGCTGGGGCTGTTTCGAGCGAGCGGGAAAAGTCCCAAAGTCCTAATTGGGATTACGCTCAAATGGACCACAATATCGGCGAAGGGGACGGGGACGGTGAGGATGATGGTGCAGAAGCAGGTAGCAGTGGTACTGAGGGTAACGTCGGAGATGACAACGACGATACTGGTGTACGTCTTGCCATTGTTTTTTATTCGTGTGTCCACCAAGATAGCCGACTGGCATCAAATACAAAAATCCCGCCCGTAAGTGAGCGGTTCCTTACTCTGGGACGATGGCATGACCTTGAAGAATCCCACCAGTTCTTCTGGATAGACTGTATGGGTGAGAATCCACCCAGCAAACTGCAGTAAGTGATTAATTTGTTGTAACCATTTGAACCATTTACAAACAGTTTTCAAACCGTTTGCACCCACCCACAAACTAAATGGAAATAAAAATGGTTTAAACCGTTTGAAAACGGAAATGGTTGGAGCCTTACTGGTGACTTTGGGAGAGTTGGGGGCGAGGACCTCCGCTGGTACCTCTGGGCATAAGCCCTACACTGGTCACTATGGTGGTGGTGCGTGGCAGAAAGGTGATTACGCTCAAGGGCGAACGTACCCTGGCCAAAAATCGGCCTAAGACCTAGTGGGTGTCAGGTAACCTTGCTGACAATGAAGGTGGAACGGCGGCATTGGCCGCTGGGAAACCCGAGTCAGCGAGGTCCGAAGCCCCACATACCGTGCTGACGGCACGGATGCGGAAGACGCATTTCCTCGCGAAGGTGGCATATTTTTCGTCTGGCCGGGTTCCAAGTCCATGGCCTCTACCTTCATCTCCCAACTTGTCGCCCTCCATACACCAGCTTTCACATACCGGTTTCTCCTTTTACTTGATCTCTCTTGTTTACCATAAAAGGTTTCGCATTTATACCCATACCCGTAGCTACAAATACCCCATTCTACTAAGTAGAGTACAGTCGCATAGCCTAGTAGGGCCAGGTACGACTACCACAGAAATCAAATCAAATCAAAAAGGCCTCAAAATTAGCGGATGGAGGTGACCGACGATGTCGGCCCAGAAACTCTAGCGGGTTGCCCGTGGACCTGCGAGACGGAATGGGGATGCGGTGGTAAATACAAACCACCTCTCTTACCAGCCAAGCCACCATTCAACGCTCCTCAAAAAAAAAAAAGAAAGAAAGGAAAGAAAAAAAAGAAAGGTGATTGATTGGATCGTGGGTCCGTATTTACCATACAAATAAATGCTGTAATGTAAAGATAGGGACGCACTACAGTAGAATCGGAAAGAGGATGTGGAAGGATTTCCACATCCCGGCCATCCGACCCTGCCACACCGAACTCTTCGACGGCATGCCTGAGGTCTACCAATATCTCGCCGAATCCCTCACTTTCGGTTAAGATACCTCAACCCTTTCGCCTACATAACCCGCTTTGGCCTGCGACGCTGAACCTTCAGAACAGATGTTGACTTTCACTCGCACATAGTTCTTTTCCAAGTTCAGTCGGTATTTCTGCTCCCGGTGACCCTGGACTGTTATTTGAATGGAATTGGAAGCTGTGGATCTATTTCAAAGATCGAAATTGATGTTTTGTCCTATCTAATAATCTACTTTGCGTGCCGTGGGCGACAATCTCACAATAAAAACCTTTGACTCGAGCCGCCGCCAAACTATTCTCAGCATGGAATATCTGGCCGCCCAGTTTTGCAGACGATTTAGTAGAAGGGAAATTTGATTCGCGGAACACCTCCTGGTGTCTTCGGCTGCTTTGAAACATCACAAACATGACTTGATAAACATACGTGAGCTTGCAGCATCTCGCACAATGTCGGTGCACCTACGCACCGTCCCAATTGAGGATTGATGAAATGGCGGGCCCAGATAGATTTTGATTAGGGGTCCCCACCGTACCGTATACGGTTACGGCCGTAAGGATTGCGGCTATTTACGGGTGGAAGAGCTAAATGCCTGGGAGGCGGGCTCTTGAAGAGGGTTGGTGGCCGGTCGATTTTAGAATAGAAGGGATGAATGGGGGACTGAGAAATCAGGGTATAGGTAGAGTGGCTGAGACGTGGATGGCGAGGGTAGCGTTAGGTCGTAGAAATGGCCGTGAGTCAGATTGCGCGTGAATAACGATGCCGAGAGGGTTAGTACGCCGAAGTGCGCACTGTCGTGGTTTTGTAGTTCACTGATGGACACGTAGAAGCACTGGGATTGGGCACTAGCCCACTGGCTCGCACAGATGAGCGTCGAAGGTAAGAATCTCCTCTGTAAGCGCCGTGGGCGCGTATTTACTAGACAAACAATGATGTAGGTAAAAATAAAAATAAATCTATCTTAGAACCGAAACCAACGTGTGGTTGAATTTCCACACGTCGGCCATACGGCTCTACCACACCGGGTGTAACCGTAACCGTAACGATGCTTCTGGGAGCCCTTACGGTTACGGTACGGTGCATTTACGGATATTACGACCGTATACGGCCGTAAAGAATTAAATTAAATTAAACGAAGGTAGAGACAATGTATCTACACCTCCTGCACGGCCTGGAGAAGTTCCTCGAGGCCCTTGCGTTTCAAGCGAAGGTGATGTTTCAGCAACATCAAGGTCCGGATAGATTCCGGCTTCAAACTAGCGCACCGCAAAGAAATGGTATCTCTTCCACCTGAGAAAACACGTTCCACGGCAACTGCAGAGCCTGGTACGGCTTAGAGTGGAGCCAAAGAAATGGACTATATAGAAAGTTGTGGTTACATAAAAGGAACGAGAAAATGGCGAGAGTGATTAAGAATTAAACCAAATGGGCAACTTTTGAATAGAAGAGGTGAGCGATGAGAGGTGCGATGAAAGAAAGAACAAGATGAATCTTGTCAAGGGAAAAAAAAGGCGAACAGTCTCCAGGGAAATTTTCAGGGAAAGATACAGATGGAATGAAGTGGGGCCAGAGAATTCACGTGGCGGCATTCAGGCCTGGCGGCGAAGCTGAAAACCAATGCTTTGGATTCCGCGACAGCGCCGACACATGCTCAACATTAATTCATTAATTGGACCAGCTTTCTTGATTGACATGGAACACTTTACGGTCGTAAAATACCGTATACGGACCGTATGTTTACGGTTCTTACGGGTGCTAACCGGCCGTAACCGTAACCGTAATGATGCTTCTGGGAACTCTTACGGTTACGGTACCGTACCCGTATAACCGTAACCGTATCACCGTATATACGGTTACGGTGGGGAGCCCTAATTTTGATGCGAGACAGATAGAATCGATGGAAGGCAGATTGGATGATTGTGTGACTCGTCTTGGCTTATGTAGCGCCCAAAACCGAAAAAGATGATGTGCGCCTTCGGTACTGCAATTAGCTGTAATGTAGGACCCAGTATTTAATTTCATTTCTTCTTTTGCTGAGGTTTTATTTGTGCTCTCATACTTGCTACCTGCGCGATGCAATTTGGATGTAATAGAATATTTACTGACCCGCCATGTAAGGGGCATGGCGGATCAATGCTGTCATGCTCCCTACATCGTACCCGCTCTAATAATATAATTTGCTTGCTTAGCGACTTACATTACTTACGATACTTACGATACATTCACCTGTAGCACTGCCTTGACCCTTGTACTTATACTCTTGGTTCGTCGTAGTACTGTACTATTTCGACCAAATGTTCAGGTGACGGGTGACGGAGGGTCGTCAACTGAACATTTTTGGCCTAGGTGAAGGTGACATTCGGATTTTGAGGCCCAAATAGGCCGAAAAACGTCAAAATTTCCGGTCCGGCGTTCGCCGGACTACCATATATGCCAAGTTTCCCATGATTGCCGAGGAATGAACACCCAAGAAAATGAACACCTTAGGTGACAGGTGACACCCCGTGAACATTTGGTCGAAATAGTACAGTATGCTTCGTCGAATCAACACCAGTTTCGGGGCTACCTAGCCCTTGAGATTTTCTCTTCGTTCGTGCTCTCGTTCTGGCTTCGGCCGTCTCGGGGCCAGCCCCGTGACACGCCAAACTTACTTCTGTCAAACGCCGGCCTCACGGCATGTCACGACTGCCATCATGATTCGGGATGGCGGCCCGCGTTTTAAGTCTCGTTTAACCCAATCGGGTTAAACTTGACAACAGACATGCTCCATAAGCCCAAATGGCGTCTTGTAGTACTGTACTATTTCGACCAAATGTTCAGGTGACAGGTGACAGAGGGTCGTGAACTGAACATTTTTGGCCTAGGTGACAGTGACATTCCGATTTTGAGGTAAGTTTCCCATGATTGCCGAGGAATGAACACCCAAGAAAATGAACACCTTAGGTGACAGGTGACACCCCGTGAACATTTGGTCGAAATAGTACAGTACTGTACAGTACGTACTTAATCTTATGTGGTGTCATGCCAATTTGGCAACGATCATCAATCCGCAGGGCCGGGACCAGGTAGATCCCGATCCCTCGACTCCCACCACCATGTCCGACAAGGAGCAAGGCAATGGTCCTATGGAAGGTGCGCCGTTGAAGCTGCCTGATGTTGTTTAACCCCCTCTGAACAACAAGTTCCTCAGTCTCGGATCCTAGTGAGGAAGCCGCGGCCTCGAAGCTGTGGGCGGTGTATGTTTCCGAAGCCGATAAGTACGACAAGGCCCTGGTCGAAAGCTGGAAAAATGACATGGAAGGAATGCTCATATTCGTTCGTGTTCCCTTGATATTCGTATCCAATATCTGACAGTTCTTTTTGGAATGACAGACGGGTCTCTTCTCCGCCAGTCTGACATCTTTTATCGTGGAGAGCTACAAGACTCTGATCCCCGATCCGGGCGATTCGACTGTGCACCTCCTTTCCCAGATCTCGCAGCAGCTCGCGGCAGCTTCGAATGGCAGCAGCTTCCAAGTGCAAGCACCCACTCACTTTACCCCACCGGCGACATCTCTGGTTTGTAACGCCCTCTGGTTCATCAGCCTCGGTCTGAGTCTCACTTGTGCTCTCATCGCGACTCTTCTCGAGCAATGGGCCCGCGATTTTCTGCATCGGGCGGACATGCGATCTGCTCCCGTCATTCGTGCACGCATTTTCTCGTATTTATATTACGGGATGAAGCGCTTCAACATACACACCGTCGTGGACATCGTCCCCCTGCTTCTGCATGCGTC
This sequence comes from Mycena leptocephala, assembly GCA_029378395.1. Classification (NCBI taxonomy): domain Eukaryota; kingdom Fungi; phylum Basidiomycota; class Agaricomycetes; order Agaricales; family Mycenaceae; genus Mycena; species Mycena leptocephala. The sequence goes on from JARJLF010001026.1 coordinate 80,222, forward strand.
CCTATTCTTCTTCTTCGCGGGTCTCATCGCCTTCCTCGTCCCGGTGAATACCACCATCACAATTGTCGCCGCAACACTTCTCGTGATTCTTGTGGGCGTATATTCCCTTCTCACCCTGCTTCCAATATGGTACCTGGACTGTCCATATCACACTCCACTTTCCACGGCATTTTGGCGCATCTCGCGCAGTTTTATGGCGATCTGGCGCCGACATCGAAGCGTTGTAGTGCCAAATATATCCGATTCTCTACCGACGGAAACCATGGTTGAAGCCATGTCCCGCCAAGCGACACACGTATCTCCCGCACGCAGCGCCCGAGATTATCGCGCACTCGTCTGGACTGTCAAATCCCTGGTCGATGATGTCGAGCTGGAACCGTTTGTCGAGGCTCTCCCAGACATATTATGGGGCCCAGTTTTCAGGCGCTACGCGTATGAAGACCACATCCAAAAGCTCATGCATGACTCGGATCTTCAACTGCAATCTCGTATCATAGGTCTCCTCTATAGCTGCGACAGTGGACTGTTATCTCCTGAGGCTAGTCGACGTCGTCAAGTCACCTGCTATAACGCTCTGTGGGCTACAGCCAGCATACAGAACTGTCAGAGCCAATTCCAGGCCCTCGACTTTTCTCAACTGGTTAATACAGAGGACATGGATCAGCTCAGGGAGCCTGCTGTCCTCCATCATTACGTATCCGTGGTGGCGCTGACGCAGTGGAGCACATTTTGCTGTGTGAAGAGTCAACTCACTGCGCTCACACAGAAACTCGAAGCTAATGTTAACGACGGCCGTGCTCCGAATCCGGAGCCTGTCATAACCTACCTCAGACGGATGCCAGCGAACTGGATTCCGGATGGTCCGAATTCTGGCTGCCTTTGGGAATACATCAGCATGCAGGACTTACCTCTTTCGGAACAAATTCCCGAGTTGGTTCAGGCGGTCGCAAACTTTTGCACCAGGACTCCATATATAATCCTATTTCGCTACTTGGTGCGCTCAGCGAAGTTGGAGACTCCTTCTTACCGTTGGTTCGAAACCCAATCGACGATTACCCTCGATCCTTCCACACCATTCTCTCTCCTTAGTGTGGTCTTGAACCGCAGCTTCGAGAGCATTGTTGATTTGTGTGGTCCCCCTGACAATGCAAAGAATGCACCGTTGGCTGATCACATCTTCTGGCGCTTATGCTGCTTTTGGCGACCTGACGAGCCTGAGGCCATTCCCTCCGCCATCATCCAGTATTTGAATATCTGTAACTTGGATACTGCCGAAAATCTGCGCTGGACTGCAGCTACTGCCGTCAATCATTGGTGGTCCTCCTTCCACATTACTCTAAATCAGTCCCGTGGCATATTCTCGTCGGCAGACCGTGTCATGCCGCTCGATGTCGTGAGGACTGCTGTGTGGCGTCTGGCCTGGATTGAACGGCATAGAGTTCGCCATTCTCCGGCACTATATGAGGCCATTCTTGAAGCGGTGGAAACAGTCTCAGATTCCCCTTCGCCTGTGGCATATTCTGTCGTTGCAATGCTCAAGGCAATGCTTCTCGGTGCTATCGAAGACTATTACAGCGCTCCCGACAGAGCTCGAGTTCCTCCACTCCGGCATTCGGTGCTGCCGACGGAAACAGCTATTTCCGTTCCGCCCAACTTGCTCGATGACGAGGCACCTGCTCCCGATGATCAGGCCCGCGGCAGGTACATGGACTTCCAGGAGAATTTGCGCAACCGTGTTATTGAGGCAAAAATAGCCGTTGTGGGCGACTTCCTCAATGGCTGCCTTTCCGATTCTCTTCCCTACAAAGCACCCGAGACCCTTCGCCACATCTGCGAGACCATTTCCGCCCCTCTTGTGAACATTCATGAGACGTACCAGCTTCGTCTCGGCGACAGCACCCACCGACTGTGGAACTCTGACATCCCCCAACGCGCAGATATGCTGGATGCGCTCATAAGCAGCAATACATTTGAGGCCTATGTCAAGGCAGGAGCCCCCCTTCATCCGGGTTTCACCGTCGACCACCACGCGTGGCTCCAGAATCCAACCGCTCGAGCTCAGGTCAAGGATACCTTATCGGAATATGCGCCACAGGCATCGGCTGCGACGAGTTTGCGTATTCGAGCGATCCTGGATGGTATAGAGTCTTTGCACGGTGGTTGAAACTGTGTAACAATTATCTTATCTGGCTTGCCAGGAGCTGCTTCAAGTGCGAACATGATCATAAACAGTACCTTCCTTCCGGATTCTGTCAGGAAACCTCAAAATGGGTGATTCCGCAGGCAATAAAGCAAATGTTCTCCCCGGCATCGCTACGAAGGGGGGAAACGAAGTGTAGAAACATACCATCCGCAGGCGGATTCGAACCGCCGCCTTCCAATGATATCCATACAATCATCTTCCTTATTCGCATCGGGTGATCTGCCAATTTGATCCATGAGGACTTTTGCAATGGTAAGTACAAGCCTGGGAGTCATGGAATATATGTGGATTCATCAGAGTGAGACTTTAGTGTTGCCGCGGCTCGGCTAACGTGACAGGCCGGCTCCCCCCCCCCCCCCCCACTGTGCTCCTATAAGTTTTTGGCGAATATCGATTTTGTGAGGCATGTTTACAATAAGGTTAGCCTCATTTATTCTCAATTAACATATGTTCTATCTATAACTTTTGGTGCGCTATGAGGCAAAAGAAGCTTTCGGCTCAACAGCTCAAGCCGTCACATGAGCCGTTTCGTATTGGCCACCTAAAAAAGCTACAAATCATTTTATGTGGTATTTAGCATCAGGTATAGTGCCTAGGGGGTACTCAAGTATCTCTCCATACCGACCTGGGTGGGATGAATTGTTGTTTTCGCATGGGAGCACAGACGGTAAGTTGTCACAGGGTGTGACGGCTTGAGCCGCGGCAACACGTACACTATCTTTCTCATCCGTGGAGCCAGATTCCAAAATTATTATTATTAGAACTGCACCAGCGGGGGTTGAACCCGCATATCCCTTCCAGCATGTCTCATATTTTTTGACGTAGCACCTGTGATCTGCATGATCTACGGTGCCTTTTGGGGGTCAGGCGTCTTAGACTAACCTTCTGTGCTCGCAAGCAACCAAAAATCGACCTGGTCAATGACTACGGCGCCGGACCCCACACTCCCTCAAGGTTTCACACTCTGGTTTAGACTGAAAGAATGATCCACGGCGGCTTCGAACTCCTAGCCAATCGAACCAAGCCCAACATGCTGAGGCCACCAGAACCATCCCAAATTTCAAAAAGATTTTCCTGGGAGTCTCAAGCAGGACGCTGGCGGGAGTCGAACCCGTCTCTTCCCAGCACCTAGGTGAACTTCTTACGATCATGGTTGAGGGTTAATCTCCTTTGATCCACAACGCTTCCTGATACCCACTCATTACCCAAGAGATCCATAATCCTCCTAGAAAGACGCCTCGAGACAATACAAGTCAGAGGAACTCCACCCACGAAAAACCCGTCCCCACCAAAAAGAGTCAACATCTTGGGAACCGCACCGGCGGGGGTTGAACCCGCATATCCCTTCCAGCATGTGTCCTATTTCTGTAACGTAGCAAAGGTCATCTGCATGATCTACGGCGCCGTTTGAGGAGTCATAGTAGGCATCTAGACTGACCTCTTGTGCTCACAAAAAATCGACCTGGTCAAAGACTACCGGGTCGAGCCCACACACACATCATGATTAACTATCATTGAACGCAACCCATCCACGGCGCCTTAGCTGGTGCATCCGCATGCGTGGGTAGGTGGACGGTGTGGTCCAACCGGCTTACCTTTACCCCATACTTGAGCAAACGTCCAATCACTGAGCTTCTCCCATACCAACGCAATATAGTTCAAGGGGAGGAAGTTCGTAAACAACATTGACAAAAGATGTCGTTGGTAATCTCGAGCAGGACGCCGGCGGGAGTTGAACCCGCATCTTCCCAGCACCGAGCGACTTCTTACACGGTTGAGGGCGGAACTCCATTGATCCACAGCGCTTCCGGATAGTTATAATACCACCCACTATCCAAGAGACACGGTCGATGTTCCGTGCAGGCGCCCAACACGCGAGGAGTTGAAATTGCCGTAAGTATCAGGAGAGGATAACAAACCAGTCCCCTTGGGCGATGGTCGAACCCACATATCCCTTCCCGCATGTCTCATATTTTTTGACGTAGCAAGGGTGTGCATGCTCTACGGCGCCTTTTGAGGAGTCAGGGTAGGCGTCTTAGACTGACCTTCTGTGCTCGCAGGCAACAAAATTCGCCGCAGAGCCTTAAACCTGTCAACGGAAAAGGGGTTTCCCTGTCCCCACGAAAAAGGTTTATTTGATCTGGTCCCCGATTACGCCCTCAGATGATTCACAATCCCGTTTAAACCAAAAGAACGAGCTCTAATGATCTAAAGCAAAGCAAGTCCAACGTTAGCGTCCTGAGCCACCAGTCATCCCAACCTTCGCATTGTCACTTAAGGCGTTAAAAAGGGTAATTTTTTTTGTTAAGGCCTTAACACCTAATTACATCTTAATATTAAGGGCATATTAAGGCTTAAGTTAAGGGTGCTCAATTTTTTTCTGCGTCAGATCGTAAGTGACTACTGCACAATCAGCCATCATAATCATTGCCAGACCCTTCCAGTTCCCCGTCATCTAACTCTTCATCCGAGTGCTCGGCAGCCAACAACTCCAACTCCCACAGAGGGCCGCGGGTGGGTGGCATTGACGAAGAAAATGCGAAGAAAAATTATGTAATTACCATCAATAAGTCTTAATTAAGGCTTAATGGTCAAAGAAAGGTCCAATTTGGCAATATTTGGCTCAGACGCTGCTGATCAACAACGATCAAGATTGATGTCGACTCTTTGTTCTCGCCCTGCTAGTCTTTGACGTTTCGCCCTTGGGTTCGTGACTAAGCATCTCCTTATTTAGAAGGCGCTTTTCGGCAGGGTTCGGCTTGCAAAGATTTTTCATTCTCCACCCCGTTACGCGTTACGCCTCTCTCCTTCCTTCACCACCATGCCACTATGCTACGCTCCCCCCATCCTCTCTGCATCGCACATCCTCAGCGACTCCACCTCTCCCCCTTACCCCACCCGCGCTCCGTTTGCGACTTTGGGCCTCGGCGTCATTTGTTCCGATTCTCGACTCATTATTAAATTTCCTCCTCGTGCGCGCCGCCTGGCTCATGGCCCGAGTGTCTGCACGCGACACTCGGGCCTTTCTATTGCTGTTCAGCTCCCAACAGCCTTCCGCGCGTTGTGACACGCTCTGTGTCGTGCCTTGACATGTTGTTGACACGTCGGGTCGACAGATGGTGGCATCGACGCCGAGCGCGTTTAGTTTTTGTGATACGGCGTGCGCGCCGCTTCAACTGTTGGTTGCATCCCCCTTCTTCCTCTACCACTGCGGTGGCCGAAGGATTTTTGGACCAAAAACATGACGTCCAAACATGTCTCTCCCTTTGGCCCCTTTTTTGGCCCCTTTGAAACATGAGCTGAAACCGATGGATTTTTCATCCTCTTTTTGTACTCTTAAAATGATGCCTCTTCATGTCCAAAGTCCAGCAGAAATATACATTATTTTTGGTGGTGTTTTTCATGCAAGAAAAAATGTTAGTTTGGGACCCAAACAGCGAGATTTGCTTTGTTCTCTCCCTGTTTCAGCATCGAAAACTCTTGTCAAAAATAATCCATTTTTGGATGTATTTTTGGGACGCAAATAGATGTCATGTTCGGGGTCGAATTTGGTGTAGAAAATAGGCCTAAGAAGGAATCTCTTTGGGGTTGATTTTACGTCACACGTGAAACATATTCCCAAACAGGAAGACATGTTTGGATGCCATGTTTTGGTCGCAAAAATGCCTCGGCCTCCGCTGTGTACCATCCCCGCCCTCTACTCATATCCCCCGCGCACTTAGTCGTCACGGTGGCAAGGACCCTTTGCCACCCATTTTTGAATCCCTCTGTATACTGTAATCTATCTCTGTTGTGGATATGCCAAGGTCAATTGTTTCAATTTCCATGAATATTGTATTGCCTGTATTGACTACTTAGTTGCGGGTGACAGTCTGTCTGGAGAGACTTTTAACTACTACACTAAGGAGTACTGTTTTGCTCTGTGACAAGCTGCCGCGCTTGTGCCGCGCTGCCGTTCCCAGATAGGTATTGCCATAAAAGGGAGTCCAAGGGCGAAAAATACAAAACTCGCCCTGCTCTCGCCCTCTCTGCAGATTATGGCGCCCTTTGACGAACCTCTGGTGCTGCGGGTACCCTTCTATCCATGAAAGCCATACGGGAAGAATTCCTCGTATCCGTGACCTGGGTCGAAGTCTGGCTAGCGCCTTGCCGCTAGGGCTCCAACCACTGAAGGCGTTAAACCAAACAGTTATGTAATCAAACCGTTAAAAACCGTTTAACGGGTGTTTTCGGCTCCTGGCAAGCTGCTGTACCTTGTAGAGCGTAGAAGGCGTATCTAATGATGAGTTAGAACCCATTTTGACCCACCCAGATTAGCCTGCGGCCTTCAATCGAGCTGGGAAGAACCCTAAACCGTTTACCGTTTGACAGACCTAGTAAACTAAACGGTTAAAAATACTGTTTGTAAACATTTATAATCGTTTAAAAACGAAAACGGTTGGAGCCCTACTTGCCGCAATGTGCACAGTTCTTTCATTTCCGACGGCTCGCAACCAATTCCACGCTGTTGGCAGAATACCATGTCATGAACATATATCTATGACAACTTTCAGTAAACCTTGGTCCCGGGTAGGGTTCGATCATTATTCGATGGAATCTGCGCAAAATCCACAATAGTTACTAGTACACCTTCCTTGCTCCCTTCCTACTAGGAGAAAGTTGCGTTGAGTGTGTTTTCCTGTTATTTTTTTGAATACAATCTCATTGATAAAGGCTTTGTTCCTGGTCTTGGATCCGGGTTAAATATTCTGTCTGCCATATGTTGCCGCCTAAACCCGTTTTCCGCCACAGTGGCTCATCGGTACGACTACCATCCAGATTTGGGACTGCTCTATGTCTTTTACATGTCGGTTCCTCAAATACAATGCCATCACTTGAGTTCGTTCTCGCCTTCGAGCCTAATTCGGAAATATTATTTGACTCCAACGCCTTTGCCAATCAATTTTTTCGCCCTCTGCTTCTTGACCTTGAATCAGTTTCTGACGCTCACCCTACTGATTCCCCCACCTCTACTGATTCTCGTGACTCCTGTTACTTGTCTTTCGCTATTCACTTTCTTACTTATTTCCCGCCATTTTCTTCCCGCACGCAGCAGCATGTTTTTTCCTCTGGTCCGCCCCCATAAGCCAGCGTCTACCTCAGCAGAACCTAACCAGGATCAAAAATACTGTCATGGTAAACCTACGTGTGGTAAACTCACCAGCGCGCGAACTAGGCGAGATCATTACTCCAAAGTCCCGAGGGAGTCTATACATCCATCTGTCTCCCCGATTCCTCGGCCCAGCCTTGATTCAGATGATGAAATGCAATCGAGCACTTCCCGTTCACCTTCTCCCTCTGAAAATCCCCCTCATGCTTGTTCAGAATTCGCATCCTCTGCTAGTCCAGCCTCCTCTGCTCCATCTGAGCACAATTCTTCTAGGTCCGATTCGGATGGGATGGAGGTAGATTTGGTAGAAGCAGAATCTTCGTCTACCGGTCATGCAGAGAAACCCTAACACCTCCCCCACCCATTGAGCCCGACCCGTGGAGTAGTTTTGACAAGTTTCAAGACTTGGATATGCCACTTTCGATAGACGAGATGAGGAAAAGCTCGACGAAATGATTGGGCCAGATCAGGAGGCTGGGTTATGGGATGCTCGTCAGTTTGTTTTCATTAACCTGTGGCAAAACTCATTGTTTCGTGCCTTTAGGGAACGATATTGTGACAGCAGGATCGGGACAACAGTGCGAGCATTCAAGCTCAAAATGATAGCCCGTATGCCACGAACGGCGTATAATCAAATGGTCTACACCTCTGACCATAAGATGGATTTGAGCTCAGAGTGGGTCATGCTTCACAGGATGGCGATACTGTCCGGAATCGAGCCCGTCTGGTATGATTGTTGCATTAACTCCTGCGCAGCATACACCGGCGCATTCGCAAACCTTACCGAATGTGTTTATTGCGAAGAACCTCGCCTATCACCGACTGGCAAGCACCATCGCATGTTCTGTTATCCCCCTATCATCTCCCGTCTTCAAGGATTTTTCCAAAATCCGAAATCCATCGAGAGGCTGCTCTACCGTCACAACTACACCCATATTCCCGGCCAAATTTCCGACGTCTTTGATGGGGAGCACTATCGTACCCTATGTCAGCAAAACGTCGTTGTTGACGGCCAAATTCTTCCACACCGTTATTTTTCCGGAAAATATGATGTCTGCCTTGGAGTCTGTATGGACTCTTACCTCCTGTTCAAACGTAACCGCGGCGGTCCCTCCGCAACCCCGATTCTGATCAAAAATTATTGTATCAAACCCGAGGTTCGCACGCATCGCGACGACATCGGTATTATGTGCGGCGGAGTCATTCCTGGTCCCCATCCTCCTCAAGATGTTCGCAGTTTCCTCAGCCCCTTTGATGATGAATGCGTGCAACTTGCACACGGTGTCAGCACGTTCAATGCGGCAACCCGCGATTATTTTCTTTTGCGTGGATACACCCTCTTCGAGCTTGGCGACATCATTGCTATTGAAAAATCCATGAACATCAAGGGGCACAATGGTTTTTGTCCCTGTAGATCCTGCAAGATGCAGGGCGTGCAGGGCCAGGAAACAATTTATTATCTTCCACTAATGCATGCTGACAGACGTAGTTGGGACCCGAGCAACTTGCCGATGCGATCTGCTGAACACCTGCAGGAAGTACTCAAGAAGGTCGCGCGTGCCCAGACCATCGCAGAGAAGGATGACCTTCGCAAATTTCATGGCATCAACGGTTTGCCTGCATTAGGACGCGTTGGCTCCCTCCATTATCCGAGATCGCGACCCTGGGAGGGTATGCATATTTTCTTTGAGAACACCATCCCCAATCTCGTCAAGTTCTGGGGTGGAAAGTTTAAAGGGCTTGATACGGGGATGGAGCCCTATGAGATTTCTGACGCCATATGGGAAGTCATTTGGCAGGAGACCGCAGATGCCGTGCAGCATCTTCCAGCTGACTTCGTTCGCGTTCTCGGCGGAAATCCATCCTACTATACTGCCGAGGCATGGTGTTTCTGGTTTCTTTATCTGGCGCCAATCCTCCTTCAAGGGCGATTCTCCAACCCAAAATACCACTGACACATGTGCGAGCTTGGCGACATCATCAAAGTCTGCATCCAATTCACTATCACCACCGCAGAGATCTCGCAGCTCAGAAGTAACATAATCGACTGGGTACGCGACTACGAAGAGTATGTGCAGCTTATTCAACGTGAAATCACCCTAACTTTGTTGTAGATATTATTATCAATACACAGAAGAGCGACTTTGCGCATGTCCGCTAACGATTCATGGCCTCTTGCATGTCCCTGATGATATCGTGTTCTGCGGCCCGTCGTGGACAACATGGACATTCTTCATGGGACGTTACTGTGGTGTTCTACAAGCTGGCTCACGGTCTCGGAGTGCTCCATGGGCCAATCTCAATAATCTTGTCTTGCACAAAACATACCTGGAGCGGCTTGGTGCGCTGTACGACTTGGATGGAGAGCTTTCAAGTGTCAAAAGGGCCAAGGGCTCTCTCTCGTGAACTGAATTTGTTTATGATGAGTGTAAGTGGCTTATTTGGTTTTGCGGGGATAGCAGGGTCTCACACAATGTTGGCCGCCAGACCCACGCGCAATTCTTCGGCTCCCATGGAAGCGGAACTTTGTTCCAGATGACGAGCTGTGGCATCAGGTGGCCGTATATTTTTCTCAATTTCTAGGGGACCAGCTGAAAAATCTCATCCGATTGTTGCCCACTGTCATGCCAAGCTATGGCAAACTTCGAATAGTGAATGACGACTCAATACGAAGTCTCTCCGCTTGTGGGGATGGATCTAGGCCAGAAAGAAATATGTCCTTCATCAGGGTAATAAATTCCAACTTACCCATATCTGACGTCTCAAAGTAATGCGCTTCCCCAATATGAGATTCAGGTGCGAAGCAGGCAGGCAGATCCTTGGACTTCAAAAATATTTTACAGCCGGCTCGAACGCATTCTGTTATGTGCTCTCCCAGAGCACAAGACGTTTGGAAAAATTGGAGGCAAGACCCGTCTCCTGGCAGTCATAACCCCATGTACGCACACTCAAGGTAAAGATGCGTCTAAAGAAATTACGACTTACAGGTGCCTGGGGACGACATTAGTGACAGATCTGCAGTCAGTGGCTGGGGTCATCGGAAGGATTCAGACATAGGACCATTGGGCCATTGTGGATCGCACGGGAGGATTCATTAGGCCGGAATTCGTGCCCGACGATGAGGGTGTAGATGCAGAATAATGAATGGGAGGCACTTTTTGTTGGTTTGAATGAGGCTTCCATATGACAGCATGCATATACTGTAGTATTTCGTTCAAATCGACAGTCACGCGTCACGCACCCCCCTGTCGATATCGAAATTTGGCAAGGGTCACGCGTCACGCGGCCGTTTGTCGAACCTCCCGAGCGTCACACAGGCCTCAAAATTGCTTGTAATACCCAAAAAAGCCAAAATTTTCGATTCAATATCGAAAATTTCGCTGGTGTCACGCCATATTTTGGACGTTGTCGAAATGTCGAATTGGTTTTTGGGGTCACGCGTCACACCCGGTGTCGATTTGAACGAAATACTACAGTATGCGGTATTTTTGCAGTCAGATATTATTTTTGCGCTCAGATGTGGCCAAATTCAGAGCAGGCAACGGCACCAAATAGAGATCAAAACCAGCACATGATCGCGTCTTCCTTCTTTCCTTCACCATGGCCAAATCCAAGGCATCCAAAAACGGTGCAGAGGAGATGCATCGTCTCCAAGAAGAGCTCAGACGTAAAGACGCGCAAATTGGTACGTTGTGGTGTCTTTCATCTTGAAAAAAAGAACCAGAGATTGATCCACAGAACAGCGACCCTCGAGCGCGAGAAGGCTGCAGCCATTGCATCCAGGAAGCCCACGAATCGGATTCCACGACCAAAAGGACAAGCAGGTCGTAGCTCCGGGTACAATCTCCAAGAGGCGATGGAGCTAGAGGAGGACCCCGAACGGTACAATCGGCTATATGCGCGTAACCAATTCCTTTTCAGAGTCATCCTGCTCATTCTCATTTGCAGAGAATCGTCAAAGATTTCTGTCATAGCCATCTATCCGTCACAGAAACGATTTCCGCACAAAATAAGCATCGTCTGGAGACCACAATAACTATGGCGTGTGCCTGTATGCATGTGTCCCTCGTCACACCGATACAGATTTCATCCCAGATTGCAGAGGCAGCTCCGTATTTCTCAAAGTTCGAAGGCCTCTGGCCTGTCCACGACATGATCGCTGGATACCTACTCAATGCACAAACCCGTCGCCGCAAAGATTTGAGACTAGAGCGACTCGCCGATGGAGGTGATACAGGTGGTGACGAAGGAGATGATGAGATGACTGTGGGTGGTAATGGGGAGACTGAAGATGAAGAGATGGGCCCTGTGATGGAGCGCAAATGGTCCCGAAAGGTGTACTTCCGGCTTGACTCCGACTCGGACGATGATATGGAGGTACGTGAATATGTGCGCGTCTAATCATCGCCCGCGAATAGGTCGAAAATACCAGAAACAAACGCCATACCAGAACAGATCCTGTGAACCCGCCTTCGCCAAAAAAAGGTCAGATATGACTGCATCCAATTATCGCATGCTGATACACATTTCCTAGGCCAACAAGACGGCAAGCAAGCACGACTCGACAGAAGATCTTGTTGACCTGCTTTCACCGAGAATGGTCGAATATATGCGCATTTAATGATCGCGTACTGATTCAGATTTTTAGGCCAAGAAGATTGGCAGCAAGCGCAAAGCCACGGAAGATCCCGTTGCGCCTCCTCCGAAAAAGGTATCTGTATTACGCACTTGGCGGGCTTGATTTGACCATGCTTCAGATGAAAAACGCGGAGCCGAAGCCTCCTCCTCGTGTTGCTAAGCCAAGAAAGAAAGCCTCCCCCATGATTGCCTAGTCTGACCTTCCCTCTACATGTCCAACTGTGATGTGCGACGAAGAACTTCCTGAACAACCTAATGCCCGCATTCTGTCACTATTTGTCAAGCGCCAGGAGCTGATCAAAGAAGTAGGCCGCTCTGGGGCTGGTGTCGCTTTCCTAGACCTGCAGATCTGTGCCACCATTACGCAAGAGAAACGATGGCATCAAGTTGCTGCACTTGGACACCAAAATAAATGGCCACATATAATCGACTACTCGACTCTTCCGGCACGCATTCTCAAATTACGAAACCAGGTGATGGAGATCATCAAGGATGAAACTGTGTTACGAGGATCACTGGTCTGGCAAGACTTTCTAAGAAATATTGACTATAAAATCTTCAAATTCTCCGATTCCCACTCCAAATTAGTTTTTACTCATGCCCTGTATGGCCGGCGATGTGGCTAGTGAGTTGCACATCAGTATTTTCACCTTTTTTCTGATTTCTCTCCCCAAGTTACGGCCCCAGGGGCGAATTTCTGATCAACTCAACAATAATTCGTTTACTTTCTGGGGACGACGTAGACAGTCTAACCACCACCCTATTCGACGCTCTCCACGGAATCGTGCTAGCTGATGCGAACCTCTTCGATACCTACAATGAAACGTCAAACCTGATCGAACTCAAGGATTTCATCAGCTTCATCCTGACCCCTTTCGTCGCCGCTCTACTCATTGCAGAAGACATGGATATCCCCATGGATGAAGCACACAATATTCGCGATGATAGCAACGACGAGGACGGCGATGGAGGAGCCCTGGATGACTTGCACCGTGCAAATATCCGCGCGATGAAAGGTACCGAGAATGCGTTCTTCGCGCACCCGCCGCGCCATCGTAAACAAGGCGTAGTATCATCAGTTCGTAAATTAATTCATTGTGACTGACATTATCCCCCGTATTCCAGGATCCGTCACCGGCACCGACAGACACGAAAAGGGAAATCAATAAGGTGAGTCGCTTACCGCTGTATTCCTATCCGTGTCTGATTCCCAATGCAGGGCAAGGTTCAGTCCAAAACTGGGCCCAAGTCCAGCAAAGGAACCATAACATTGGACGATTTCCCGGAGGTGGCTTATCACACTTCACACCTCTCATCTCGCCACTGATATATCTCCAGCCTGGGCCCAAAAAGTCGGCTAAGAAGTCGGCAGCAAAAGATAATAAGCCAAAGAAAAAGGACAACACCGTGAGTGAAACAACTTATCTCGCAACGTCGCCCAACGCTCACCGACATTCAAGCCAGCGTCTCCTCCACCACATCTCTCCTCTTTTGCTGTTCCCTCGCCCACTTTTGTCCCTCAATGCTACCTCAAATGACTGAATACATCAAAAGACACGCCATTCCCAAATTTTATCGCTCTCCGGCACCAAACGGACCAATCAACGCCAAAATACGAGATTTCAGCGTTTTCCACCAGCAAGGCCGCGCATGGGCTCAAGATAGAGCTCAAACCCGCAAAAAATGTCCGTGACACATGGTGAGTCATCCATACTCCCTTCCACGGTACCTTTCGGGCCTCGCACTGCGCAGATTGACTCTGACCTGGGCACCGGCGGGCGGGTGCAGAGAAGGGACAGTGTGGCATCCAGATAATTTGTTCTAACAACCTTCCATGCCCTCTCTAGCACATCTAAATACATATTCTCATCGAAGCTTCATATCGAACCCCGAAAAGAGTCCGAAACCGAGTGCGTTTTCTTCTTTCTCATCTTCGAACACCACATCGTCCGTCCTCCTAGATATTGACTCCCACAACTATTTCCTACTCTCCTCCCTCCCGTTCGGTAACTCTTTGCGGCTTCAACGCGACAGATGCGGCCAGTCAATTGTTGCCACCTGGCCATCCACGCCGCTCCGACCCCGTAATTACTACTCTCCAGATCTTAAAGAGGTAGGAGGATAGAGGCGTGGAAGGTCACATATTTCCGTTCAAATGGCGCCGCAATTGGTGTTTTTTTTTTTTTTCGTCGAAAGAATGCCGTTGATGCGTTCCACGTAGAGCAATGCAATGCAACCCCCGCCAGAAGTGGCGCAGCGTCCTCGCGTGTTCGGGATGACGGCTTCGACGACTTCTTTTTTCATCTGTTGTCATTGCTCTCGTCGCAGGTATCTACCCCTGGACTTTTTCTTTTGCACATCCCTCCCTCTTTCTTCGATTTCACACTTCCTCTTCACCATTCATGTCTTCCCTGTTTTTTTTTTTTTGCCATCTTCTCCCCTCGTGCCATAAATATCTACATGTACCGCCGTCTCTGTTGCCACACCCTCCACTATCCATTTATCACCCTCTTCTTTCACTGGAATAGCTGACACGAACCAACAGGAAGACAACCAATCCTGTTATGTGACCCAGAAACATGCCACATTGGTAGGCGGAAGATCGGGTGGGTTCTTTCTCCTCATCCTGAGGGCCTCTCCGTGTTTGGGGCTTCAGTTTTCTTTTTATGGACCGTGAGTCCGGCCGTCTCTTGCATCTCCCTTGCTGCGTAGCTTTCACAGGGCCAAGGTCAAAGAGAAGGAACCAACGATGCTAGTGAGTTTTCTGCTCCCTTTGTTTTTGTCTGTCTTCTACTCTGTGAGGCGGAGCTGTCCAGCCCTGGACATCTGGGAGAACAATATACCTGTAACGGTTTCGGCGGTGCCTTTCATCTCACTCTCTCTTTTTGCGATCTCGCGTCCTCTTCATCTACACCTACTCACGTTTCTCATCCTATTTGCATGTAGGCCGTGGGCGCCAATGTCCATCCTTTGGCCAAATGAGGTTACGTCTATATTGTTAGATTCCTGATACGGTTCGGTGATAGGGCGTGCTCCCGGGCACGCGTAAAAACCACAGTTTTTATTCATTTTTGAACTATCTTACGGGACTATGTGAGGTTTGGGAACAGAGCGTACACTCACCTCGGAGTGGTAGGCTACGCTGTTGATAGTCGAAAGTCAGCGGGCCACTCGGAATAACGGCTTAACAATGACTCTAACCAAGTCAAAGTTCTGCTAATCAAACCACAACCGTTGAGCTCCGGGAAGTAGCTAAACACTACTTCTTTGAGTACTAGAAGCGAACAAGAGGAATTATTGAAGTCTTAGAGTTGGCCGCTGACGCGGAGAGCCATACAGAACTGTGGAACACAACCAATACTGATAAGTACGAGTCAGCGGGCGACTCTTGCAGTCTAACGAATGCATTAGTTCAACCGCGGGAGACAACTACTAACTAAAGATGTGATATGACAGAACATGTCAGAGTCGGCGGGCGATCCTCTTAAAGGGTATATTGACCCATGAGGGCCGCCGGGCGACGTCTGACACATTGATTGATATTATGATTGCTTCGGGGATTCTTTCCCCGGCGACTACTTGATATAAACACTACCTTTTGGAGTGGCCCGCTGACTGCGGTACCACTCCGGGCGACTTGGAATGAGATGAAGGAACTCTTTAAAAAGGACTTAACAGTCGCCCGCTGAACCAGACAGAGTCAGCGGGAGAGTTTCTGGTTAATCACGAGATGATACAAAAGTGTTACAGTTGCCTAGACAATGAGCACGCCATAGCACACCATGAAGGTGTGGCCGGGAGAACCATGTGGTGTATCTCCGGGAGAAGGACTTTATACCCACAGAAGTGAATACCTCATTTTCTATTGGTTCATAACCTCCCGGGGACCACGTTGGTCTCTGTTCCGAAAGTTTCCTTTTATCTCCTTTCATGCTCCCCAGTTTGTATAAAAAGCCTAGTAAAATACTTGTAACAGTAGTAGACTATCCCCCGGGAAAAGGGCAATATAGTGGACTCAGAGAATTGAACAGACAGAAATCAGTCAGATATCAGAAAGATTTGATATAGTTGGAGAAGCCTACGTGAGCTTGCAGCCATCAGTTATAAGTGCACCGTCATCGCGAGACGCATTGCCCGCTGACCGCCGGCCGTTCAACCCTACCCTCCATTGAGAGCGTAGGTTCTAGAGTGGAAGACGCCCCGCTGAATAGGTTCACCTGTCGACGTACCCCGCGTTGGTTGAGGTCAGCCGCTGACGCTGAACACTGCTGGTTTCTCGAAGTCAATTACTCCGGGCCACGCACTAGCCTTGTCGAAATCAGAATTGTCGTCCCCCGGTGACTCTGCTATAAGAATTAGCGTTCATCCACACTATTGAAAAGTGAACACATCTTGAAGGGTTTCTTAATCCTACTTCCCCGAACACACACACACGAGTATTGAGATTTGGAGTTTGTGATTGATATTAGATTTTGGATTTGTTGGGTTATAGTGATTCGTTCGCTCCCGCTCACTTATTTGGATCTTTTGATTTCACGGCTGCACCCCAGTGCACCGTTTCATCGGCTCGGTAAGTATTACAGATCCCACCATCGCGAGAGCTCTACATTTTTATCGTGAGTCATTCGCCCACCATCTACTCGGTCCCGGCCACTTTGCTCTTTCTAACAGCCTTGCTAAGTCCAAACGGCAGTGTCAAATATTCAGTCGCAACAATATCTCGACAAGGTGATACTCTGAGTCAGATATCGTAGCTCTGGAATAGGTAATGTGATATGACTACCTACTTCGGCTGCTTGCTAACAATTTTCTCCCCTCGCGCGTTGACCGCGTGGATTCTTCCGAGATCTTGTCTGTGGGTGATTTTTTTTTTTGACATTAACCATACTCTCCAACGCTTCCCTCTTGCGTGATGCTGACCTTGGGTAAGTCTATTTTTCAGCACGCATTCGGCTCGCTAATATCATTCTTTCCCACGATCTGGATTCCTCGCCCGTGGCGCAAAAAAAATCAGTTACACTATTCAGCTTCAACAGCGTGTTAGCACTTGATTCGTTCAATGTTATCCTACCTCCTTTGTTTTCCATTTTTGATCCTCCTCTTTCAGATCTAGACCCGGCGAGTGCTCTACTTGTTATGCTTTTCGTATTTAACCAATTTGTAGTGCAGTTGAGGGACGACTCGGCACGCGCGACCTAGCTTGCCATGAGTTCGAGATTTGCCCAGGGTAAGCTATTCTTTTTCATTTATCTGACTCTCCGGGAAACTGTCCCACCGTTCGGATTTCTCTAGGCCTCACATCCCAAGTTAAGCTCCTCTCATTGTTAGTTTCGTTTTTACTCGTCTTTAATGCTTGCGTTGCCTTGTCAGGATCTCAGGTTGCGCCTCTCGGATATATCGCAGCGGTGAGTTATTAACCTTTTTCTGTTTTCTATTTGATTTTATGTTGCCGAAGATACCCGGAAGTTTGTACGTACATTTTTACCTCTATCTTTAATCCTTGCGCTAACTTGTCCTGGTATCAGATCGCCTCTGGGGCGTGCTTTACCATTGCCAGCTTGGTTTTTTGAATTGATTGTTAGATCACTGAAGATAGCTTGGCAAGGGCGCGGACGGGAACTTGCGATGCAGCGATGGGGTGGACTTCTAGTAGCCGTGTGATGCCCTGTATTATATAGTACTAATAAATTGCTTTACAACTATCAACCTGACTGAAAACACCCAATCAAAACAATTGAGCTGACCCGCCCAACCTGAGTGTAGTATGCACTCATCCTGAGGGTAATTTCTGCCAAACCTCAATCAACCTGATAGTGTGTTATCAATTGGGTTGATTGGGGTGCCCACTCATCTTGATGCAATCGGCACAATCATCCCGATTGAATCCGCTCAATCATCCCGATTGAATATTCTCCCCACAGTGTAATGGTACAGAGAAGGAGATGATGAATAGGGGTCAACCCATTGAGCAAGTCAAGTGATCCAGGAACGAGGAAAGACTGCAGGACGAGAAGAAATCGTCAAAGAGCCGAATGCGCAGGCTTGAGGCTGCCATGCGCGAGGTGCCGTGGTGGCATGGTCGTCAGGAAGAGAAAGGGTCCAGTCACACGTTACTCCACCGTCACAAGACATTGCACTGCCTCCACAGGCTACACCAGTGCACCCATACTGTCATGTCAAGAATCAAGATTCACTGGTTTCACAGTGTGGACCTCTGTCATGGTACTTGCCTTTATTTTCGTTCGGGCTTTCGGATCTCATCGGCCGTAAACCAAGGGGGAAAAAGAATGGGAGAATTGTTATACATGACTTCGAACAAGGTTGCTGTTCGTGTTCGCTCGACACAGTTGTAGTATGAGGGTTGTATGTGATATATATTCATCTATCACGGCCCGTGTATGGGTGGGTCCCGTCTAGTTCGATATCGAGTTCTTCCTGCTGCACAGCGTACATTGTGGCCTTGTGCGTCCACGCCTAGTATCTGGGCAGAAACCGCCAGAGCGGAGGTCTGGAATGGAGCTACAACTGTAACGAGTTCTGCTGGTGTTACACCGACTGGAGAAGCGCTCGTTAGTTTAGGTACCCCAAGGGAGATAAATGCTCGCAATAGGCAGCTGCACAAATAAAGAGAAGCGTACGAGAGATGATATTAGCCATTGCTTAACTGGTCCTTGGGATCCACATAAGCTCTTGACGGATATGGCGGACGAGCAGTGAACGCACCCAGCGCTACGGGCCTTCCCTTCTCTAGGTTCGTGACTGTATTTCTGCTCAACCTGTTTTCACAGTTGAGACAGCTCGCGGGCTTACACTGTGTAAATATCAGTCTGGTACTCTCCTTTATTTGCAAGTCTCATCATCAACGACAACAAAGAAAAAGAATGGGAGAACTGTTAGTGACCCGACCCCAAATCGAACGGGGGTTCCACATCCAATCTCCAGTTGTCAATGAATACAGAAAGTGGATGCACCCAGTGCGACGGGTCTCCTCTCGCACCTTTCCTAACCGTCACGTACTGTGAATTTTACAGTTCTAACCTGAACCACAAAAAAGCTGCATGTCTGTGCGACCCCAAATCGAATGGAGGATCCACAGAACGGCAACAGCGCACCGCACCGCACACGGAGTGGACGTGCCCAGGACTACAGACCTTCTTTTTTTCATCCTTTACCGTGGCATACTGTAGACTTAACAGTTCGAATCTGGGACACAAAAAGGGTAGATCTCCAGGGACACATGACCACCCGGGGACAGGATATGACGCACAGTGTACAGACAGTGGACACGCCCCGCGTTACGGATCTTCCATTCTGTGGGTTTGTGGCTGTATTTATCCTCAGGTTTCCAGGTCTGTTTTCGTAGACTTGCACTGCGTAAATCTTTGTCCTGGTGCGTGTCCCGAGATTCTGGATTTTTAGGTCGAGTCTGAACCAAAGAAAAATCCACGCAAGCAACCAAACACGATCCGACCCCAGATCGAACGGGGGTTCCACATATGTAGTCTGATTGAATGGAAATAGAATAAAAACTGAATACCACAGAGAGGATGACCCGACCCCGAATCGAACGGGTGATCCACAGAAGGTGTTCCTGTTTGTCTACAGGCAGTGGATGCGCCTAGCGCGACTGATTTTTCACCCTGTAGATGTATTTATGCTCAGGTTTTTCAGGGCAGGATTAGCCGTTTTTTCACACTGTGCATGCCTAGTTTCACAGCGTGAATCTCTGTCCTGGTACTTGTCCTGATATTATGGATTTTTAAATTGAGTTCAAGTCTGAACCAAAGAAAAACAGCTGACTGCGATTGCATGCATGACCCGACCACGAGTTGAATTGGGGTTCCACAGTAGGGTTGTGATGTCGAAATACGAGTGCGGAGGATTAGCTTCGACTGGAATAAATTCAATGATGGATTCTGAAACAGCCCGTGATCCGCTCCTACTTCAGTCCGATGCCTTGCCGATACAGTACCCATATGTGCCATGGGCACGAAGTCCATCTCACATTCAGGCAGCGATAACCGAGGCGAGTTAGATGTGTTTCGATATAGGCGTTGCCGCTGCGCAGACTTGCGGCCGCATGCTCCCATCCGTGAGGCCAAGCTGCAAGGGCCAAGTTCCGAGTCTTCGTTGCGGCCAAGATCATTGTGCGGTTTTACATGTTGCAGACTGACGTTGGTGCTAATGATAGTATATAGCCCAGCTTCTTAACTCTTTGGTTGAAAGGTAGAACAAGAATTGGGTTGAGCCTGGTTGAGAAGGAAAGGGAGAGGGTGGAAGGGAATGACGATGAGGGAGTTACGCGATCACGTGCTTCGCTGAGTGCCGAATTGGTGATCACCGATCAACTTAGTTCAACAACTACATACTCTTCATGCACGAGCAGCCGCTCACAAGCAGGTTTGCTTGCTTTGTTGCGGCGCGAGTTGGACTGAGGAACGCAAAATGCATGGAGTAAGGTTTAAATTGTTGACACATCCAAGTTTCCCAATCGCGATGCAAGTCTCAAATGAACGGCGATTACTTCGTCGTTTGAATCAAGTTCGGCATCGTGCTAATGGTAATTATCCATCATTTGGTCTCGGCATGCCCGTGAGGTGACAGAGATCGAGGATGACACGTACGAGACGTACTGCAACTGATACTTACCGAAGGACAACGAAGGTACATACTCAGTTTTGATTCTTTAGGATTGATATATAAGGAATGGACCGGAGAAAGCAAATTTTCATCCCTATTGTGTGAAATTCAACAGTTACAAGTCCATGTAGCAAGGTCAAGGCCAAAATTTGGTCTCCGGCGTGAGAGACAACACAAACAGCGGAGAGGGAGCCATTGGAGGACGACGGCACTGTAACACCCCGAATGTCCCTTGATAGATTCGCCAAAGAGCTGCCTGGAATCCCCACCACGGGCGAATTCCCGCACTTCCCTTGAGCTTCACGTAGCTTAGCTGGCGAAGGACAACCGACTAACTTCGCAGATTGCCTTGCGCACCAAGCAGAGTTTGAATCTTGGGGGTTAAGCAACTTGTTTAACTTGCGCGTGGATTGACTCGTGCTGGTGCTCCTTTATACTCATCTTTCCCACTGTAGCTATATGGGTCCCCGAATACTTCAATTGCTGCCAAAGCTTTTGGGACAGTCCTCGGGGTCACTCGGCACTCTGGGTCACTCGGCATCGTTTGATGCCATCACTGGCCGCTGTCACTAGTGTCGGCGGCGAAATTGTCGGTGAGTGTCTGAAGTATTTCAGTTAATCACACCAACTCGCTCTACAAGAATGGAGAGTGCTTCCGCGACGAAAATAGGAGCTCGGGGGGGTGTTAAATCCGTCAAATGTTGCACTCGAGGCTTTCTATGAATCGTCTGCCTTGTGGCGCAAATCATAGGTCATTACAGGAGAAGGTAGGTTGATTGTGGATGAAATTTTAATTTGAATGAATCAGCTATTGAGAACATACTTTTGAGCCGAAGTGACGGATTATATTTCAACCAGTTAAATCCCATTCTCATGATGATGCAAGTCAATACACAAATCAATTATTACATGCCGAGTTATACTTGTGCATGACAAGTTGACCAAGTTAACTTGAAGCAAAGTTGACTTGTGGGTTCCGAGTTAACTAGGTATATGCCTCCCTCCACCACCATCAAGGAAATGAACAAAGTCAATCAATAAGTCGTATCACTCCGCTGGTATGCGCCCGATTCTCAAGTCAACGATGCAAGTCATTCGGCCAGTTCATCGCGATCGGTATGCACCAAGTTAAAATTCGGTATTACAAGTCAAATTGAACCCGAGTTGTCAAATTGAACCCGAGTTGACTTGTACTTGACATTCCTATCACTTAGCTACAAGTGGCTTCAAAATACGCACCTGCTCGCTTAAGTGAATGATGCAAGTTAATAGGAAGTTCAATCAAACACACCCAGATTATCTGCGCCTCAAGTCAAGTTGAACTTGGGCTTGAGAAGTTCGTTTGGTCACCACAGAACCTTCCAAATATTTGACTGTGGATCGGTTAGAACTGGGACCGGCAACAGAGGCCGCAGAGGCCGCAGACCGCTGAAGAGTCCAAAACCAGGGAGAGGCGGAGCTCTAGAATGTTTAGCCCCGCCATCGAGTACTAACCACAAGTCAACTTGTCACAGAACACAATATTCATGCAGTACGGTAAACTGACTTGGGGTTCGTTTGTCTGTACAAACGAAGTTAGCGTAGAGCGGACTGGTCAGGAATTATTCCCCTGGCTCGTTCAGTGCCTGGAATTCTAAGTCGTTATCCTCCTTGAAAATGCAGGGCCATATGTGATAGCTTGGCCGGCACATTTTACGATACCTTGCGCATGTTGAAGGGGCCCAGGGTAGGTTATTGGGCAGTCGATGGTTTTCCAATGGATTCTGAGGCCCGAAGAATCTTGACTGCACCTATAATTCTAGGATACCCCATCCGAATCAACCCAAACTCATTGTATGCGGAGTTCAACTTCATAATTCACGACCTCACATCCTATGACCGTCATACTTCTGTGGGTGCTATTTGGAGGTAATCTACATCCCTTTGGGTAGGTAAGTCAATGATCAGTGAGATGGTCGCAGTAGGCAGGCAATTTGCGAAGGCCAACATCGACTATGACCATCAGAGCAACGCCGGGTGACAAGACGGGGGGGCTGGCATTAATCTACGCTGTGCTCCTGGTGGGAAGGAACCAGGAATATGCACCCGTAATCACTGCCCACTTGCCATAAGCAATTAGAGATTATTCTCAGCGATCTCCACTCCCGCGCGGCCAAGGGCTTTATCCGGGGTACAAATTTTAGCGATCAACCAAGATTGGTCAGAAAAGCGAGTTCAGAGGAGTCCTGAGTGGTTCAGCTATATCGGTTTTGGCAAGGTATAGGCTCGGATTATGAGTCGGCAAAGTGGAATTTGTGGGAGCCCGAGGATAGTAAACATCTGTCTGGTTGGACGCCACGATCTGTGCGGAAGGCCTTCATAGCGTTTCCATTAGTTGGCGGCCCTGGTTTGAATTTCAACAGTATGGGTGCACGCATGCATCGACTAGTATCTCCTGCAGAGCAAGCAGAAGTTCAAGTACTGCATCCCGGGGTATTGAAGCTTACATAGTCTTAGAGCTCCCTTTTATTTGCAAAGTAGCAGTTTAGAGACGAGATGTTCAGCTTGGATCAAATAAACCACACTTGTTTGTTCCTGTCTGGTTCATGGTTCAGTCGCGACTGTAATAGGCACTATATACACTATTGGATACCGGGCTTAAGCCACTTAAGCCAGGCTTTAGCGTTGGCGCGTTGCAACGTGGTTGGCTTAAGCCAACCTAAACAGGACTTATCTATCAAGTTGAAGGCTTTAATTACCTTGCTGCTTATGTACATCTGCGGTGGGAACTTCACTGGCGAATTGTCCTCTCCGGTGACGTACATGTCTGCTATACACAGCGATTGGATGGACCTCGAATCTAAGAGATTCTTCCAGCGAGCCCCTGCACGGAGTTCTCATCAGCTGCTATCTCCGCCCGCTTCCTTTCGACATCTCGGCTTCTTGGTCCTTCTCGCTGCACTCTCGGCTCTCTTGGACTAGGACTAGGAGTCTAGGACTGGCTTCTACTCGACCCATGGATTCTGATAGGGCCTCGTAAGAGTCGCCTAAAAATCTAAGACATAAATGGCCAGTTTTCTCATTATTTTCTTCAATTTCACCAGCCGTTCAACCGCTACTGTATTTCGAGGGCAAGCGAGTTATCGTCATCATCTAACGGGAATCAACTGTTGACCCAGTTTCGCGGGGAGTACATACGGAAGAGGTCAAGGGCTCTACGTATTGCCTTGCTCATTCGAAGACACACCCACCGTTGAAGAAACACAAGCTCACGCCCACGGCGGTACATCGCTCCTCACGAGCCTGGGTACATACAAGAGCTCAAGCGCGGGTTCACCACCATGGCGATGTTTGTGTTTGGGTTCTCAATCTCTGTCCTCTATTGCGTGCATCATTTGTGCGTCCTTCAGTAACCTCATTGATGCGCCTCAGAGTTAATTTAAATATAATACCTTCCATCATGAACATATTCGTCTGGCCTTCGTCGCCTCCTCCGTATGCGCCCACAGCATCCCCATCGCCTCCTTCGACCCAGAATACTCCTTCGTTAGCCCAATGTCGTCGCCTTTAGGGCCAGTGCGCACGGCGCCGGACCCCGCCATGAGGAACGCGTACAGGTGGTGCTCGCCCGTGCTCTGCGCGGAGTATATGAACGGCGTAAAGACAGGGTGAGGAAGGTGTATGAGGGGCGCACTGGATGAGTTGTAGAGATTGGAGGTGACGATGCCTGGGTGGGCGCGGATGAAGGTGAGGGCGGGTTGCCGCACCGCGAGGTCCTGCCAGTGCGCACCAGTCAGCCGTAATACAGAATATAATAGAATTGAATGTGTTATCTGAGGTAGGCACGCACATTGATCATGATATCGGTGTACGTCGGTGTCGCGGCACGCGCGCTCGCGACACTGAAGCCCTTCTTAAGCCCCAGGTCCTTGAGGTCGATCTTGCCGCCCCACCAGCTGCAAGCACACTCATCACCTTCCCGTCCTCGCCTTCCTCTTTCGCAGCCTCTACCGCAGGCAAAAAATTCTTGACGAAGTGCCACCGTCCGTAATAGTGCACTGCGAGCTTGCGGTCGATGCGTCCATCGTGAGCACCCCGGGCGTCAGCATGAGGAAGTTGATCTTTGGGATGCGCGCGCGCAGCTCGGTCTCGACGCGGTGAACATTCGACATCAGTGTCATGTCGCATTCAATGAATTCGTGTGGGCCTGAAGGTCGCGAGGACGGAATCGGCAGCGGCGCGGTTGCACCTGACGAGGACAATATGCGCATTGCCTTTGTGTGACGCGCAAAGGCCTCGGCCATGCCCTGCCCGATGCCGGATGTCCCAACGACGAATATCGCAACAGGAGTGTACGAGGGTAGACGAGGGTGAGAAGGCGGCGTTGAAGGCGTGAACGGTCGAGAGACTGGCATGTTGGTGAAACTGCGGTAGAGAAAGAGGAAAACGAAGGCGACGAGGAAGGACGCAAGAACAGAGGAGGAATGCCGAGACGAGTCATATAAGCTGCCGAGATTGTCAAATCGGCCGACAAGGAAAATTCAAAACAGCTGGCGATCAAGTGGCGATGCACAGATCGTGATCCGAGTTCGGTGGCTGGGAGGAGCTGGCCGGGAGCGAAAGCATGCTGGGGGTTGAGCCGGAGAAAGTTAAGGAATGACCTTTGCGCAGAGGAGTAGGTGTCCCGGGGAGGAAGCAAGGCCATGCCAGAGGAAAAATGCGACTTCTCGAGGGAGGTGAGAGTTCGTCTGATACCAGTGATCTGGGACTGCGGAGTTGAGGATGTCCGGCAAAGCTGTGGAGCCAGCTAGAACAGGCGGCTGTACTGAAAACGAGAAGCAGCGTCAGCGAGCGAGTTTTCGTGTGTTGGAATCCAAACAGCAGAAAAGGTAAAATGGAGCACGGAGGAGAGCAGGATAATCTGCCTTAACATGCTCATGCCCGGAGCGGATCGCGCCGTGTCGCAAGTCAGCCACTGGACCACCGCCTGGTTATCACATTGGAAGACGACATGGGTGCCAGACCATGCGTCACCCCAACGGACAATTGCTTGCAAGATTGCAAAGATCTCCTTGAACTGAATGTCGCAGCCGCGGAAGCGCCTGGGACACCGCGTGGAAAACTACAGATCCCCCAAACTCCGCCGAGACCTTTGCGCCCACTCGCATCGGTCGCAACAAAGATCTGGGGGCGGACTGGCTGGATCAGCTGGACACCGTTCCAGCATGCGCTCAGAGTCGACCACCAACCGATGTCGGAGCGTGCACCAGATGGGATGTGCCGGCGTTCGAAGGGTGAGGAAAATTTGGAGGAGAAGTCAAATAAGCGCCGAATGAAGGCGCGAGAATGGGGGATGACCTGCGAGCTGAACTGGAGAAAGCCGACAAGCTCCTGAACCTCCCTCAAGGAACAGGTGCGCTTGCGGCCCCACTCGCCCAACAATTCACAGAGGTACGAAAGCTTATCCTCGGGTAAGCGTGCTTCCATAGCGTCTGAGTCCAGATCGAGACCAAGGAAGTCAAGGTGTGTGCATGGCCAAAATGTCTTTTCCTCTTGGAAATGAAGACCGAGCTCTTCCCCAAGAGCAAGGATCCACTCCACCGCTGCACGCGCAACAGTGGGGTCAGTCTCGGGATGAAAGACCAACCAGAAGTCGTCAAGATAGTGACGAAGACGAGCCGGGATATGACGGGTGATGATCCAGTGCAGAGCTTCAGAAAAAAGATTGAAGATGTACGGAGCAGAGCGAAGGCCGAACATGAGAACGATTGCGTAGTAAAACTCGCCGTTCCAGAACATGCCCATGTGGTGATGGTCCGCGACCCGAATAGGGATATGGCGGAACGCGTCCTTGAGGTCTAACTTGACCATCAAGGAACCCCGGCCGGAAAGGCGAAGGTCAGAGACGGCGCGCTCAAACATCTCATATGAAATGTGAGCTTCAACGTCGGGGATGCCGTCATTGACGGACGAGCCACACGGCCAGGAGAGGTGGTTGATCATGCGAAGCTTGCCAGGCTTACGCTTGCACTCAACGACACCCAGGGGTGAACAACGTAGTTCAGGGAAAGGTGGGGAAGGGAAGGGACCAGCAGCGGCACCCTTTGAGATTAGGGTAGACAACGCGTCGGACATGAATTGACGGTGTTCATGAGCAGACTTGAGATTCTTGACCGGTCGAATGAGCTCCGAGCCAGAGAATCCAATGTTGCAACCAAAATCTATAATTTCGAGTAATGAGGATACAAAGGTACGGTCGGGATAATCTTCTAAATAAAAATCCCAAGCGCTCCGATTGAGAGACGAGGAAACGCGCGGCTGGCCGTGATTAGGGGGTAGAGGTGAATTACAGCGGGGAGAGGTATTTGGGCGCAGCGGCGGCAGGGAAAGGGAAGGGAAGAGGAGCTGGTGGGGGAGGCGGGACTGGAAAACACAAGGTGGCCGAGACGGAGGTGGAACCGAAGACTGCTGGCACGAGCGAGCGAGCCGAGCAACATGGGCGCGAGCTCGACGGCTCACTCTGCCGAAGACCTAGGCCTTCTTGGTGCAGGCAGAGCTCAGGTGGTCCCCCTCGCACGAGCGGCAGACATGCCGGCGCTTGGACGGGCAAGGCGACGACTTGCAGATGCCGTTGTTCCAGTCGTAGCAGACCTGCTGTTCCACAGGCAGAGACATCCTCTTTGGCTTAGAAGACGGAGGCTTGGTGGTGGACTGGGAGCCACACGACGGCGGGGGAAGGGGGTGCATGTAAACAATACGCGAGAGTAAGTTGAGGTCGGGGCAAGCCCAGCCCGAATGATCGCCGGCCTTCATATCCCACAGACGATGGGTGTGGAACTCGACATGGTAGATCACGACAGCCGACCACTTGTACTGCTGGTGGAGCTCGGTGAGATGCGAGACGTAATCCGAGAGGGAACGGGTGGTCGCG
>JARJLF010001027.1:0-107746 GCA_029378395.1 Mycena leptocephala
CGAGCAAGCTTTGACTAGTATCCAGGCGAAACAGCTGGATTGGCCCGTTCCCAAGGAGCTCCAGCACGTTTTCGACCTTGCGGACAGAGATGACCGCGTCAGAGTTGTTGTATTGAGCTCTGAACACACTGCTCCTGCGTTTTGCGCTGGTGTAAGTCTTGAGCAGCTTTGGAATCGAATTTTGGTCTGAGAGCCACCAGGCCGATATCTCAGGTGGATGGGATGTTCTTTGGGACCCAGAGGAAGAAAAGGAAGGGCCACATGCGCATAGAGACTCGGGCGGAAGACATCGCTGGCCATATACCGATGCCGGAAATTACTGTTGTAGCTGTGAATGGTCATGCCGTGCGTACTGTTTCGCCGGCCGCACTGTTGCTGAATCCACGCAGGCGGGAGTGGGAATGACGGCGATGCAGCTACCATTCGACTTTCGCTTCGTCTGGGCCGGTGCCAAGTTGACCTTCCCGTTCGTCCGCCGTGGAATCGTACCTGAAGGCGAGTGGTTTCTCTACTATAACTCTCTCTAACATTGCCTTGCAGCAACCTCGAGCTATCTCCTCCCCCGCCTCCTCGGTCATTCGCGCGCCAACTCTCTCCTTCTGACGGGAGCCACGTTCACTCCGGAATCACCCTTGGTACAAGGACTCTACCACCAAATTTTCCCTACCCGCGAAGAGGTGTTCCCCGCCGCTCTTGCGTTCGCAAAAGAGCTCGCGGCCACCACTTCGCAAGTTTCCGTTGCAGTCGCCAAGGCCTCATCCAAAACCCGGGTAACTCCGCAGAAGAGAACCATCTGTACGACTCGAGGCGATGCGAACACTCGGCTCAACTGCCGACGGCGAAGAAGGCATCCGGTCGTTCAAGGAACGGCGGGAGCCCAAGTTTACTGGTACGCTGTCCAAGGATTTGGGATCCTGGTATCCCTGGTAAGTGCCCTCCTGCCGTCCATCGTGTTATTTTTATCCCTCGTTTAGTGGCGGCAAGTGAACACGAAACATCGCAATTCCAAGTTGTGAGGTAAAACATATACAAAATCATCGTCTTTATTTCGCTCCGTTCCTTTCGAACCATGTAATATCATTTGCACGAGCATCCGCAAAGCAGTGGGCTTTGCAGAGTCATAGGGAATTGATTTGGAATGCCATCCACCTTGCCTTACCGGCCTGTTTTATGCCTGTTGCCAGTCACCAAATATTTATCTGGGAGTACATTCTGTGACATCACCCGTCACGACTTGCCCCTATTCGTTCCTCCAACTATGCTCACGACCATTCCTTCTGCGATTCTCTCTCCCTCCTACAATATTCAGAGGACTCCGACACCCCTCCAGGAGTTAGTCCCCTCTCTCGCTCTTTCGCTGTAAGCAGATGGCACAAGTAGTTTGTTTGCGTCCTGACAATGGCACAGCAGGCGACGTGACATTGTAGCCGACTTCGAGGGCGACCCTGCAGCGATACTGGCATGGCTCTCCAAAGGCAATCCGGTCGGAATGACCTCTCGGTAAGTCCTCTCGTCCACTCGAGGACTCAACGCTGACGAAAACTCTCAGGATTATTTATTGTACCACATCGTATATTAAGCTACGATTCATGGCGGGAATCGTACACGCGAGAGCCACCTCCATCTTCGAAGCACACGTTAATCAACTTCTATTCGTCAAAAGCGGGGATGAATGGATGGACACAATCAATCCTATGGGGAAACGTAGTAAGTCTTTTCATTTTACCTACTTGCTATCGCAGGTGCTGACTGCTTGTCCTCAGGAGTTTACATCGACCACCCTGAAAAACCATTCAAGCAAGCGGACGCGTCCTGGGGTCCGCCGGATTCGAAACCGACTGTGGTGTTAGAAGTTGGATCCTCCGAAACCATTGGTCTGCTGCGGGGCGACATGGCTCGTTGGTTCGCCTCGGGACAAACGTGAGTTCTTTCAAATGCTGAGTGAAGCTGGAACTGAGTATGGTAGACGCGCTTGGTGGTGCTAATAGGCATAATCCGGCAAGAGGTAGGCCAACCTCCGGTCGTTCGTGTTGAGCAGTGGACCCCGATCGAAATCCCGACTGCACAAAACCAAACACAATTGCAAAAAATTTACGACCAACATTGGTCCGACCAACCTACGAGTAATATGACAATTCCTTATTCGTATTTCACTGGTGACCTTGCCGACACCAGCAGTTTAAATTACACATGCAAGGCAATGGGTAGACTATACGAGAGGATATGTAGCGCGACGATTAAAGAGGAAGAGGAGTGAAGAGCACACGGAATTGTAATAGTACATACAATTTCGTTTAGATCAAGTTATTGAGCAGACGGGATCGCAAAATTCCTTTCTGAACATCCGTTATTTAAGTACTTGACATGTTTACATTTTTGTACCACGCCTCTGTCCAATACAAGACTGAGGTACACCTAGATCTACGCGACGCGTCCAAATGACGCGATGACTTGTGACCTCTTGTGACGGCTCGCGTTCTCGGTTAACCACGGAGAACACGGTGGGACAGGCATTGCCGTCGCGCTCACTAAGCCCGTGGATCCCGTAAACGCATTAAATAGTCCTCCTGACCAGTTCAGCAACGGTTCTTACTCCTCAAACTCTCACATGGCTCCTCCATTCACCGAAGCGCACATTGAAGACTCTCCCAGACGTATTCGCGTGCTATTCGGCGGAGCATTTATCGTGGAACGAGAAAAGCGAAGCTTGTGTGAGTCAACTTGAAGAATAATCTGCACCTACTCAGCTCAAGTGGTGCAGATGGGAGAACAAATACTACCCGACGTATTTCTTCCCGCAGAGTGAATTGGCGAAGAAATACATTCAGCTCGCATCGGAACACCCGACTAACGGTGATACGTACAACCTCACTGTCGGTTCCAAGAAAGCGCCGGCGCTGTTACTCTCTACTCAAGTCCCAACTATGAGCATCTCGATGGTTTGCTCAAGATAAAATTCAGGTAACTTCCATTATCATGTATAAGATGCAGAACTCATGCCAGTCCTTGAACAGCGAAGCGGACGCCTGGTTCGAAGAGGACGAGCAAATCTTCGTTCACCCAAAAGACCCTTATAAGGTTTCGAGCCTTCCACATGTGTCCGACGCATGCTGACCAGACCATGTGCGCAGCGCATCGACGTCCTGAGCTCCTCGCGGCACATCCGGGTCGAGGTAGACGGCGTAGAGGTCGCCAACACTCGCGCCGCAAAGCTCCTCTACGAGACCAGCCTCCCTGTGCGTTCCTACATCCCGAAAATCGACTGCAGACTCGACCTGCTCGTGCCCTCTGAACACAAAACGGCCTGCCCGTATAAGGCGAGTCCCACGCACGTTCAGCGCGTACTCTCACGCTGACCACTGCCATGGATTTCCAGGGAGAAGCGCAATATTACCATGTTCAAGTCTCGCCAGAAAAGAGGGTTGAAAACATCATCTGGTGGTACCGAAACCCGAATCTTGAATGTGCTGCCATCAACGGACTGGTCGCATTTTACGACGAAAAGGTTGATATTTTCGTGGACGGTGTGAAGCAAGCGCGACCCAAGACTTTGTGGTCTTGAATTGTCGAAAGCTGTAATATCAGATGTACAATAACCCGCTGTAGGCTGAAATCTCTGAGCGAATCAATCAAACAAATAGTGAGACGTGTGTGGATTCGGAGTAGGGATAGGACATAGACATAACACGAAAACATATAATACATACAACAAAACCAAGGAACAACCTCAACCCATGCATGTCGAGAATTAGTCGTCCTCGTCGTCGTCATCATCCGCCTCTTCGAGCCACTGAAACAGGAGTAAGGATACAACGAAACGAACAGGACAGAGGCGACATTACCTTCAAGAATGGCTCACTGGCCTTGCGGACCTTCTTGCTGGTGTCCTTGTCAGTATACTTCTTGCTGACGTGTGTTCCCCACTGAGTGACAACTTCTTCGTCGAGGATGTCGTCCTGGTAGAGCGCCATGAGGATCTTGGGAACCTGCGGCAACAGGTCGGGGTATGCGAGCCCGACCAAACGCTCAACGCCGCCGAGTAGCGCCTTCTGATGCTTCTCCGAGGTAACCATCTGCCCAGAGAAGTTAGTAACCACGAAGGGGAACGGAGAGGAGCGGCGACATACCTTCTTTAACAATGGCGCGAACTTGGGGATCTCAGCGACGACATCTTCCGAGAAGATGGTGACGAGAATGAGGACAGTTTTGTGTTTCTTCTCGATGCCAAGCTCTTCAGCCTTTTTGTACACCGCAATATTGAGCGCCTTCTGGTCGTCCATGTCGGGCGCTTCCATAATCCAGTTGCCAAACTGTGCGTAGGGGCTGTTCAGGTCGTCGTCGCTGCCTTCGTCATCTCCTCCGAGGACGGTAGCGGCCATGCTCCCCTCAAGAGCCTTCAGACGGGCCTTGACGGCCTCGGGGATGTGTCCACGGCCCAATCCTCGTTGGCGATGGCGGCGTCCTTATTCAACTCCGCAGCCTCCGCTTTGATCTTCTTGGTCAGTTCGTCGTCACTTTCAGGGTCGCCGCCATCTTCGCCACCGGCATGTTCGGGGGTAACGTCGCCGCCCCCACCAACGCCGGCGGCGGCATCGCCGTTAGTTGCCTTTTTACCCTTTCTCGCTTTGATCGGCGGGTTCTTTAAGATGAACGTGGTGAGCTTGTGCCTCATATCGACACCCGTTCTTTCTCCGCAAGCTTTGCAATCCCTGATAATGTCCTCGGTCCTGCCGACTTTGAGGATAATGAGCTCTGTTTCGGGATTCTTGCACGACTTGCAGAGAACGAACTTGTCGATGAAACCATCAAGAAGTTCGCGGAGACGGTTGGCGTCGTGGGCACCGTTAACGATGTACCTCTCGTTCTTTTCATCGCAAGAGGTCTGGGCACCTAGTTCGCAACCGAAGAATTTGTGGTGTAGCTGGGGGGACGGCTGAGTGCACGTGCGACATCGGACATGTTGGGAAGGACGGTCTTGATGCCATTTCCCTTGCCTCGATTTTGGTGAGGAGGATTGGCATACTGCATTGGAGTGGTAGTCAGACATTTGCCATAAACGAAGGCAACAGGCTTACCGGTAACGGTAGAATTTATCATCGACATCGCGGCGGATGTTTACGAATCCTGAGGCCATACTGGGCAAAAAGATGATTTAACGCTGGAGAAAAAAAGGTAAGACCGAGAAGAAACGAGGGGAATTTAGATACTCACGAAACAGACGAGAGTGTGGGGTAGAAAGAGTCTTCTGTGCGCAGATATAATTGGAGGTCGAAGCATGAATCTCTGCCTGGACAGAGAGATGCTGGGGGAGAGTGGGGGGAGTGGGTTGGCGAAATCGTGGGAGATTGACCGACTACTGAGACTTTTCGAAGGTCGAGGAAGGTAGTGGTTGGTGGCAAAGGATGAAAATCGGGTTGCGTGGCGATGCTCTGCTTACATATGCCGACGCTCCTGACTCTTCGGCATCCATGCCCCATTCAACTTCAGCAGTATAGTCCTCCGGTACACGGCTTAATCCACTAAAGACGGCGTCTGACATGCTTGATATTGTTCCCCTCGAGCTCGCAACCGAAATATTCATTTTGCCTTACCGGATATTTTATCCGACCCTCATCCCTCCAACGCACCGTTACTGCTCACCCACGTTTGCCATGACTGGCGCCGGGTAGCACAGTCCACACCCCAGCTGTGGAGCAATTTGACCTTGTCGGACCGCAATGTTCACAACCATCCTACCTTCCTCATCGAGCAATGGCTCGGTCGCGCAAACCTCGTCGCATTGAGTCTCTGGATCGGCTACTCTTTTCCCGAAACTATCATGCACCTTATCTCCCGGAATAGCACAAGTGGAAGGTTTTGGAATTCCACACGTTCGGTGATCCACGCCGCGAGCTTTCAAAAATAAACCCAATTGCGGTTTTCCTTCGCTCAAAAAAGTTGTCATTGCTCGAATGATGAAAGTTTCTATCACATTAACGAATGTGTCGTCGATGGTTTCCGTGATGCACCTCGGCTGGCGGTGCTACATTTTCACGGAGTTCCCGATCTGCTAACGAAACTCTCCATTCCTTGGTCGCAGTTAACGAGTTACACATGTACATCTCGGGCGATGGGAGTGTCCGACTATTTGCGGGTTATGTCCTTAACCCCAAATCTCGTACACTGCAAGTTAACGACTTCGAGATTCAATACATCCGCGGGAAATAGTGGCATCCATCCACATCTACATTTAAAATCTCTGACTTTCCATTCCAAGAATCAATTAACAAACAATCCGGCTGTTCTGCGGTATATAACGCTGCCTGCTCTCAGATACTTGAGTCGGGGAACTACCCGTCGAGGAAACAGAGACATTACTTTCATTTTTGGCGCGATCGTCCTGCAAGCTCGTCAGCTTCTCCGCGAACACCCGAGACACCCTTTTAGCTCCCTTCATCCCATGTCTGCAGACCATGCCAACACTTTCCTCTCTCCGCCTGACCATCATTTCATCCGACAAAACGTCTCTACCCTTGTGCAACGGCTCGGTGACGACACCTCTTTCCTCCCAAACCTGGAACGTCTCACCGTCGTGAGCGACGGGAACATCGTCTTTCCGTACGGAGCTCTGATTGAAACCCTCACAGCGAGGTCAATATCAGAGTCAATGGTTCGCTTGCGCCAATTTGCGCTGTGTTGGACTAGTCGACCGGATCGTTCATTTTTCCCGGTTCCACACATTGGACGACAGTTGCTTGCAACAGGAGTTGCTTTCCATCTTGGACCTGATCATGTAAACCCTGACTTTTCCCATTCATAAATTGGTACCGAAAAATATCTTCCATTCGAAACTACACAGTACATACTTGCTCAACTGTAACATACTTGGAAACATAATGCGCTATCGCCGTCCGCGTGTAGTCGACCCTATATGAACACCTCCAATGCGTCCCTACTAAACCCAAGTTCGCCAAGGTTGGGGTAAAAGGGGACCAGCGCATCCTGACCGCCCAGATACAGGTTATCATAGATGCGCCAATATACCTCTCGCACCTTCCTCGCCGGATGGAAAAGCCCTTGCAACAAATAGCTTAAAAGGACCCCGGGCCCGAGGGCCACCTGCATGGCTTCGAGAGCGCTCATCACGGCAGAGATGACATGCGGAGACGTCTCAAAGCAATTGGGCCAGATGAGGTTCATAAGATGCAGCATCGACTCTTCGCAGCCCATCCCCGCTACACCCAGAGCCAAATGCTTGACGATTGTGCTCGCAGTCTGGCGATGGACAACGTCGCGGTCCGTGAGCGCGTCCTCGAGCAAAGAAAGGACGGAGTCGCAATAGAAAGCGGATTGGGGACCGATATATTCAAAGACGTACGTCAGGGCCTTGAGACAGCCTGTGCGGACGTTGAGCTCCGCAGACCGGTACTCGTTCAGGATGGCAGGGATGCAAGTAAAGGGCCCGCAGGTCTCCGCGACGATTGCGATGGCGATGGTGCTGCACACGCGGCTTTGGCGCTCTTGCACGCGTAGATTCGTCAGGAGGACGGAAAGGACGTCTTGCGGACCTATACTCTTCGCGATGTACCCAAACGTGTTGACAGCTGCTCGGCGAATATTCTTCTTGCGCGCCCTAAGCAGCTCCAGCAGTTCGAAGCAGATGCGCATCCACTCCTTGGCGGACACAAATTCCGCCCCACGGTCGGCGATGCGTCCGACCAAGTTGATGGCGGCCTCTTGAACCTTTTCATGCCTGTTTCGGAGAATTGGGGTCATGCGAGACACTAAATGGAAAGAAAAGTCACTCGTCAGTCCTTGGTGCTTGTCATGAAACGAAACAGTATGCTCACAAAGGTCTTTCACAGGTGGGTTCATTTGCGTCATCCCAACGGTATTCGCGACCGCTCCCAGAGCTGCGACAATGCTTCCCAGGGTATCGGGATATTCCTCCCCAAGCTGTTCGAATAAGACAAGGCCCAGCTTGCTCAGCAACTGTTCTTCCCCGCACAGCTTAATTACAACGACCAACCTGACTGTGAGATCAGCGGCCTGCTGGCGAACTTTGGCGCTCTTGTTATTGAGCCGCCAAAGGATGAGGGAAACGATCTGAGTGAGGTAGGGTTTGACACGGAGACCAAGAGCATTGGCGATGGTCCTAAAGCCGTTCAACATGATCTGGTCGTCCGTGGTCTGCTCCTGGAAGGCATAAAGAGCCCCATCCACCAGCTTCACTTCAGTGCGGTCGTCAATCTCAGACACGCCAAGTTTTGCTAAAACCGCAGTAATAGTCTCGATGACCATTTTGCGGTACGGCTCGGATTCGTCTTTCAAGCCGTCCACCACCTGCTCAATGGCTTTGAGCGCCCCAACCTTTTTCGCAAGTTCGACGGTGTGTCCACGACTTGTTTGTAGTTTCGACGATCGAGAGCCATGCGACGAGTCCAAAAGGCAAGAAGAAATGGGGAAGGATATCCTGTTTGACATACTCGGCTGTCACGCCGTCGGTAGCGACGCACTGTCTGACGACTTTCAGGACAATCTTCTTCATCTCCTCATCGGCCGTCTTGAATTCGCGTACGAGAACCTGCATCGCGTGCTTGGTAAAGGAAGACGCATATTCTGGATCCATCAAGGGTACGATGAACCCAACGGCCTTCAAAAATGCAGCAAGACCCTTGCCCCGGTGGATCCGGATGCCAGACCAAAGAGGCTCCACGACGCTTCCGAACGACTCGATCCCATACGGCGCGGCCGCTTCCGCTAGGGCAGCAAGTCCCAGCGCGGTTATGGTGCGCACCTTCTGCTGCTCGTCCGAAAGACCACCGGCGATACATTCGACCAAATTAGTGAGATGGGGCAGGACTGCGGAACCCATAGTGAGAGCGATCTGCTGCACGATGCGAATGCCTGTGTGTCGGGCCTGCCACGACTTTCTGGAGCGGCAGACAGCTTTCAGGAAGGGAAGAAGAGATGGGATTCCGAGCGCTGAGGCGACGACCGAGAATGCACGTGCGGTGGTGTTTCGGACGTACTCATCGTCGTGGTCGATATCCGGTCGCATGGTGGAGATCATGTGTGCGAGGCCTGCTGCTTTGGAAAGGTTTGAGATGATCTCACGACCTTCTACACGAGCATAGTAGTCCTCGTCAATAAGCAGAGGCTGGATGACGACGAGGATTTTGTGGACGTAGGGGCGGACCAGGTCATCTAGCTTGTACAGGACACGGTCGATTACTTTGACAAGGAGATGACGCTCCTGGTCTTCGAGCGTTCGTTCCATCAGAAGGGGCAGGATTTTGTTGAATAAAGCAGCGGCCCCAAATTCCCGCGCCTTGTCGGTGATCTGTCGGAGTGCGGTTTTACGGACGGGCGGAGTCCCATTCTTTATCTTGAGCAGAAGGCGCAGGATTTTACGTTCCTTGAGTTCATCAACAGAAAGCTCGGTTTCGCCTTCTTCCTTGAGGATCTGTGCGAAGTATTCTGCATCCTCAGCCCGGAAGAAGGCAAGATTACCGACACTGGCAGGAGGTTCAGGGATATGAAGGTCAGGATCGAAAGTGACATTCGATCGCTCATGGATGATAAACCCACATGCAGTCTGGAGAAAGCCAGCAGGAGGGGGGACGATAAGGTAGCCGGATGACGGGAGGAGAATGTCATGGTCGTCGAAGTAATCGACCTTCAACTGGCGGAGGGGATTCATGATGATAGGGGTCATGGCTCCCACACCAACGCTAGCGGGAGTCGCATCCCAGCGAGATCGACGTTTTTTGGGTATGCTGTCCTGCGGTTGTTCAGTGTCGATGTCCCATCTGCGTTTACGCCTGGAAGAACTCTCGATGTCAGCAATGTTCGGCGCCCGTGGAGTAATATCAATATCCATCTGCGCTGAACCCTTTTCCTTCGCGGCAATAGCGGCCTTCACCCGTGCCTCTTCTCGCTCAAGGTGTGCCAATCGCATGGCGGTTGCGTATGCTCCCTCAGCCACATTTGAGCCAGGAGACTGTTCACCCGGTGCAACTACGCTCGCGAGACGTCGAGCATAGTGTTCGGACTGGGGGAGGCTTTGGCGGACGGGGGCTGTGTTTGCGAAAGGATCAACATCCTCCTTCTCTACGAGTTCTCTGAACTCGTCAAGGATCTCCTTTGGAGCTGTGTATGAGTCCAAAAGGCTGGGTGAAGCTGCAGGAGACATTATACCTGAAGAGTGTTGACGTTGTTGGTAGAGTTGTGTGTGACGACTCAAAAGGAACCCAGACCTTTTTGTATGGAGATGCGGTCAATTAGGGTCAATTTGACTCATACGGAACCGACTGGACAACACTTTCATATGACAACAAGAGCGTGTACTTCGTGCCCCGGCACTTCGCCTGGGTTGACCTGAGTCAAGCCACAGTCTGAGTCGTGCAGCGAAGCCTCAAAACCATCGGAAATGCCCGAGCGGACTTTAACGGCTTGGGAGGCATAGTTTTATAAAGAGTAGAATAAACTACTAGTGGCACATCACTATGTTTCTACTACGCGCAAGGAAATGAAACGCACCCGTAAGGTTCTGGAAATGAATTGAGGATGTCGTTGACTGCTTGCACTGAAATTCGACAATATTAACGAAGCTCTTCTGGGCCGGCAACCTCACGTCGACCAGAGCATAGCCTAGATCAGCCCATAGATACCGTCGACAGTGAAGACGATGTGGAGCGTGACTCGGAGTCGAGCAACTGAGTTGGAATTTGCTTAGAAAAATCGACGCTGGGCGCCAGATCGCCGCCAAATATCAGATGAAGGTGCTATCATGAACGGGGATTGTTGTCGGCCATTTCTGAGCTAGCAATGGTACTGGTGTCGGAGAGGATTCATTGTTTATGCTGTGTATAGCGGAAGACTTTGGCATTGATGGTCGCTTGTCCGATCTTTACTCCGATCCGTTCTATTGCCAGCTCGACATGGGCTCTTCTCAATGCCCTCTCGGTTCCTGGCTCTTCTGGCCATTTTTATTGGCTTTATGTAGCTTCACGGTTTGAACTCCACAAAACACCAGCCGTTCTCGAAAGTCTGAAGGTTCCAGCGGCTGCTTTCTCCGCCATCTACAGTCCTATTCGCCAGCGTTCACAGAAAAGAATCCTCAGCTAGTCCGAAAAAGAAGGTTCCCAACAGACTTTCACGTCGGTTACTCCAAGTTCGGGCTCGACGCGCGCGCCCTACACGCGACATATCGTTGCTGTCGGTGATCTTCACGGGGACATGAAGAACGCGCAAACTGTTTTGCAGTTCTCCGGTGTTGTGGACGAGTTTGGCAATTGGACTGGGGATGCCGATTTTTTGTGCAAACCGGCGGTATGTTTGTTCTTCATTTCTGCGCGGCAGTCTGCTAAATGTAGTAGACATCATCGACAGGTTGTTGGCTCCATCTTTCGTGGAAATCCCCTAAAGCACTAGAAGAGGAGATGATACCATCAAACTGTTTTTCTGGATGGAGCAACTCCGCGTGCAAGCTGCGGCAGTTGGAGGAGTGGTACTGTCTCATTTAGGTAATAACATTTCCTAATTCTTCGCCGGCTGATTGACTTGCCGGTCCCCGTGTAGGCAATCACGAAGTTATGAATGCTATAGGTCTGTCTATCTCCTTCAGTGTTCAACTTGGTCTCAACAATCTATAGGCGACTGGCGGTACTTGCATCACTAATATTTTACCAATCCAAACTGATTCTCGGCTTAAGATATGTTTATCCCTCCGAGATTGATACATTTGGATCTGTGGCTGCACGCCAAAAAATGCTTACAACTGGACGTATCGGCCGTGCTTGGGCCCAAAACTACACTGCAACTTCCCGCCTCCCTCTTCATCCGCACCTTGGGCCTCCGAATACGCCGTTCCCTCCCGAGGACCATCCTGTATACTTCCAAAAAGAAAACGACGACGAAGATGAAGACAGCCGCTACTACCACGCCGGCGAGCCCCTGTCCCATTCTGCGCTGTCCTTCGTACATGGCGGCTTGTCACCTACATATAGCAATCTAGCACCATTCCCACCAAGATCAACGCGCTGTCTAGTTCCTTTTTGCACAAACTTCAAAATCGCCCCCAACCTGCGCCGCATCCGCCGCATCAATACCCTGGCCTTCCGCAAGGCAAGCATGTCGGGCAATGCTGGTTATGTTGTCTAATATTATCTAGGTACAACTCGTGAGGAAGTGGAGCTGTACGATTCCAACGGTCCGTTCTGGTATCGTGGATGGGCTACGGATAGCGAGGAACAGGTTTGTATCGATGTCGAGAAGTGCTTGCGCGGACAGGAACGAGGCGCATGATCATGGGCCACACCCCCGATTTCACCGTATGCCTTCGTTTAGGTGGCATTCTACATTGTTGATGTTTTGCGCAGGGCATTGTATCTCGGTGCAATGGCAAATTATCATTATCGATACAGGTAAAGTGTTCTAATCATTGGTCCTCTCCGGTCTCTGAGGATTCACAGGGATATCGCACGCGTACGGCGGGGCGTTATCAGCTCTGTCGATCCATTATACCTTTACCCCTATCGACAACGAAGATGGGGAGCCACATTGGATAGAAAGAGAGGTAGTGAGCGCGCTGTATGTCGACAGACAAGAGACGATAGTCGACCAGGAACGGCAGGTCGTTGGTGACTTTCGGTTTGACACAATGTAATATGGTTCGCGCTACATGTAGATTCTGCGCTACTAGATCCAGAGGTGTATTTTACAGTCATTAATTTATCCTATCCGCTCCCAACAGGAATCCCAGAAGAAATAAGGAAACAAAAAAACAAGAACATTTAGCCCATGATACTCCAGCGAGATTTCGTCGACGCTTTGCCTGTGAGCTCGACCATCTTGACCACTCGCTCCTTCTCGTCGACATCGAACATCGTACGCAACCCATCCACCTCCTGCGACTTCTCCTGCATGCTGCCCGTTGCCTCCCTGGCGTTATTGCGACTGATCTCAAGGGTCTCCGTGTTTGAGGTCAGCAATGCTTGGGACGACTCGTACTTCGAACGGGCGGCGAGGAAAGCGGCCTCGTGCTTTTGAAACGTTGATAGCGTTTTGGTGTAGGCTGCCTGTGCTTTCGCCTCGCGCTGGGACGCATGGATATTAGTAAACAGGACAGATGCGGGCATTTGCGAAGGAACATACGTTGACTGCCGTCTTTTGGATCTTTTGCAGTTCAGCGAGCTCTTTGAGGGCCATGGCGAGAGCTTTCTTCTCGACCTTTGCTTCCTTTTGGATGATTTTGGCGAGTTGTTTGTTGCTTTTCGCTGCACAGAATCATCAGCGATCACATCGGACGAGTAGAGAAGCAACCTCACCTTCATTCTTGGCGATCTTAGCCTTTTGCTCCTCGCTCAACATGGAATCGGCAGTAGCGGCCCTTTGATGTAGGCTGGAGTCATGCTCGGCGGTTGCATTCGGGCCTGTAGTGCCCGCACCATTTATGAAGGTGGATCCGGCTATCGACTGGCCGTCGGCATTGGTGAAAACGCTGCGCTTGCTAACCGAAGCCGAATAACCTAAAGATCCAGCTCGCCCGTGGCCATTTGGGGAGAGGGTGGAGTGAACGCCATTGGGGTCGACAACGTCTTGGGATTCAGCGAGTTCAGCCTCGGTTTGTGGTACGGGCGAGGTAGAGACCGGGGTATCAGCAGGCGCGACAGAAGGAGGTCCTGATTTAGGAGTAGGCGTCTCTTCAACGAAAACCGGAGCGAGAGCAGGTTCTTGGGAAGCGGGGATGGGCGCGTCAGTGACGGCGGATTTCGAAAGGGGTTCGGCGGGGACGTCTTCTGTAGTGGGGGAGGAGCTGTGCATTGGACAATTGGTGCGTCGAAGTAGACGGATATTGCGGTGGAGGGAGTAGACAAGGAGTAGAGACTGTAGAGCTCATGAATGTGAGGAACGCGAACGTCGCGCGTCTCTTTAAAGAAAACCAAGTGATCGATCGAACCGGTTACGTCATGTCGATCGTGGTCTCGGTTTCCTTTTTAGGCCATGACGTCAGCTGACTCAGCGTTCAGGACCTGCCGGTAAGTTCGACAACTGCGAAGTCCACGCCGGTTTTGCCCGACTTCTTGCACGGTAACAAAAGGTGGAATCAACTCAAAAGTCGCCACCTTTTGGAAGCGTAAATCGCGAGGTTGTCGCCAGCGGGCAACGGCATCCTGCAACCTAAGATGTTTGAGGGTGGAATTTTCCCGAAAGAGAAGCATGGCGTCTTTGAGCATATCTCCTTCACGAGTGACCTTTTTCACCTGCGTGACAACGAGGGAGCGCAAGCGATGAGTGGTGCTCAAAGCCGTAGAAAGTTCGGTCTGAAATTCAGGTCAGACCCGCCAAGTAAAAGATAAAAAATAAAAGCTACCATTGGAAAAGTGGGATCGGAGGAACAAGATATATCGAGATGAAGGAGCTGCGGAGCGGCCGCCAGAATGTCCGTGAAATATTTAAGGTGCTCGCTTTTAACATCTGCATCTCCCGAATCATGGCAGTCGATCCATATCCGAAGCGATACGAGTGCAGGAAGCTGAGAGATGGCCCAAATTGCGCCGGCCATTCTGTACATTCCATGGGGATGGTTCATGAGCTCAAGACTCTCCAGAGACAGTACGTTGGGATATGGCGAATCATCAAGAATCTGGCGCTAAAGTGTTTAAGGTTGGGAAGGGCCGTTGGAGGCAAACTCAGTGAGAGAGGGAAATACCACCCCTCTAACTGGTGCAGTACGACATGTTCCAGGCGCTGGTGATACGCGAGAAAATTTGTCATGCCGTTGTTGGTCCCAGAGGATCTACAGTTGCGAACGCATCCAGGATCACAAAATCACCAAGAGTCAACTGTCGGAGGCTGGGCCATCGCCCCTGGAACAGAGGCCGGACATCGATGTATCGTTCATTGTCTGTGTCGATGGTAAGGTGTTGTAGATGCGGACACCGTTCAAGGAGCATGTCCCAGAATGTCTGAGGGAGTTCATCGAAGGGCGGATGTAAGCCTGTGAGTTGTGAGTGCGTATGAATATGATCTTGTAAAGAGCTTACCACTTCCTACGAGTTGTTTGACTCGAAGGGTAAATCCGATAAGGTCATTGAATTGAAAAAGCTGTCTCAATGAGATGAGCAATCGTCGCGTAGGATAAGGAAATAGATGTACGGTACTATTCGTGGGCATGACTTTTCGAGACCTTGAGAAATCTTAATTGGCGGAGCCGTTTCCAGATTAATCGGAACCAAACCTGAAAGTGAAATCACCCAATCCCACAGTAACACCGACATGTCGCAACTCCGGGCATCTAATCAAACGCATGAAAAGCCTGAACAAAAGAATACGGTGCACTTACGATACACGGAGAGAATGCCACATATTATCATATTTAGGGAACTCTCTTCCGTCCCAGATGAAGGTTTTCAGATTGACCAGGTGAGTTGCCATCTGATCGATGGTTACAACTACCCAGCTCTCGATTTCTCGCATCGAGCTCTGCAGTGTGGGTTGTGCCCATTCTTCATTGTTTGGCCGCACAATGAGGGTCTTGATACACCGCGCTATGGCCGGATGCGTCAAGAGAAATTTCAGTGTGTGCTGGCAGTGTGCATTGTTTCGCAGATCCACGGAACTGTAAAGCGTAGGCAAGAACAGATTGAGAAACCGAACAGACTGTGCCCGCAAAAAATCAATATACACCCAGGAGATAAAAAGCTCTCACAGTGAGCGCCAGGCTCAAGAGATCCACAGAAGGTAGGTGCCGTGCAGTCTCAAGCAATATATCCTCCGGCAACAAACTCAAAAGGGTCGGGCCGTTTGCTGCCGATTTCGTCAGTAGCATTTTCAAGGAGCTGGGAATCCGTCGGAGGATGTTGGGCGGCATATTCTCCGTTTCGTCGTTCAGGTTCAGACGGTTTGAGACATAAATGAACGCGATATCGCTGGTGATGGTGAGTAACTGCTGTGCCATGCTGTGTCTTCCGAAGTGCGGATCATGCCGAAGCTGACGTGCATCCATTTCTGGAAAGTCTGTAATCGTTGAATAGCTCAGCCACTTTGTTGTCTGAGACAGCCACAAATTGCTGTTAGTGGCTCTAAGACAGAGCCTAACAACTTTGGAATCAAACGAAGGCCAAAGCTGTGAATCTTGGCAGCGG
The DNA here is from genome assembly GCA_029378395.1 of Mycena leptocephala. NCBI lineage: Eukaryota > Fungi > Basidiomycota > Agaricomycetes > Agaricales > Mycenaceae > Mycena > Mycena leptocephala. The sequence goes on from JARJLF010001027.1 coordinate 16,131, forward strand.
CTTTGAACCTGAAAGCCAATCCAAATCCATATCCAAACTTATGCCTTGGAGAGGCTTTTAATCCAAGAAACCCTGGGCTATTACTAAATTTCTGGCTTGCGTCTCGCCAGCCCATCAACTTCGGAATCGACTCGGAAGTTGCGATTGCAATTCAGTCCGCTAGAACATCCGCACTGCCTGTCAATGTCTTGTTGTCGTTGTTCTACTCAATACCGGCGGCCTCATGCCTTCCGCGACGGAAAACGACCTTGTAGGCTTCATCTGTTGCTCATTCTACCACTGCATCGCCGATTTCAGCACCCTCGCGTACCCCGTCGGAAAAGCCGGTGGACATGATAATAGTACCTCAATGCTCGCACACCTCTGGAGAGTCGAGGACTCGGAACGTAGCCCACTTTCTGTGGACCCTGTCGTCCAGTGTGTCAACCAATCCGTTTACTATTTAACTTCATTAATGCGATTATACACTTTGCATAGACCATTAATTGATTTTGTCAAGAAGATCGTCTCGGAACACGCGTGCATGTGGCCTTGACTTTCCTCACGGACACAATTCTCATTTAGATATATGTAATTAATTATATACTCGCATTCACCCTCAAGACCTTAAAGTTAGAGTATCTTGGCAATTTCAGCATCAATGGCCTCGGGAGTTGTTATGGGCGCCCAACGATGCACAACGACACCCTCCTTGTTAACGAGGAATTTCTCGAAGTTCCACTGTCGATCTTTTGGTGAGAACGGCACAATGTAGAAAATTATAGTATGAACCTTGATCCGCTTAAGTCCCAAAATCCCGGCCTTCTCAGCCTTCAACCATTTGAATACCTCGTTCGTATTATCACCGTTTACTTCCGATTTCTTCATGAGTGGGAACGTTACACCGTGGTTAACGACGCAGAAGGTGGCAATCTCTTCATCGTTGTCAGGTTCCTGGTTGGCGAACTGTGGAAGTGGTTAGAGAGAATAAGTGTCAGACGAGGGTGATGGTACCTGATTGCATGGGAATCCAATAATCATAAAATTTTGGTCTTTGTACTTTTCGTATAAGGCTTGAAGACCTAAATGACAGTCAGAAGCATTTCCATCGAACCTGCTCGAAGACGCACCTTTGAATTGTGGTGCCAAGGTACTGACACGCGAACACGATTAGATGGATGCCAACCTCAAAATTATTTTGGTCCTACCACTGAGACGCGGTGTTGACGATGAGGACCGTCTTTCCCTTCAGCTCCGCAAAATCAAAGATATCATCGGTTTTCTTGGTCGCCTTGAGCGTATAAAACGCCGACATGGTGGGAGTTGTGAAGGAGCGAGAGATTGGGTGCACAGTACCCGCCAATCTTGAGGATCGTAAGAGTAATGACATGTGATTCCCGGTGGTCCGAAGACGAGCACATGGTGGCCCGAAATGGCCGACAACAATTAGTCATCCTGGATGACATCGTAGGATCACAGATTTTTCAGATAGGGGCTAGTTCTCCTCCTTGAATCGACGCGTGTATCTGCAATGGTTCATTAAGAGAAAATTACATACTCGCATTTCGACCTTAAAGTTATTCTCGACATAGTATCTTGGCAACTTCAGCATCCATGGCCTCGGGAGTTGTGGTTGACGCCCAACGATTCACAACGACACCCTCCTTATTAACGAGGAATTTCTCGAAATTCCACTGGCAGTCTTTCAGTGAGGATGACATAGTGCAAGCAGATTATATCACAAACCTTGATCCGCGTAAGTCCCAAAATCCCGGCTTTCTTAGCCTTTAACCATTTAAAAACCTCGTTGGTTTTATCGCCATTCACGTCCGATTTCTTCATGAGCGGGAACGTCACCCCATGGTTGACGACGCAGAAGGTGGCGATATCTTCATCGTTGGCAGGTTCTTGACTGGCGAACTGTGGAGATGGTTTGAGAAGATAAGCCACACGAGACTGATGGGACGTACTTGATTACATGGGAATCCAATAATTGCCAAGTCCCTGTCCTTGTACTTCTCGTACAAGGCTTGCAGACCTAAATAAACGGTCGGCAGCATGCCCATCGAACCTACTCGGGGACACACCTTTGTATTGGGGTGTAAAGCCACTGGAACGCAGATACTTGCAATTAGTAGTGTGTACTATCCTCAAAGAGTTTGGATCTACCATTGGGATGCGGTGTTGACGATGAGGACCGTCTTTCCCTTGAGTTCAGCGAAATCGAAGATCTCGTCGTTTTTCTTCGTCGCCTTCAGAGTATAGAATGTCGACATGGGGGGATAGTGAGATTAAAGATAGGGTGGCCCCCGATCTTAAGAGCATGGTAAATGAGACATCGGAATTCCGAATTGGGAATCAAGTCGATTAGTACTGCACTACAAGGCCACCAGTAGCGAAGAACGTTGGTAATAGAGCAAATCGACCATGCTTCAACGAGAAAAACTGGCCTGAAGCGACTGGAGGGTCGTCGATAGAGTGAATTGTGCAGAGCGCGAAGTTTTTTTTTTGAACCAGTATACACAATAGCCTCGAGAGCGATGGCGTCTCAGCTTGAATTAAACATGGAATGCAGCCGGAAAGTGAAATTTTGAGATTCGGGGCGGATTTTGCCCTCAAAACGGTCGGACAAGAGTAAAGTAGCCAAAAATAATTCGGCAGTAAATCCAACCAACCGAAATGACCGACGGATGACATCATCCTTTTCAGATAGGGGCTAGTTCTGCAAGTCCGTGTCTGATTAGAGCCTTGAATCGACGACTGTATCTGCGGTAGAGCGGCCGGGCGAGGAAGGATTGCAGCATCTTCAACAACGAGGTGTATCTTGCAGGCTTCTGCGATAGAACAGCATGGAACGCGTGCATTCCCAACCTATTCCGATGTAAAGAGTGGGAATGAATTGCAAGGGAACACTTACCAAGTAACCGCAGTCTTCTGTATGTCTGATCTCCCACCGTGGGATTTGGCAAACTGAGTGGAAGATTTGTTCCGAATCGCCGCCAAACAGTAACTAATCATTTGTTGGACAGTGTCTATGAGTAAAGCGGGTGAACATCTTAGCTGAAGAGAAGCGGGAATGTACGCACCGCGAAGGAAAGGTGCGTGTGTCTTGGTGTCTAGACCCCAGTCCCGAATATAGCCATTCATCTTCATCGCAGAAAGCAGAAAATTCTGATAAATGTTCAGATACACAACGTGTATCGAGTTGAGACTGGAATCGTTGAATATGATGTGGCTTCTAGCCTTCGCAAGTCTAAAAAGTAATTAGAAAGAAGAAACTAAATGGCTTGCTCGACCGACTGTAGCATTTTGTGCCGAAAGGCAGCGCCAGGTCGGCGTCCCCGACTAACAGTTAGAGTATTATTCAATTCTGAGGGGGTGATAGTTGAGTGCTATTCAACCACTCGAGGAGAGTGCAGGCACCGTTTCCATAATATCTGCTATATTCCACTGACACAGAAAGATCTCGCGTGTCGATTACATATCCACACCATGGGAAACCTGGTGGAAATCTTAGTCAAATCGCGCGAATTCCGGATGAAGTTCATACCCCGCTCGTGTGGAATGGAATTCAACTGCTCGTCGTAATCAAAATTGGTGAGGGTCTTGTCCTTCGATATGAAGCAACCATAGTCCTCATGACCTAAACAGATCTCAGCAAACGCGGAGGAACTCACGGGGTTCATACCATTATTCATCATGCTCAGGAATGCTTTCGCCTGCGAGAGGCTGGTGGTAATGAACATGTAATCATCTGTTTGTCTTAAAAGAGCCTGTAGGCAGAGTGAGAGGCCGTAGCGATCCAACATGGACGAACACAAACACTATGCGGATCCTCGGTAAATTTTCCAAACCGCTTTTCGAGATCCCCGTAAAAAAAGGAGCAGAGAATGCTCGACAGCACAGAGCCCTGCGGAATCCCGATCGTCTGCCGATAGTAATCCACGCCGATCTAGACAAAGAGCCTTGAGTTACGCTAAATAGCCTAAAAGCTTACCCTACCTTCACAATGTTCTCCGTAATGTGCTCTTCGAGAAGATGAAGAATTTGGTCTCTTTCTGATCGGGTATACTTGACCTGGTTAGGGTATGGTCATTTCATAAGTCTTGACAAAAGCATTTTGCCCCCTTACTTGGTCCACAAAGATTGTATTGTGCAAGACATTGGCGAGATCGGTCGCGACCTTCAAAAAGTGTGGATGTTCATCTTCGATACCGTCAGCATTCCAGTAGCGTGCAGTCGAAGACAAAAATACCGTCTGGAATCGCTCTCTGGACGTAATTCCGCTTAAGATTTCCCGCCTCGGACGCTACCTTCCCATATCGCTGGATCATGTAGACATCCTGCAAAGATCAAATCAGATCAGACGTTTTGGCGTTAGTGCTGGCCTGTACTTCTGAAATAAGCTCGCGGAGGATCTCGAGCAGTTTACTCTGCGAAATGGTATCGAAGCAAGCCTGCACATCACATTTGACAAAGTAAAGTTTCGGCCTTGAACAAAATCAGCTTCTTTTGGTCGCGGAAATTAACCTGGAAATCGCACAAATTTCCCATATTGTCCCGCGGTAACCGCACTTTGAACTGCTTCAGTCGGACGTATACATCGTTGGTGCTAAACACCGAAGCCCCAATTAACTGTGGGCGGGTGTCCTGGATGTCGGAATGGATGTCAGAGGGCATGGTGCATAGTATCTGTAATACTTGCCCGTTCGTAAGTGAGGATCTTGAATGCAGCCTGAAGGATCTGATTGATAGATTGACCCTAGCAAGGACTCAGTGTGGCACACTTTACGGTCAGACGAGACGCCTACATTCTGCGCCGAATTTTTGCGCTTCAAATTAGCAATAGGCCTAACACCAGTCTCCTTCGGCAACAGACGAACGAACGAGTAGCCCAGTTTACGTTGCCGGAGCACTTGATTCGCTTCAGCCTATTTGAGGTGACCACCAGAGTCTGGGAAATAAATTAAAAATTACCTCCGAAATCTTCTCGAATGTAGCGCTCGTTAGGCGCTCTATCAAAGGTGCACAGAGAAACTCCCAGTCATCCTGGCGGAAGTAGAGAACATGATTACGGAGCGCCGATGATTCCGTAACATAGAATGTAGTCTTTCATCAAGCGTGAGAACATAATCGGGGTACGCACGAAATGGAAACAGACCTTCAGTAGCGGCAGGAGGAAGGAATCGAAGTACCAAAATAAAAAGTCTTCCAGAAGTTCTCGACGCTTTAGTGCGTCTGAGACAGGGACCCTCGTCTGCTTTTCGCCGGTTCCCGGTGGCGTCAGCCATTCGCAGGCGGACGTGCTGAAGCCCTGGACGATATGATGCAGTGACAGGCTCTCATACCGCCGGCACGCAATAAAACCCTTCACATCTACATCAAACGCGGCGTAAATTTCGGGATTCGTAAAAGCTGCGGATGAAAGCTAACGGCGAAGGACATGCTTAGAATTGGTTTCCGAGCCCCAAAACGCCTTGGGGATCACAGTTTTCGTGATCAATACAGCATATCGATACACCTTTCTGGTTAGTATGATCCGCCCCCGTAAGTAAGGCGCTCGAACCTCAATATGGCTACATGAATACTCGACAAAGCGCGGTTTTGTCTTCGCATGTAACGCCGCCTGCGTGAGTCCGGCTGGCAGTACAGATTTTCCTTCGGAGTCGATCGAAATGTCGCTGTTTGTCGATTTCTGCGTGCGCGGCGCCGAGGATATAGAGTGTTCTGAAATAAGTTCCTAAACCCCACCATCGTGAGAACCCCTCGGACTGTTGAGACAGCAAGAGGTTGAAACACGCACAAGAATACCACTACTATCCACGTCCTCTCGCTGGAGCGCTTTGACCTAATGGAAACAGATCGACGTGATGCCGGCGGGAGAGCAAACGGGGAATACCTTTGATGGGCATGCGTGGTCTCGTAGCGGCTTGTACCCGCATTTCCCATGCCGCCAAATCAACTTTTCCAGCAGGGGAATGACTTCTTTCAGGCGTTTAGGGGTCTTGCAGGTACCCTGAAAAAAATCACGAAAGTATTCAGCAAAGGCGCGAAAAATTACCTTGATTTCATGCTCTCTGTCGCCAAAGTTGGGGATTTTAAAGGACTCGTATTTGGCTGTCTGGAATTTAAATGGACTCGTGAGACCATACTGCCGCGCAAACACATATTTGGCCAGATGGCGCGCGTCGTCCATCTGTTGGCGCGGGTCGGGGTCCTCGTAAAGCTCAGGCGCGACCCTGGGTTTCGGTTGCGGTCGATTTAGGCGGTTGAGGATGTCTGGAAACAATGTGAACTAATGGACGGAGAAACATCGGGTCGCTACGTTTTGGAGGCAGACCAACGGCGATCTCTTTGGAATGCCATTGCAGCATCGCGCGTCCGTAGAAGAGCCTCCCGCGGACCAAGAGAATCTTTACAGGCGGGACTCTACAGATTGGTTGAGGGAACTTATTTGAGTTGGTGATATACGTACTCGTGTGTTTTGGCCCCAGGACCTAGAGCAGAGGAACCGGCCTTGGTCAATTTTGCCCGTTTGGCAGGTCCGCGGACTCCCTCATCAGAAAACGGGAGCGGGCGCTTCTTGGCCGCTTGGGCGGGGGCTCAGCAGTAAATAGCTGCAGGTTGTCGAGGTGGATGTACACGATCGGTTCTCCGACGAGCTGGCAAAGACAGTCGTTCGGTAACCGACAAAGAGACTTGTGTTCGTAAGAAGGTGCAGCATCGCGTCCGTACCGATTCTGGGTGTGAAAATGGATTCAATCTTTGCAAAACGCCGCCCATGGGTTGTACACACCTCTGAAAAAGCATTCCCACTCCGGTGCTTGCAGGGCGGTGATGTTGGTGTTCACATGGGTATTAACAAGGTTCGAGCGGATGTTTCTTTGTTGCTTTCGCTCGTCCTATGCACACGAAGATGAATATAGGGAAACAAACGTCGGTTGAATACTTATGCGACGTACGAGGAATACCCAGCGGTGATCACATTCTGCCGCGGAGATTTACCGCGGCTTTCAGAAGTTTCTCGGCGGCCCTCTCGATTACCTGTCGCGTTGTTCAGCCGTGCGCAACTCGGCGTGGTACTGTTGCATACGTCACGTATGGGCGACATAGGAGGCGCGTATCGAAGGCGCCGCGGAGGCTGCTCCTCCGTTTTCAACCCGACGATGGATGTGTTGAGCAAGTTTGTATACGCAGGAGAGTCTGCGTCTCCAGCAGTCAGAGGAACTGGGATTTCTTCCAGTATTTCGTCGAGATACAACCGTAGACTCTTGACGGTGGCATAATATTTTTCCAGCAGCTTCGACGTGAGCCGAGGTTTGGCGGACATCGGATTGGAACTCGGACGTCCGTGGTGAGCGCTTGAGCACTTACGAGGGAACTCGGTGGTCGAGTTGGATTGATGCGTCGGGTCACACTTTCGACGCGATCACGAGATTGTGACATTCGTGTCACGCCTCATAGTAATCGTCCGATCGCGCCGCCGACTCGGGAGAAATTTGCAAATTTCAAAACTCCGTCTACTCCGTGTTCGCGGGTGCATATGTGGCGCTTCTGAGACTAAGGTGATGCTTAAAGTCAATCAGAACGAGAAACATCACACTCCGGATCTAACCAGCGGAAAGATCTGTTCGTTTGCTCGCTAAGTAATGAGTATACTGTGAGCTAAAAATTGACGGTTAGGGGTGCACGCCATGCCGTGACGGGCTCGGTCTTCGACGGGAGTCGATCGAGCAAATCTTTTCCGTTTCCGTAATGTCGCGAAAACCCAGAAATTCGGCGCGGACGGTAACAGACAGTTGGCAACGTAGCCAGTCTTTACCGGAATGTGGCGGTGAACCAGCCTAGATTCAGCGATTTCAATTCAAGATTTGTGGTCAAGTCTGATCCAGCGAGCAGCATTTTTAAGCGAGGTGAATTTCTTCTTGGACAATTGTGAAATCAAGTACTTATGTTGTGAATCGGTCGTGAGCGGTTCAGATCACTACGAATGGTCACCGCGGGCAAGGTGTGCAGTCCTAAAATTATGGTTGTTTCATGAGTAACAGACAGTCATCGCCGGTGGAAACCCCCTTTAGCTGTGCGTCACCAAATTTGTATGTCTGCAGATCGATGTGGGTGTCCGTCGTTGTCCGACAGGATAAGAAGCATAGCAACTATTGCGTGACACAGTATTTGCGGTTTCCGCCTGTAGATCATGTCGGACACCTAATTCCGACTGGCAACTGATAGAATATAGGTAGTTTCGGGAATTAACTCGAGAACACAACCCTGGAGAATATTCCGGATGTCGGAAAAGACAAGCGAGTAATAGACACCTCTAGGTTCCCATAACAGTCTCAAGCGAGTCTCGTTATGCACATAGCGATAGCGACGAGTGAGCGATATGGAACGGAAGGAAAGAGAGATCCAACAGAAAGAAAACTGATGGCAGTTCCTGTCCCTGATGATGCTCAGATGATACATAGTACTAGTATTTCTCCATCAGAGTAACGTGGGATATCGAAGCCCAACCCTTCATAGTGTGGCGCAACGGAACGGTGATGGTTAATGAAGGGCTGCGAGTATCCGAGTCGAGGGAGAACTCTGGAAGTGGGAAGACGTCGACGTGACAATATTGTATTCTATCTGTGACAGTAACAACCCCAGAACACGAGGCAATACACGAGGCGCGTACGGTGTTGGGGATTGGGGTAAGGTTAGGAATGGCGAGTTGAGCGAGGCAGCAAAGAAAGAAAGAGGACTAGGGAGGAGGTAGGAGACGAGGTGCAAGTGAAAGCGGAGGCAAATTTGAATTTGCAAATGGAGATCAGATATTTCAAAGTCCGCGACTGATCGCTCAGGGCGAGCTTACTTCCTGCCTTCGCGCTTCTTGGTTTACCTCCTCCCCCATACGCGTATCTGTATACACAACTAGTCAAAACTATTCCTTCTTTCTTTCTTCTTATCCTATGCAGGCCAGACGTCCTTCAGGCCTTACCCCGCTCTCCATTGTCCTTCCCCATCCCTCTCTCCCCCGCCGCAATCCTCTCTTTTGTCCCTGGTCCCCTCCCCGCATACCCCCCGTAGTTGCGGCTCACCCACCGGCTCTTGTCTCGTTTTTTCTGGCGCCGGAAACCGGAAGAGTACCGACAGCTGGACCAGCTGGAATAGCTCAAGCCAGGACCTTGCTGACGATCTGGACTATGATTGGAAGCCAGACCAGATTCTTCTGCTCAGAAGGGTCTGTCTTTCGGTTTTTTCGTCGTCTTTCTGTGCTCACCCGTCGTGTTCAGACGCTGGATGCCCTCCCCCCGCATCTCATGACGCCTTTTAATGGCCCCATCCCACCGTCCAATCTCCTCGATAAGATTGCCCGCGGCGTAACCCAGGCAAAAGGAGAGGATTGGCCGCATTCCCTGCGTGCGACTCGCGTCAAGCTCATTGAGCTAGCTCGCACCATTGCGGAAGAAGACAGTAAGCCTCGCAAGGCCACAATCCCAGAAGAAAACGATATGGATTGCTCCGACTATCCGTATATTGCACAGAGCGAGGTTCTCCAACAGACTACTAACATCGGCGTCGGCAAGATTGGCCTCGGAATTGGCCTGGGTCCAAGACGCCCTCTCTACAGGCAGTCCAGCATGGACTTTCTCAATACCTCGGACACCCGGGATGACGATACCATCAATCGGTCAGTCATTTCCCATTTGGCCATTTCCCCCATGCTTACCTCCATCCTGTTACCAGTCTGTCGACGCGTTTGCAGAAGGCTGATCGCTTTATCCCCAATTCATCCTATCACCCCTATTCCCGAAGCCAAATTCAACGCCGATCCTCTTCCCCTCCCAGGCCATCGCACATACCGTCCTTGATAAGTCCGTCGACTCCGAGCACGTCCACTCTTTCATCCCTCGCGTCCCTCTCTACTGTCGGCTCTCATCCTCGTCTCCTCCGCCGCTCTGCCTCCATCACCTCTTCGACCACTTCCAACTCGAGGATGAGCCTCAGTAGCACCGGGGGCCTCCCGCCTATTGCCGCTGATCCCCGAGTCCAGCGCGTCCGACGCTGTGAATCTTTCTGTGGCCCAATGCCTAGAGAAACCGTCCCGTCGTCTAGGCATGCGGTCAAGCGCGCCCCTTCATATGGCACGCTTGCGCAGGAGGCTCGCGACAAGATGCCCGAGGATCTCGACATTACAGCCCCATACCCGTCGTCTGACGAGGAAGAGAAACTTCGGACACGTCGCGCCAAGAAGCCGAGGATGAGGAGCACCAGCGCCAGCACCAGCTCGCCCCCTCTTTCTCCCTCACCTGAGCCATCCTCTCCCTCGTCGGCAACGCAGTCGCCCGTTTCGTCCAGGACGGCTGTCGGGCCCGACATGGCCGGGCCCTCCAAGAGGACTACAAAGAAAAGGGCTAGCGTCAAGGCACCCGAGTCGCAGACTGTCGCCGATCTACCTAAACGTGAGCGTCCCAAGGGGATGAACGTCAAAAGGAACCCGAGCATGTTTGGCGCCGAGCTCCCGCGGTTGCCTTCCTCACAACAGCCAGAGACCCCGTTCACGACATCGTCCTCTCTATCTGCCGCGCCCCTTCTCGTACTCCAGCCCACAGAGAAGGTGAAGACGCTCAGGCGGGTTCGGAGATTGCCTCCTGCGCGGAGAATATCGTTTGGGAGCCTTATCCCTCCCGTTGGGGAGGATGGCCACGAGGCTGACATGGAGGAAGGTGAGGAGGAGGGCGGCCTCGGGAGCGCGTTCCAGCTGCGGTAGAAACCCGGCTCTTCAAGATTTATCGGAGGAAGTACTAATTACCTTCAAGACGGAGGAAGGATTGTTCCACCAGTGTATATTCGTGTATCACCAACCCCCCTACCACTATCCCCATCTCTAAACGCTACCATTGCGTCCTGTCATCACCAAGAATTCGAATCTCGACACTTTCCTACTGTTTCCACTAGTCACAAACTCATTTCCACATCTTCCTCTGCGACAAGCGACAACCGCCCCACACTCACTCGGTCAATACTCCCCCAATTCGCGTTATCTCTGTCGTCTTCTGGCCACAGCTTCGCCTCTCATACACTCGTTATTTCGGTCTCATTTGTCTCCATCTCTGTACTACCAGTTCCATCTCGTCCATTTCCTTTCCATCTACCTCATATATCACTATCCCCTCATCCCCCAACCATCCAATATTGCATGACGCTTTAACCGCGCCCTTTCACGTCCATGGACATTCGGTGGCCGTTCGTTACACGCCCTTCCGCCGTGTTTCCATGCGTCACCCTCACATTCCTTCGTTTCTCCCATGCACCACCAACGGTGTATGAAAAATCTCGTGCCCTACGGCCCTGGTCCTCATCTTTCCCCTCTTACATTTTATATTGTCCGCGGATTGGTTCGTAACCGAACCTGTACCACCAAAAAAATGTTTTAACAACACCACCGGCCACCCTTTTCGGATTTTGTTCCACGCACCTCCTTCCCATCCCACATTCATACACTTAATTATAGAAATCGACTGGTTACTTCGAATCTGCTCTCCATTTTGTTATCGTTTCTTGTCAAATACCTACCTCCCTAGTCTTACGTGGTACCGAAATTCGATTATTTTGGGCCCGGTGCGGTTATCATCTTCGTCGCATACAAAAAATCCTAATATGAGGAACTTCAATATAATGCATATGTTTACCGCTTTGGGGGCAAAGATGCGACTTTGAAGATCCGCCTTGTCTCAAGGCTTATCGGGATTGATGCGTTTGCTGTCGGTAAATTCATCTTCGAAAGTTCCTTCGAAGACTTTTAGGGGGTATTGGCGGGCATGAGACTTGCGTACTCATGATGATCTGCTCCATCGAAGTCAATAATCAAGAACAAGTTGAAATCAGAAATGAGATAGATGCGGGAAATAGAGCAAGCACATGGACATGGCGGCCGCGCTGCAACTGTTCCGTTGACAAGGGAGTAATGCTCGTGTCCATCGGTTGGCGTCAACTTGAATGATAATGATACGTTCGATCCCAAAAGTGACTTGCACAGACTCTCAGGGACTCCGAGTCATTCAAAAAGCTCCATTTCAACGAGACAGCCGCTGGACGGGAACCCCGATCTGTTTCGTTAGATTGATATATTCGCCGAAGACAAGATTGATCACAGAATGATATTTTATTCTTGCAACCGCGATGATACAGACTTCCGCATTTCTGTAAGAGGCTTAGCTTAGCGCGAATATCATGAGGAACGAAGACATACAATATTCCCCGCACTGGTTCATACCAATCAAGTCTGGGGTTCTTTGGGAAGCCCATTGAGCGCGGACTCGAGCATCTGGTCGGTCGCCGCCTGTCGTAGTTGACGCTTTAATCGGAGCTCCGCTTCTTTCTCCGCGAGTACGCCCTTCATATACACGGTTGCCTGCCACCAGTAGTACCCCACACCACCAAAAAATACCGTGCACGCGACGTGCCCACTGGGGTCTGAAAACCGGTGCTCAATTGGCAGAACTGGCACAGAGTTGGATTGAGCGTACTATCCATCATTGGCTTTTTGAGGATGCCCAGTTGCCAGAATCGAGCTGCTAGTCCGAATGTGGCACCGCCAACGATGTGCCCCAAGAGACCCATGATAGATCAAGCCAAAGGACAGAGGTGTGAGTTGTGCCAAAAGATTTCTTGCTTGTCCGAGTCCAGCGAGAGGTGATGCGATCGACGCTGCTGCCAAATACGCACATCGGCACAGCCCCAGAACAAAGCTGCGCGCCTGTAGCATTCTACTCTTGACTCTAACTTCCTGGACGCGTTTTCTTTCTCACTGAACCGAGATGGCTGACTTTCAGACTACTGCCGACAAGGTGGCCATTGCGAAGGAAAAGAAGGAGATCGCTGACCAGGCTTTCAAGGAGGGTAAAATAACAGAAGGTGAGGGCACCACTTAAGCAATTCCTCATTGACTCTTGGTATTAAAATAAAGGCCTGGATCTTTAGCTCTGACGGCATATCATGGGGTAATTATCCGTGAATTCAGTCGTCCCGTGCATTAAACATCGCACCCAAGTCTTTGATGTACCTCCTGGGGTTGGACAAGTGAGATTGCACCGATGTCTCCCGTTAAAATGTGGTTGACTCACCCATTTGATTTAGGAACGCACTTCAGAGCATGGGAATGGGTTCCCCAGCGCCGCCACCAACAGCTTCGTCTTCAACGGCGTCACCAGATTCCAAAGCGAAGGAGAAGACCGAGGTCTGAATTTATCAGCTCTCTTTCTGGTTTAGTTATTAATTTTTTGTCTCATGTAGGTTGATGATATCGTAGAAAAGATCTATGCAAACATGTCGGCATGCCATCTGAAGAACAAAAACTGGAAACGCGCCCTAGAAACGGCGGACAAGGTCAGTTTCGCAGTATCATTGTGGGCTTGATCCCAAGTCTATGTATAGGCTCTCGCCAAAAATGAGAACAATTACAAAGCCATGTACCGAAAAGCCAAAGCCCTATCGGAGCAGGGTTACTTCGAGAGAGCAGTAAAGCTTCTCGAAGATATGAAATCGAAGAGTCCAGCAGGTAATTTGATTCCTTCTCCAACTTTGCCGATTTAATTATTCCCCAGACGCTGCTCTGGCTGATGCTGAGCTGACAAGACTACGCGCGATTGACAAGGAACGCGAACGGGCGAACAATAAAAAGCTCAAGGGTACGCAAGCCAATTCTTTTTCTTCAGATTTTCTGTGCTCATTCGCTGTAGGCTTTTTGACACGAGACAAGGGCGAGAAAAGAACGGAGGAGGTGATTGAGCAGATCCAGTCGGCTACAATCGAGGAGGTGAACGATGACGGTACACCTATCGCATCGACTTCGTCTGCTTGATTTCATTTTGGTTCATCGTTTCCGATCTACTTAGATCATATCTTCTTGAATTGGGTGGCAAGTGCGGTCACTGTTGTATAATCAAATTCCGAGATCGTCCCATTGATCAGCGAGAGAGTCTCTTGTGTACGAACAAATCCAAGCTATTAAAACCAATAAACCAAGAGAGTGCGGTGTGCCGGGAGGGAATAATGTGTCGTGATGGAGCATTGGAAGACTTAAAACCATCGAGAGCGGAAAGTCGTCGACGAAGAGCATATGATTTCACTAACGGAGGTGCTGAAGGATGCGAAAATAGCAGGTGAAGGCTTGGGTGAAGGCATTACAGTAAGGTGCGTGGTCATGACGTCCTTGATGCCAAGTTGTACTAATAGGGGCTGCGATCTTCATCGTCTGTAAATGCTCACTAAATATATTCCCCAAATCTTCGTACCTAAACCCGGTCCAGAACGTCTCTCTTTCGACCTCGCCAATGGACACAAATACAAACCGGCGGAAGAACCTTTGTATCTCGACTCTCTTAGCGGCTATGGGCACATGGATATAAAAATCGGTATAATTATTTCCCACTATGAAGTAGTTCGTAAGGTATATCGCTCTCTGCTCGTTAACCGTTGAATACCAGCTCATTCTCTGTCCTGCAGTTAGGTTGGGCCCGTTATTCGAGCGTCTGGCTCTGCAGGTACGTTGTCGACCCCAATCATTTCCTAAGTATTCTGATGTACCACAGAGACACATCTGATCCCGCCCAGCCTTACGTCGCTCTCAAAGTCCTTACGCGTTACGGTTCCGCCTGTCTCGAAGCAAAAGCTTCGTTCGAGTACGAGGTGTTCCATCGGGTTAGATCTACTAACCCGTTACATCCTGGTTTCCCTCACTGCATTGGTCTCCTAAAACCTGGCTTCGAGCCTACGGGTGGACATGTACTGTTTGCCATGGAGCCCCTTGGATCGGACTTGGAGCGACTGAGGTACTCCCAACCCAAGAGAAAGTTTTCGATGCAAATCGCACGAAGGATAGTGAAGCAAATACTTTTAGCGCTCGATTATCTTCATGACGAATGTGCCTTCATCCACGCCGGTACGTGCCCCGCTTCCCCTTCGACTGAACTTATGAGCCTTCTTCCAGACCTCAAGCCAGACAATTTCCTCGTATGCCCACCGGACCTGACACAGGAGCATATCAAAGACTTTCTCTCGCGCAGCCCCGTAAAGCGGCACCACCCCATAAGCGAACCGTCTCTCGCTCCCCATCCCATTGTTACGATCCGGTCGCAACCTCTCCCTAATTCGGGCTTAGCGCCTTCATTGGAGAACTTGCATATTAAATTGATCGATTACGGTCAAGGTATTTCTGGCATACCTCTGACAACTCAAGAACTGACTGGTGATACTCCAGCGATCCCAGTTAACTCTCCCGTTGACCCCGACCAAAACCTTCAGTTCCATCTCGTCCGCGCGCCGGAGGTCATCCTGCGTTCGGTATGGTCTCCTGCAATGGATATATGGAGTGTTGGTTGCTTGGTACGTTTCTTATATGGTTACACTTCCCAATACCCAATACCTGTTCAGCTTTTTACGTTCTTAACGGATGCCCACATCTTCACTCAAAACACCCGGCCATTTTCACCGGCTCTCCACCTACAAAAGATGGAGGAAGTCTTCGGACCGTTTCCGCCCAGCTTCCTCGCCCGTTGCCCTCAGAGTACCGAATATTTTGATGAAAATGGTACCCACATCGACAATTTGTTTGTGCCTACTGAACTTTTTTCTAGGTAAGCTCCGGTACCCTCGCACGTTCATTCCATGTCGCCTAGAGAACCTCCTTCCGAAATTCAAGTCATCGGATGAATCCGTGACCCCCTTCATCCGCCGATGCCTGACCCTCGACCCCCATGCTCGTCCGAGTGCCAAGGAGCTGCTTAATGACCCGTGGTTGAAAGGAGCTTGAAGTTCTTGCTGAATTCGAAAAGTCTGTATACGTCATTTTTTAATTGTATTTACCGTTCCACGACTCCCCCGAAGTTTTTCAAAAAATATATCGACGCCAGGCGCTTAGTGTGTTAGCGATCAACTATCGCATCAGTGCTCAGTGTTCGTGTGTGTATTAGCGATACACACACTAGTGTTGGACTGTGCACCAATAGGACCTGTAACTTAATCTAATAGACGCACTTTCAATCTGTCGCTCCGACGCCTTTAATTGGGGAAGACACAGCACCGCTCATACTTATACGCTGACAGTGTACAAATGTCCTCCATTGAAGATGAATACATTGCGATGAGAAATACAATAGTCCATCGTAAGTTAAGAACAACGGTAACACATTTAGCACTCTCCCCAGCCCCTCTATCCACCGCGTCGTCCATTCTTCCGCCTTCAGGCGGTTTCGACTCTGGTGGCATCTGATCATATGCTAGGCCCAACCCCCGACACCCTCCGTAGGTTTCCTGGATCGTTCCAAGCGGCGTCTTCGACGTCCAGATCCTGGGTCGTCGCCAAAGCTACAATGAACTGCGACTGGGGTCCAAGACTGGCAGAGAACAAATATGCTGCGTCCCGGGAAGTACGAATATGTTATCCTTCAGAAAATCCTCGAGCTCGGCTTTCATTGAGTTGTACGGCAAATTCTAGCCTCTTTGGACAGACACTTTATTGTTTATAGCTCGTACCTCTAGGTAAATGCGGATGGCAGTTGCAAATCCTGAAACCGAATTCAGCAGGGATCCAGAGGGACAGTTTAATTTGACGAAAATGGAGAGCGTGTCTCGAGGGCAAGTTTAGACGGCATTTGGATTCATAGGCTGAGTTTCGCAGCGGCCCAGAACTCAGATTTGCTCTAGTTGCCCTTCCTACGAAGCGAGGGTCTCACTACAGACCTGTTCAGACATTCAATTTGCGCCAGATATGCTAAGTCGCAAACTCTTGTTGGACACGCTGTGGCGTAGAATAACAATCAAGATGGGATATAACGCATCCATAGCGTGAAATGAGGCCACGCTGAGGGCGAGAAGGGAGGAATCGCGGAGAGAGATGACCGTCCAAAGCAACAGCAAAAGTGCGTGATCCGAACCGTGACCGCGTCCAAACCGCGTCTCTTTCAGGCTCCTGCCAGTGCGAACTCTTGCCTTGTGTCACCTAGAACCCGCAGACTACTCGATTTACCATGGATATCATCGTCTCAAATGCCGTTCACGACTTTCTTTCCAGTGCTCCGTTTTATCTGCGTTTTCCTTCCCTAATAAACGACCGCATTTGGGATACTGCTCTGGCCTGTACTGAACGCGAACTAGACGCGAAGCGCTCTTACGGATTGTTGGCTCTGTACTCTTATCTAGAACTGGCCCTGATACGCGCCACTAAACGACTTCAGGATCCTCCAGTACGTGGTATTGGCCTCGCCGAAACTACTTACCACCAATTTCCTAGAATCTCGAACCACTACGCGATATCATACTTTCCGACGATGTTCTGGCCCGTCTTTTGTTTAGAGCCGGCGTGTGCGACTTTTGTACTGGTCAAGAGAGCGAGCAAGTCAGCCGAGCATTCTCAGTCTTCGCCGAAATGGTCATCACGGACAGAGGCACTCCAGAGTTTGTGTCCTGGTTCGCCCATACTTTCGACCCCATTATATCTGTCGTATTTGAAGCCTGCAACGGACGGTAATCAATTTGTTTCAGTATCTGGTTCATTGATTAACATTCGTTCAGGCAACCTGATTCTGTGTGCACGACGCCCACCAAGCGGATCTTTCCATTTCACGACGGTACAGCCTCAAAGCGCTGGCGGACTGCAGCAAACACGTCGAAAGTCAGCCATCCCGTTTCGAGTGCGTTGCAAGTTCTCCTGATGCGAGATAAACTGCTCATTTATTTCTTCAAGCACTCGCTGTTCTGCGACAACTACGTCAAAGACAAATGCTCTCGGCGCCGGATGAGCTTCAAAATGAGATATGTATCGTGCTGGACCCTTTTTCGACAGAGCAAGACCTGGAAGGAGTCTTGGCAAAGCAAATGGCTGGAATATTCATGGAGGAGGAAATCTATGGATTACCTCCCGTGACTCCAGTCCCCTCACCTGTCTGTCTTGCTTCAGTATCTCCCCCTTCCGCGAAGGATGCGAGGTTGGAAACAAGTATCGCTCCGACACAAGATCTTGATGGCATGGGCTTGAAGTGGTCCCAAGAAAGCCCAACCGCCCTCCCTTTGAACGCTGTCTCTACTGCTAAATCGAAACTCATCTCCCCAGCGCCGGCTACCACAGCTGTTCTACCTTTCGTCTCCGTGTTTCCCTTGGATTGTGAACAAATTTCTTCATCACCCTTATTGCAAACCCCGTATGCGTCGCCCATCTCAGCTATGTCTGCAGCGCCGTCGCACAGCGCTGCCACAACAACTGTTACACCTTCCGTCTCTGCGACCTCCTTCGATTCTCAACAACCCACAAGTTCTACGTCGCCCGAATTGCAAACACATTATGTGTCACCTATTGCATCCAACTCCGGTGTAATCAACGTCACCGATGACTTCGTCGTAACGAAGGATCTCGAAGATGCTGCCGTTTTATTTATCAACGAAACTATCGAGATGGCCAAACGTAGTGAACTGCTCCCAACATCTATCACCCCTGCACCGCGAGATCGCCGCGTCCCCACTGAACCAAGGGCCGGAAGCAAACGTCCTTCGAACAAGAAGGCTAAGCAGGCCATGGCTAGGCGGTCTGTCGTAATTACTCTGGTCATGCCGGTTGCTGATTTATACCCTCTACCAGTCGAAAGCCCGACGCTGATTCAGCCTCTACTAGGCGGAAGCCCAATATTCCTCTGTCAGGAGGAGTGCGATACAATATACCCTCTGTTCGGTAATGGCTTGGTCCTATTCCTGTTTCTACGATGCTGACTGCTCTTCTTAGATCGTGCCAGGTCGCCAAATCCTTTCCCGCCGAAGGTCGCACAACGTCCCATTGAGGCTGAAAATGCTTTTATCGATCGTAAACATACTACACACAATTTCTCGTTGTAACATAGTTGGGGGGTACGCAAATACCATCGTTTTGTTTGGCAATATAGCCCACATACTTGATGTCTCAGAAGGGCATTTGGAAACAAAGGAGGTCGCGATCACGTGCAGTCCCTTCTTTGTTAACTTGACCACCACTAGCCACCGCTGTGTGACCACGCCACTTCCTTTACAGAACCCCCCAGCGCTGCTTTCTTTCTTATTCGGTATTCCCTCCATGTCAAAAACGTGGCATAACTCGCCTTTCGATCAAGTCCAGCATGCCGCCGGTACCGCCATTGAGAGCTCTCTCGAAATGGAGGCCAGAATTAGACAGCGAGTCGTGGAGAGTCGTAGGAAGAAGAAGACGTCGGGCGAGAATGCAGCCCCCACCACCAAAGCCGACTTGCCTTGTGCCGATCCCTCTGCCAGCCACCTTCCACCCTCCGACCGCACCGACCACGGCGAAATGGCCCACCACCCGCCTGCGAATTCGTCGTCACAGTCTATCCTCAGCCTACTTGCCGCCCAACAGCAACGACTGGCCGAGGAGATCGCATGCGCCAAGGCCCAGCTCGAAAGGGTGAAGCCCAAATCGACGGTGGATAAAAGGTCGGTCGTCCAGTAGATGGCATACACATTTGGGGTCTTGTTGATGTGGGTGGATTCAGGATGCGGAGAAGGGAGCTTTGGCCGGAAAGCAATCCTCAAGCCATGATTATCTATATCAGCGACGACGAGGAGGATGACATAGGGGCTTCGAACCCAGCAAAGCGTCTGGGAGTTATCACGAACCGCTTATAACAACATCTATATTTTATTTCTTCTTTTGCGCATCTGTACACCATCTTGACACAACTGTATTTGTTTTATTCAATTTACCGCGGGACCCAGCTCCAAGCTTCAAGTCAGTTTGACGATCTCCTTGTTTATAAAGTGACCCAAGTCAAATCCGCCCTCCGGCGGCTTGACGACACCGGCTTCCTCCAGAACGCTGAAATTTTTATAAATCGGAAAACAAAATCCCGCAGAACAGTCGCCTTACCTCAGGGTTTTGGTGATGACTTCGCGGGGGATGATGAGACAGTCTTCAGGATACGCGACCGTCTTAAGCCAAGCCTGAAATTCAACTCTGTTACTTGACCGCAAGGAAATTATCCAATGCAAGTTACCTCTATGTCCTCCTCGGGGTACCCGAACTTTCCCTTGATGACCTCGACATTGGGTCCCGCCCGGCTAGCGGCGGAGTCGAAGGCTCGGACGTATCCGGACAGGCTGGTGATAAATGAACGAAGAGCTTCAGGAGGGGCTCGAGTGGGCGACGGATGGGCTGCGATTAGCCAAGATGGCCAGGGAGTGGGAACAGAGCCGATCTGTGCCACGGTCTGCGTTAAATGATGACGGGTCAAGAAAAATTGAAACAGCCAACATACAAAACGAGCCTCGCCAGCGTCTATAAAAGGCTTGGTTGTAAATTTTTCCCACCTGGCATCGCCAAAAAAATTAGGAAGGTAAAGACCGACAAGAGAGGATGCGCACATGAAGGCAGAAGTAGAGCCATCGTTTACAGAGTCGATGAGACCGCGGATGTCATTGTTTACTGGCAAGTATTTAGCGGGCTTTGAGGCAGAAATC
Organism: Mycena leptocephala; assembly: GCA_029378395.1. Classification (NCBI taxonomy): domain Eukaryota; kingdom Fungi; phylum Basidiomycota; class Agaricomycetes; order Agaricales; family Mycenaceae; genus Mycena; species Mycena leptocephala. The sequence continues at coordinate 36,588 of JARJLF010001027.1, forward strand.
ATGGACATACTTTGGAATTTGAGGTCCTGCGTGGGCCAACCTTGTTGCAATGCCATAACGTAGGCCATGGTCTGGCTTCCGCTACCCAAGCGCGAAATTCCGATCGTGGTTCCCTTGAGATCTGAAATATCCTTGAACTTGGCGTCCTTGCCGGTGATCACCGCCCTGGAATAGTTGAACAAACTGCTAACGTGGAGTCTCGTGCACCTGCACACCAGTTCAAAGGAGTGGATACATAGCTTCCGACCAACTTGTAGGCCGTAGAACCATTGGCGATGCCAGAGATCAAAGGATCGGTGAGTGCTCTGAGTAACTCGTCAGGCCCGGTTGAAAAGTTGGATAAATCAAATTGTCGGCCGTACATCGCGATGTCGATTTCATCCTTAGTGAGACGAGATATAAGCTGGCCAGTTCCGCCTGAAGATATTTCAATGAGCCTCAAGTTTAGCAGCCAGGGAAGTGAGCTTGAAGTACTTGGACATTCGACGAGGGTGAATGTCTGATTCTGATCAGCGTCGTGGAATTGCAGCAGCGGAGTCGAGAAATGCTCTCGCACTGCAAGTCTCGTCAAGAAATTCGACAGCCTCGTCGAAAGCGCCCTCACCGTAGCCAACCCGGAGAGACATTGTGAAGACAAGTTATCTAATCATTTTTATTGGTCTCTATTTATTGACCTGATATCCGGCCGCGGCCCGGCACGGCCGCGGTCTCCTCTTCCGGATTCTTACCTCGCGCCTACTTCCATTTGAAAGGACGAACCAGGGATGCTAGGAATGGCTCTCTGAGCAGCCGATTCCATGGGTTTGGTACATGTCCTGTCTTGCGGTGTGCGTAGGGGATAGCAGACATCTGAGGGTCCGAGTCGCCTACAAGCTTTCCCTTCTGGCCGATGGCCGCTCCATCTTCGAGGAACGCATGGCTTTCTTCTCACTTCGTGACTTCCCCCGGGGATTGCTATCGTATTCTGGCACAGTATAATCCAAGGCGCCGAAAGCTCGCAAGATGTTGAAGATCTTTCCGTACCAACTGCGTCCGCCTTCATTTTGGTCAAGAGAAAATTCACGCTTTTGAACAAAGAAGAGTTCCACCCATATGATTGGTCCGGGACATACCGCGCTTTATCTTCTGGACTTCGCAAAGCCCCGCAAACCTGTTTATTTGGACAATCTCCCAAGCAGCAAAAATGTAGGTTCCCCGGGACGGTATTGCTGTTTTTGAGTGTGGAAGTTATTCCCAAGATATTTGAAGTTTGTTCAGGAATTTTCAGGCATTCCTCTTTACTGAACATCACGTAACGGACAGGTGGTGCACCGCTTTCCACTTCTATCGCTAACTATCCGCAATCAGCCATTTCCGCCTTTCCGTCCTCGATCTGTCGCCGACTCGATCGTCATAAGTCGGGAACACGGTTAAGTCGTAATATAAATGAGCCCTATTTCGCCTTGAATCCAGCAAACTCGAACCCTTACCAATTTTCAACGATTCCCTCATGTCATACCGCACTGACCGCGTCCGCGTTGTTGTCCTACTCAAGAAAAAACCTACTCTCAGCAAGGAGGAGTTCCACAAATATTGGTCCGGAACACACAGCGCTCTGTTTTCCTCCCTGGACATCGTAAAGTCCAACTTGGTCAAATACGAACAAGTACGCCAAGCCGTTCATCTTCTACACACTGTATTCAAGGAAATATTAATAATAATAGGCCCATACGAACGAGGGTGTGCTCAAACAAATAGCAGAAATGATGGGAGCCCCTATGTCGGAGTGGGATGGTATGGCCATTTTCGAGGGCGAGAGCTATGCGAAGATATTTGAGGTCCGAGTCTCGTCATTCGATTTGCGCTCTCAGAAAGATTTCTGACTGTGTGTGCTCGATGACAGGTGTTTCAAAGTGAGGAATACCAGAAGAAAGTTGTTCCAGATGAGGAGCATTTTATCGACCGCCCGGCATGCCAGATGCTCCCCCTCGATTTGGTTACGGTCATCGGGAAGTAACATGTACCACGAACGCGGTTGCTTATTGTATTTCCTCGTTCCATCATGCATGAACAAACCATCAGATCAATCCGGCCAGCAAAGATAATCCGGGCGGCCTTCGGGTGTTTCCAGGCTGTAAGGACTCCTCCCAAACACAACCAGCTGTAGAGAGAGTCAGCTTAGTATACTCGGGCGTTTCATTCTCCATAGTCCCGACGACCTTGTAGATAACTTCCAATTTATTGCGGCGCAGCTTCTGGACTTGGGTTTGGTCTAAGGGCTGAGAAGGGGACGTCGCGAAACAGCGGACAGACAGCTGGCGGCAAAGTCTGAGCGGCAGGTGACATGGCCAGCCTGAGCCTTGAAAAAGGCATCTAGGTAAAAATCAAGCCCAGCGTGATGCATTGATGCGCTTTGCTGTCCCACTGTTCCTCGATGTGTCCGCGGTCCGAGAAGTGCATGCCCATGCACAGCTAATTATCAGCGCAGGCGAATAGATTTTTTTGTCTGGAAGGTCAGTCGTCGAATGCTCGCCGCCACGAATCGTCTTGTAAGCTTCTATTAAACAAGTATACTACACCCAAAAATGCTGGCGGCAAATCGGTAACAGATATGATACACACTCACTTCATCGTAATCTTTCTCGTCAAGCTCCGGATCCTCTCCGCATTCTTCTTTCTCCTCTCGATATCTGCATCAACACTCGTATTACTTGACCTCATAACACCAGCCATCATACTCGGCGCCACCGTGTAGTTGCGCAGCTCGCTCCTGGGAATCGAGACGGCGTTCTTCCGGACGCGGTCCTTGTCCTGCAAGCGTCCCTTGGCCATGATGGCGTTGAACCTCTCCAAGTTGCGCGTCGGAATCTCGGAACCCTCGCCCCCTTGTGCAGTGGGGATAATCCGGTCGCGGTACGACGCAGAGCGCTTTATGATGGGACGTGACCACGTCGAGACGAGTTCCCCGGCAATGCGCTTGATATCGGGCGTAACACGCTTGCATTTCGTGTAAAACAAGACGATGCGCCCGAGACCCGATTCTTGAGGACCGCGCTGTCGATGAACTCCATCTTTTTCAACATGGGAAAGAACTCGCGTTGGATGTTGAGGGACGGGAGGGAGCGGTCGCGAAGAGGTTCAAGCCATATTTTAACGGCTTCTAGCAGGTTGTTGTCGATTATGGATTGAGCGAGCGAGCCTCTAAGTGGGGTTCAGAATTAGTATGGCAAGTACATATAGCACTCACTTGCGAAGAGTTTCCATAGCCTCGGGCAGCATTTTTAATTTCGCGATGGCTGGATGTTTGGCGTCGTTGGCTTTGAGGTCTTCTTCCGCAGCGTTGTTCATGGCTTCTCGCAGACGAGCGACCTCATCGTCCGCAAAGCTATCGAGGACCTCGTCGTTGCCTTTTCTCTTCTTTGGCCGAGAGTTCTTCTTCGGCTTAAGAATGGCCTCGATCTGCATGTCAAGGCGAATTTTGTTCGCTTTACAACTCGTATTAGAGTTGGCTTTGCATGGAGAGATGCAGGATGTACCTTGCTCTGGGGGGAGTTCGCTGAGGTCCACAGGCTCCGGCGCCTTTCTCTTTCGTTTCCGCTGCGTCGGTCTGGCATCCTCGGTGCTCTTCCTGGCTTTGCGCGCTTCTTGGGCTTGACCACCCGTTTCTGTTGCACATATTCATCCTCTGAATCGGCAGAAGACTCGTATTCATCGCGGGTAGGGATTTGCGACGCTGCGGCACCTGTTTCTGAACCTCTGCCTCTCCGTTAGCGGTGAAACACCACCAATAACCTGGGCCTACCCTGGTCCTCGTCTGAAGAAAGCTCCGAGTCGGACCCTCCGAAGATGACGCGCTCGAGATGCTGAATTGGAGGTCAGCCAAAGAATCTTGTGGGTATTATTCCGTGCCTACGTTTTCTGGGTCTGCCATGGTGAAAGGTGTGACTGTGTGTCACGGCGTCACTCAGGGCCGCCGGTGATTCGGTCCGGTCTGCGCATTTTCCATGGCACGCCGACACTGCACGTGCCGATCGCGGCAATATGATATCAAACCAGTAATAGTATAATATGAGCGCGGTCAAGGGTCTCCCGCCTCTAGATATCTTCCTCTCTTGTCGGAAGCGCGCGCTCTAATGTCTACCGATGCTTACCTCTCCTAGCTCAGCTTCCCCTCTCCAGTCTCAAGCTTTCGCCTCTCCTACTTCTGAGCATTCCCTATTACACATTGCAGGCCCCCAAATCTTGCGTCAGTCCGGCCTTTTTCATCTGCAATGGCGGTTGCTCTCCCCCCTCATCCTCCCCCGCTTTTCTCCTCCCTCCAAGCAGAAACTCCCGTGAAGCAGAGACCAGTCATGTCTCCCCACCGTCTGCCATCCTTCGTGCCTGATTCAGACGGTGAAAAGGTCCCGTCGACGCCCAAATTTGTCCACACCAGGTCCACGGCCACCTTACCACGCTCACGCACTCTCTCGTCGTTTGCACTTAGGCAGACGCGTGAGCCCGCGTTCCTCATTACTGTGAAGCACCCCCGTATTTTTGCCTCGCTGCTCGCGCACCTGAGCTGGCGAGCCTGCTGGGCCCTTCTCAACACTTGCAGTGGCTGCAGAGACTTCTTCTCCTGCCCCGAGCTCAAGGACGTAATTCTTTCTCGCTTCGTCCCAGGCTACTCTGCGTGTGTTCGTATTTCTGATCCCCTTCGGTTGCAAACTGTACCGGTCGCCTTGGCGGACCTTAATCTCCTCAGTAAGCCCGATCCATATTTATCGTCTTTTAAATTTGTTCCAACCTTTCTGGGCAGTGATTTCTCAGACAGTCGTATTGCACCGCTATCCAATGCATGCCTTGACATGCATCTCCGAACTTTTACCCGACGCCTACCAGGCGGAACAAGAACGGACGTTGAGATTGGTGACCCTGACCCAAGCTCATTCCCGATTCGTCCTTCTGCTTCAGGCTCTTGCACACAGCTCAACTCTTCCGCCACCTCCTGAGAAGGACGAAATTGATTGGAGGCCTCGCTTGGTGGAACCCAAACTTCGACAGCTGAATTTTCCAGCTCCATTGTCGTATGTTCTCCCATCGGTTACCGCCCCACAGCCCATGCCGTTACCACGCTCTGGACGTGACAGAAAACCAGTCGATTCCGCGCGGAGTCCACGCAGCCTTTCGCAACCAAGTCGGCGGCTGTCAATATTCCGGAGCAATGGCTCCAGGGTCCCACCTCCTCCTGCGTCAGAGCCGCTTTCATTAAAACATTACACCTTGGGGTGGCGACACTCATTCTCGCGGGCGTCAGAGTCGGCGTCAGAGGATGAATGGGGACGAAAACCCCTGGAACGGCCACACAGGCGATTTGCATCCACCAACCTTTCCAGCAGTTCTTCTTCGTTCTCCAGCAGCCCCTCTCCTCCCTTCTCCCGCGATTCCACCCTAGAAATATCCTCGCCGATACGGCATATTATTTCCCCTCACGACCTTAGCCTCGCTACTTCACGGACACGGGCCCCGATTCTGCGCGTTTTCGTCCCCTGTTCAAATCTGGAGCTTTCCGAAGACTCAGACAGTATTGCGCGGTGTGAGGATCAGTTGTATGATTCCGGTCTGTGGGCCCACCTATCCACCGGCGACATCGTCTGCAACCTCGGATACGTCCCTCCGCACACCCCTGACGAGCCCGGATCATCTGACGGCAGCCTCCCCGACTCCGCGGGGAGCGAACACGCCTTACAAAATCGAAGAAAATGGCTACTGTTTAACGGGCAATCGCTCGTACCCTTTAGTCCTCCGGAATCCCTTCCCTTGCGTAACGTCTTCATCCTCCCGTCACCCTTCTACTACACGCACATCATGCCGCCGTCCTCGGACCCCGTTTTCACTGCTCGATGCTTCCCTCCATGTGATGACATTCCCCAGCTGACGCTGGTGAGTTCGTCAACGAAGGTACGGAGCCCGCATTCGCCAACGGGCTTTGCACTCGTGGAAAAGCCTATGTGGACCGCGCGCGTGTGGAAGCAGGTGGCGCAGGATGACGAGATTGGGCTTGGCTGGCAGGGGGAGTGGGTACTGGAGGGGGAAGGGACACGCGAGGGACAGAAGATCCTCCTCGACTGTTTGCGTGGCGTCAGGGGGCCGTTTCGAGAATGGCAGCTTGTGAGGGAGAAGAGTGGCGGAGACAGATTATGGTTCAGGTGAGTTTCACTCCTTGTTTTTTCCTCTTCACTCAATGGACCGCTTTCGCACAGACTAATAAGGACGTTTTCAAGTAAACACATTTATCCTAGACACTCAGCTAATCCACCCCTCTGAGTCTTATGTATTGAAATTTTGACTGAGTGCACGGACTCTTTACGGAACATATCCTACTCTATTCACATCTTTAGACTCTACATACACGTACACAGACACTGCATGTAGCTGACGTTCCTTCGACGCATCTTGAGAATAGACTCAACATAATGTTTAGATGATCATAGCTTGTGGCATATAAATATTCTCCGGTTGGACTATCAGGTGGGGAGCTTTCTTCTTCACCTGGAGAGCGGATGAGAGTCAACGCGAAGCATTACGACATGTCCAAAAGTGGATGCGGGCGTTGAATTGTTTGGCAATGTTTTCGCAGAAGTTTCCTAATTTAGACCATCGAGACAAAAATTATGAAGAAGAAAACCTCGACGACACGTCTCCCGCAGACCCTTGTCGAGCGGTTGGGGGAAGACACGGGTTAGTATTCTTCATCTTTGACGGCATTTGATCTCTGAATAACGCGTCCAACAGGTAACGACGCCGTTGAACCACGCAAGAAATGGTCGAACAAAAGCAAGGTATTTCTTTCCCCTCTCTCTTTCATCTCATTTCTTTTTGATCGATTGAACTTGATATACAGCCTTCACGAAAGGAATTGAGGAAACAAGAACGAACTGGTGTAAAGCAACGAAAGGCCGAATTCTTTTCTGCGCAGCGTACTTCCAAACGCGGGGCGGAAGAAGAACATACTGATTCACCGCAGCGAAAGAAAGTAAAGTTTGCGCCGGAGGTTGTTAGCAAGCCTACACCGTCTGTCACGGTCCCTCCGAAAGCACCCCGACTGGACGAGTCCACAACCCCGCGCATAGAGCCCATGAAGGCTGCGAAGCCGGCCAAGCCCAAGAAGACCGCTTTAGAGAAGCTTGCCAGACGGTCGGATCCTACACCGGCGTCTCTGGGACCTCGTTCTCAGAAGGACAAGGAGGAAGACGCGTACATTGCCTACCTCGAGTCCAAGCTAGGCTATGGAGGTGGGAAGAAAAAGAGCAAGAGAGAGGACGATGGACTAGACGGTGCGGCGAACTTGTTGTATCGTCTTAGGCGTTACTGAAGGGCTTCCCCAGACTTGTTCGACTTCACGTCTTCCCTCGCGGACTCGGGCCCTCTGGTATGCGGATTTCTTTTGCTGTAACTTGGGTGCTGATGAAAAGATATAGCCTACTGAACGTGATGAATCCGATTTGGACGGCGACGAGGATGACTCCGTCGCGGATGAATCTACTTCCGATGCAGACGACTCCGAAGTTGAGGAAGAATGGCATGGAATCGACCCAGACGATATGGACTCCAGCGAGGAGGATGAGCAAGACGAGCAGGACACCCCTATCGCAAAACCTCAACCTGGTAATTATTCCTTCAAGCACCCTTTTATAGTATTTAAAAAATATTGGCAGGTACCGCTTACATCCCGCCCCATCTTCGAGATCGGCCCCGAGATGAAGCCGACTCAGAAGTCATGATAAAGCTTACTCGACAACTAAAAGGTCTCCTCAACAGGTTCGATAAAATGCTTTTACCGCTCCGTTCCATTTTGACCATTGATAGGATGACCGAGCAAAATATTGCGTCCATTTTGGATAGCATAGAGGAAATATATCGAAAGCATCGCCGTAATGGTGAGTTCTGTAGTTTGGGAGCCTAGAGTTCCATTCATCCGACCGCAGACGTGACATCAACACTAACTACCTTAATCGTGGACGGCATATCTGCGCACTCCTCGTTATTGGACCCTTACGTCGTCCTCTACGGCGCATTTGTGTCAAGTCTTCACAAAATTATCGGCATCGAATTCGGTGAGATTGTCTTGTTCTTTCTGCACAAGTCAATCTCATTGACAATTCTAGCCGCGTTCTTCGTCCAACAGGTCGTTTCGGCGTACGAGCAGCATTACGCTGACTTAAAGGACGTTGGACAGAATCCAGGTCCAGCAGTTCCAGATAATACTCAAACCGAGGCATCCACAAGTGGCAAAGAATGCTCGAATCTGATCGTGCTCTTGTCCGAGCTTTATAACTTCCAGGTTATATCATGTATCCTGGTCTTCGATATCATCCGGGGTCTCTTGGATACCGACTTGTCGGAATTTAGCGTAGAACTGTTGCTTAAGATTGTGCGGAGTATGTGTTTTATTTTATTTTTCATTTGGACTTTTTTCGACATGGTTCTGTATAGATTCCGGTCAACAGCTACGACAGGATGACCCTTTAGCTTTGAAGGATATCATCCAGATCGTGCAGAACAAGATATCAGACCACGACGAAGTTTTAAGGTGGGCATTGGGTTTCGCTTTGTCTTCCGGCCGCTCTTAGCCACACCATTTAGCTCCCGCACCCGGTTCATGGTCGAAACCTTGACTAACCTCAAGAACAACAAGCTGAAACGAAACACGACCTTGAACCAAGGTGGCGAAGCCGTCGAGAGGATGAAGAAGTTTCTTACTGGACTTGGGAAGGCCAGACACGGTAAGCTTTCATTTTTCGTTCTAATCCGTGGAGGACTGAACGTCGACCGGTAGTGATGGCACACGAGCCGCTTCGTGTATCTCTGCAAGATCTTCATTCCGCCGAAAGCAAGGGAAAGTGGTGGCTAGTTGGTGCTGCGTGGGGTGGCGATCCCCTCGTCGACCGTCAAGACGAAGCACCGAAGTCTCAGGAGCCTTCGAACGATTCGGGTAATACCACGCTCCTCAAGCTCGCCCGGAAGCAGGGCATGAACACGGATATCCGGAGAAGCATCTTCGTGGTTCTAATGAGCTCTGACGTTAGTCTCTCCATTGCTAGCACGTCCTTCTTTAACATTGCGACAGGACTACGTTGACGCCTGCGAGCGATTGTCGCAGCTGAACCTGACAGAGGTTCAGCAGCGGGAAATCGTCCGAGTGCTGCTCCATTGTTGTGGGAACGTGAGTGCGTCTGCGTACATAAAGACAATTGCTTGACCTGCCGTTAGGAAAAATCCTACAATCCGTACTACGCGCTCGTCTGCCAGCACCTGTGCCGATCGTCGCACTCGTACAAGATCACGCTGCAGTTCTGCCTGTGGGACTTTTTACGGGACCTTGGCGAGGCGAACGTAGGCGGGGCAGAGGTGATCAAGAACCTCAAAGACGACAACGAGGACTTCGACGTCAAGAGCATCTCTTCGACGCGTATCAAGAATGTCGCGAAAGCATATGCGTGGTGGATTGCAAAGGACTGTGTCACCCTCGGAATCCTGAAGGTACGCCGTCTGATTTGACTGATTCATTTCCTGTAAAAGTGATGTCTGTGCAGCCCGTCGACTTTACGGCCCTCAAGCCGCAATCGCGAGAGTTTCTGAAGGAGCTCCTTGTTCAACTGTTCGTCAGCAGCCAGGTGGCGACGCCTGTGATTAGCGCGAGCGCAGACGCTATCCCCACAACCCGCAACCGGGGACCCATCGAAGAGATTTTTATTAAAGCGAGCCGGGTTGAGGCGCTCGCCATGGGACTGGTGTACTTTCTCACAGAAGTATTCCGGGATGTTGACGAAATGCCGGATGGGCTTAAAAAGCTGGCGAAGTGGGCTAGCGGTGTCGCGAAGGATACTTTGCGAACTGCGGTGGATATAGTTCCGTCTATGTAACATCGTTGCAATGTCAAGCTCTTTGCGGTGTGCTAGGTAACGATCTTTACGCTGTTGTGCTTCGTGCTTTCAGCATATTAATCTTCCGAGTCTTCTTCGCAACTGCCAGTTGCACGGTGTACATTTTTAATTCTACTTGAAAAGGGCAGCACAAAATTAGGTTACGGCGTTGGTGGTTTCATGAACGCGACGCTTGAAGTGGAACTGCCACTTTTTCCACCAAAAGTGATTGTGCGGTGTTGTATGCGCGAACTGAGAGGGAGTGAGATTAACATGGAAGGAGGCGCGAAACGCACTGATACACAAGCCCCGTTTCCGGCGTCTCGAAATTGGCTCGCAGTTCATCCTCTGTGAAATTACAAGCTGTGATCGCGTGAATATTAAAAGTGTCGAATGTATATAGACAACACACAAGTAATGAGAAAACTGGCACCGGGTTTCAAAAGTCTCGCAACACACGCGGGGTAGCGCGCAGCAGGAGACTTGCCGTCCTCCTCTTTTTCAGCCAAGGCAATCGCGTCGAATGTCCCCTTGTCTAAGATTAGATCCCACACGTCCGGGGTTTGCTCTGGCGGCATACACGGGAGACGAGGTGGATCTGTGGTCAGGAAATCGCACTCGGCGAACGTGATCGAGTCGCCGGCATCCGTCTTCGCTGCAATAGCACGGGCGAGATTAACTGCATCGACACTGTAATCGATACCGCAGATAAGAGAAGGGTCGTAGTCTGCCTCTGCAAGAGCGAACAATAACGTCCCGTTTCCGCTGCCAACCTCAAGTATAGATGCATTTTGGGTCGGGGGAACATGCTCCAGGGCCCATTTTACCATCTTTTCGACGCTCTGGACACCGAACCTGCGAGAATAAACCGAGGGTCTTCAAGGATCTTGCGCAGGTCGTACCAAATCTCTCCTTCATCGCCATGTTCCTGAAAATTTGCGAGTTCGGTTTCATATACATGGTCCCAGCTGGAGAGGGCGATTGGCAGGACACAGAGACTGGTCGAGGTCGCTTACTGCTCCTTGCTGCCTAGCTTGGATGGCTGGAGGTCTGAAACGCTCATAGTAGACGCTAGTATTTGGACCGGGAAGACCGTGCACAGGAATAGGACGGCGTGTACTGGAATAGCAATTGTTTGGCGGAAATGATCCCGTTGCATCAAAAAGGTCGGGCATCTTATCAGTTACTCTCACCTTCGTCTCTGACTGACGCTTCACTGGTCGGCGCCTCAGGCCTCAGTCCTTGCCAGGCGCAATTCCTTTCCTTTCTTCTCTCGTCGGCTTTTCCCCAGTCCGACCTTTGTATAATTCATGGATTCATCTTCGAGCTCGGATTCCTCTTCAACATCTGCCCCGGAATCCCGGCCGCAGGCAGGACCTCTGCCGCGGAAACGGGGCGAGATTGGGTTCGATGAGGAGCTGAAAGCGGCCCAGGACGCGGAGGAGGCTAGGAGCAGCAGCCCCGCCGCTGCCCTTCCCGAACGGCACCCGGAAGACAGAGACGGAACGCAGGCGGCTGCGGCCGCCTCTGGAACAGCTACTACACCGGCCTCTCCTTCCTTAACTACGCTGCCCGCGAGTTCCACCGACTCTCTGTCCAAAAGGAAACGTTTTCTTGGCTTCCTGAAACCCAAGAAAGTCCCTTCATATGGGGGTCTCCGTCTTACCACTTTAATCGCATTCGGGACGCAATGCCTCATGGTTTGCGCTACCATAGTGGGCTGGTACTTTGCCGTCTCTCGGCTGTCGCACATGAGCTCTGGTCCCGACTCCAGCTCAACTGGTCCCGACTCCAGCTCAACTTCGAGTTCGACCGACCCACAGCAACAACAACAACAGCAGACACTCGGCAATGCATCGACCGCTATTTTCATTCACGTTGTATTTGGCGTCGTTACCCTCGTCCAGCTCCTCTTCCTCGAGCGTCGCATATTCCGACTGCGCGCCGAGCGGTACAGCTTCGTGCATCCTGGGGAGATACTTCCTAGCGCTCACCGACGCGCAATGGGGGACCCCTCCATGGGCTTCTCACCATGGAATCGTCCTCCGCTCCCCACGTACGCGGCGGCATTGGCACAGAGCGGCGTCGGCACCGGAGACGTCGAGGACCATCTCATTGCGGCCCCGCCTCCCCCGGCATACGGAAACACCCGTGGAAGCACGTTCCTGCTTTCTGGGTTCTTACGGGACAGCTTGAGAGCGCAGAGGCCGGTCTCTGCGCAGACTCAAGCAAGCCAAAATGCCCAGACTCCCATGAGCGAACGAACCGAGCGTCCTATCAGCTACCTTTCGGTCGATGAGGAGTGGGAGGTGGTGCAGAATGCGGAGCGGGCAAGGCAACTCGAGGAGACCTTGTCCAGGCTGGAGCGGCCCGCGCCTGCGCAGACGGCGGCTCAATAGCCGGCGGATCTTTTTTGTGCGTTGTTGCTGGCTCTGTACATGTGCTCATCATTGATTCGGGTTTTCCTCCTGCAGGATTATCCATGGATCATCTGTTGTACACTGACCCCGAACTATATACCTTACCCTCCTTCCTGAATTTGTACGATACCGAACCCTTGTCTCACCCCCAATTTTAAGATGGAGAAGACATTCTACAGTATCCGTGCTAATCTTGTTATCCTGACCCAAATCAGGACCGTTCTAACACTAAGGTTACTGCATCGCTGGATTTTTAGAGTCGCTAGCTTGGTTACTGAAAAGATCCAAAAGAAAGTGACGAGGATAACAACATTTCGTGGCGAAGGTGCCTTGCCATTTGATAATGCATGTTGACGTCCCGCTGGTGGTTCCAGCTATTCATTTGCTGCATCGTTGCATTTTCGCCTGGTAGCAGTACATGAATGAAGAGGATGGTCGCCAAATAAGGATATATATATCTGACTCGTTTACGGCACGGTTACTTTCGCTTGCTCCTCCTTACTACCACCACCACCACTTGGTGGCAATTTGTATGATATTCGCGCGTTCGCGCTAATTGCACAATTACGCTGGCATCTCTCGTTGAATCTGGCAGCCAATCATCCGACTATTTTGAAGATGAAGATCCTGCGTTTCTTGACGCTCTCGACGCGATCGTTCTGCCAGGAGACGCCCCAGTGAATAACGAGTCCGAATCTGATGATCCAGAGCCCCCACCGCCCGGGCAGCCTTCTGCGAAGCGCCGTCGCAACGAAGAGCAAGACCCGGTGGACGAGGGCATTTACGGAGCCGTAGGTTTCGGGGAGTTTGGTAATTATATGAACCGCAAGCGCGCAAAGTTACAGATACAAAACTCTGAAATTACTACGACGGCTGAGACTCATATATTCAAGGGCATTTCGGTCTATGTGAGCTAGTTCCGTGCCGTGCTGGTTTTGCATGACTTTTGTGCTCTTTAGGTGAACGGTTGGACTTCACCCTCTGTTCAAGAGATCAGATCGCTCCTCGTTCGCAATGGCGGGGTATTCGAGCCTTATTTAGACAGAAAGTCCCTCGTGTATGTGTCGAATGCTCTTCGAGCCAAGCTGTGAATGCTTAAGATGAACTCCCCAGAACGCACATCGTCACCTCTACCTTGACCGAAGCCAAAATGCGAGAGTTCAAGAACATGAAGGTCGTCCGCCCGGAATGGCTCACGGAGAGTGTAAAAGCAGGGTCACTACTTCCCTGGAGGGACTTCATTTTTGTCCAAGGCCTGCGACCCGCCAGCACCATTCTGGGTGCGGGGCCCTCGAACCCACCAGGCGCATCATCACAAGCGCCGCAGATCCCGCGCTATGCGCCGATGCCTCCAACCCGAACGCCCAGCGCGCGATGGCCAACCCCGAGTGGCGCAACGCGCACACATCCGCTGCACCCGGTTTCATTAAAGGCTACTTTGAGCATTCGCGACTGCACTTCTTGTCCGCGTCGAAGGCCGCGCTCGTGCAGCTGGTACGGGAGGCACAGGAGCGCGCCGAAGCGGACTTGGAGCAGAAAGAGAAAGAGAATATAGCACTTGGTGTGGCGCCAGATTCGCCTATGAAGGGCAAGGGGCGTGCAGGCGAGGAGCGCGTCATCATGCACTGCGACTTCGACTGCTTCTTCGTGGCTGCGGGTCTGGTGAGCCGGCCCGAATTTCGCGGCAAACCTGTTGTCGTCTGTCACTCGCAAGGCAATCAAGGGGGCAGCAGCAGTACCAGCGAGGTTGCGTGTGCAAGTTACGAGGCTCGTGCCCTCGGGATTAAGAACGGTATGAGGTGTGCTCCCCGTTTCTCCATCCCATAATTTCCCTCAATTAATGTTCTATAGTTTACAGCAGGCGCGGATACTCTGTCCAACAGTAAACACCATGCCCTACGAGTTTCAGAGGTAAAACATTGCGCATCTTGGCCTACGATTTATTGACATTGAATAGATACACGGACCTTTCTCTCAAATTCTACACGGTGCTGATGTCACATGCCGACGACGTCCAGGCAGTTTCCATTGACGAAGCGCTCGTCGACGTGACCACCGCCGTTTCTCGTCTCCGACGCGCTGCTACCCGCGCAGGCTCGCCGCATGACCCCGCCAAGGACTTTGCGGAGCAAATTCGCACCGAAGTTAAGCAAGCGACACAATGCGAGAGTCAGTCCAGTTTTTCTCCTCTCTCCTCCTTCGCAGCTCACAACTCCCAGTTAGCATCGGCATCTCGCACAACATCCTCCTCGCGCGACTCGCGACGCGCCGCGCCAAGCCCGCCGGCGCACTACATATTGTCCCTGCAGACGTGCCCGACCTGATCGCCACGCTCCAAATCACGGACCTCTGGGGCTTCGCGTCCTCCCACCGAGACAAGGCGCTCGAGAAGCTCGGGAGCACGGCGCTACGCGACCTTGCCAACAAGAGCCGCGTCGTGCTCTCTGAAGTGCTCGGGAAGAAGACCGGCGAGAAGCTGTACAACGCCATTCGCGGGATCGACGACACGCAGCTGAGCTCGGACAAGCAGCGCAAGTCGGTCTCGGCTGAGATTAATTATGGGATTCGGTTCGAGTCTAATGCGGCTGCGGAGACTTTCATATTCGAGATGGCTGGCACCGTCGAGGAGCGTTTGAATGATATCAAGATGCTGGGACGATCCATCACACTCAAGATCATGAAGCGAGATCCTTCAGCACCTGTGGAACCGCCCCAAGGTTAATTCCAGACTGTTCCTTTTTTTTTGGTGTGCTAAATGTCCCCTAGTTCTTGGGACATGGCGCGTGCGAGGTCTTCAACAAACAGACACCGCTCGTTGGACCCGGTGGGCGAGCGACGAGCGACGCGAAGGTCATCGGAGAACATGCGTGGCGAATTCTCAAATCATTCAATTTCGATCCTAAAGAGCTACGCGGAATTGGCATCCAGATACAGAAACTTGAGCCAACTGTCGGGCCTGTGAATACGGATGCTAACCAGAAAACCCTGAATTTCAAGCCCTCAGACGCCCCTGTACGCCGTCCGCCTGTAGCCCAGCCTCCAGTCCCCAAACGTGCAGCTTCGCTGGCTCCCGTTGGCAACACTGCCGGCCCCTCGACCGATATATCACTTCCTGCCATCGAGGAGGTGGACCGGGCTGTTTTGGACGCGCTGCCGCTTGATATGCGGCAAGAGTTAGAGGGTGCGTGGCGGCGTCGTTCCGAATCGCCTTTCGCTGGGAAAGCACCCGCACCACTTCCTGTGCAGCGCGGAAACGGCCCTCTACGCCCGCCTTCCGCTCCCCCGCAGGGCGTGTTCCCTCGGGGAGATCCGCCAAGCCCACACGGATGCAGCAGAACGCGCTGCGGCTCCCGCAACGGAGCGGCGGCGGCTATGTGATCGACAAGAACTCCCTGCATCCCAACCGCCCTCCTAACGCCTTCCTACGCCCCACGGAAGCGGACTTGCGCGACCTCAACATCGACCCGGAGGTGTTTGCCATACTCCCGCTGGGCGTGCAGCGTGAGCAGCTGACGGCTGCGCGGCTCATCAAGACGATGGGGGCCATCCCAGAAGTGTACGGCGAGCGGCTGATTCTGAAGCCGCGCAAGTACATCCCGCCACCAGACCTCTTTCGGCAACCGCCGCCGTACGCAAAATACCCGGAGCGGCCGAAGCTGCGCCAGCAGGGGCGCAAGGGCGAGAAGCTGTTCTTTACGGAGGCAGACGACGTACAGGGCCTCCTCGAGGCGTGGGTGAATGCGTTTAAGAAGTTCCCGCCGGAAGAAAAGGACATTGAGTTTTTTGCAAAGTTTCTTGTGCAGTCGGTGGATAGCGAGCGCTCGTCAGACACGGGGGTGGAAAGGGCGATTGCGATTGTCAAGTGGTGGCTGGTGCTGTTGCGGCGATATTGGGGGGACTACGAGCATTTTGAGGATTTGGGATACGACGCTGAGGTTGCGAAGGTGGCGGAGGCGTGGTGGAGGGCATTCAGGGACGTAAAGGAACGTATTGATATTGTAGCGCGTAAGAAATTTGGGGGGCGGTTGTCCCTCCGCTGACTTGTATTTAACTTGTTGTATCTCATCTTGTACCTCGTATTGCAATTCCATCGTCTCTGAAGTTATTCCAGCGGATGTCCATCGTCGGATTTTTCACGAAGTATAGGCGCCAACTCACAACGTGCAAGACGCAGGTTAGTGCCGTGTTTGTTGTTTGTCGATTTGGAGCAATTCGCTCCGGGACAACGGTATATGGAGGGCATGGTCCACGCCTGCAAGGGACTCGGATCACATCGTCCAACTCGACGCCAGCACTTCATGAAAAGTCGTAGTTACTGCCGACTTCCAAAAAAGAGCAGGGAATGTATAATTAGATGTGGAGTTGTTGATACAATTGCAAAGAGCTGCGACAAAACACTGGAAGGTCAAAAAAATAACAGTAAGAGGGGTGGGTTTTGCGGCAAGTTCAAAACGACTGACCTAGTATACACAAACCTTCCGGTCACCGCTTCCCAGTCTCCTTGTCTAGTAAATCCTTAGCTTCGTTTATTTTGCTCGCCAGGTACGGTGAGCCTCCCCGATCAGGGTGGTTAGCGAGCATTATGTTCCTGTGAGCATCTTTGAGCTTGTTTCGAAGGGTGGGCCCATCTCTAACAAACTGTGAGATATACTTTGACATGGGTGCAAACGCAGGGACGTACTTGAGGCCCAGGATAGCGACCGCCTCTTTTCGGTCCATTTTTGCACGAAAGCCACCTTTCACCCATTGCTCCGCTGCGCCCTTGGCAAAAAAGCCTCTCTTCATGAGATGGCGGCCCGCAAATGCTGCAGCAATGGCACCGACGCCGAGAATGACTGGAGTAGCCATGGCTCCGCTCTGCAGATGGAAATTTTGGGAAGAGGTCGTTCTCGGTCACATGACCAATCGCTCGCTTTGACTCTTGATTTTAGCCTCAGACTCAGATTCGCGGTCAAGATCGTCTTTGCACGATGCGGCGTCTATTCGAAGTGTACCCGGTCTCTGGAAAAAAACGCCTCGATCGAACACCGCCTTTATGCGTGCAACCAGGGCGACAGGAGTCGATGGAGCGCTGACGCAGTTAATCTCAGTGTTCATTTGCCTTTCATTCACGCATGCTGCAGAGCGTCCAAGAGATATAAGTATGCAAGGACGTAAAGCAATTGGCGCCTACGTACCCTTCTAGCTGCTCGTCCCACTTTCAACTGCAAAATGTCCGACCCACCGTTCACTCTTGTTCAAAAGATTTTCAAAAAGGCTCACCCGCCGATTTTGGTCACTCCTTGCCCACTAGCCGGCCTGACTCGGAGCATGCTGCAGGATTTTCTCGACACCGCAGAGGAGGATACAATTGGTGTTGCACCTGCGTATGGTACCAACAGTGTTTTATCCGTCGTGGCTCTTGCTTCGGGCTCCAAAGTCCTCCTCCTACGACTGACGAAGAAAGGGAAAGGAAAGGGGAAGCCACTCAATGCAAAAGGAAGAGATCTCTTTGAGGAACTTCTTCTCTCCGCTTCCCAGCCTAAATTTGCTTTTCAAATGGACGTCCTTGCGACTTCTCTCCATTTCGATTTTGGGCTCCACATTCGTTCTGCCGTCGATCTAATATCCGTCGCAAAAAAGGACGATCGTCGTTCGGTTGAAGCGATAATGAGCTCGATAGGAGGAGCGGTGGGTTTGAATAAGCCAGAGGTGATAGCGCTCTTCAAAGGAGAAGAAAATTTGAGTAAAACGACTCTCAAAGAAGTCGCTCTACAAGCTTGGGTGGCTTGGCGCGCAGCGACTCTCGATAATATGACGGCGCGTCTGAATAATGTGCCCCGGATTGATACAAGCTCGTTTGCCCAACCAGTACGTGGAATTAACAACCTGTTTATTTATTACTTAGCGGCCCTGCTGTAGCGCTTATTCGCTTTTGCAAAACTCATCCGCGATGCTCGTCGTTTGGCGGCCTTGAAACCGACTTCTGTCAGAAATGAAATAGCTACGGACTACTCGACCGCAAACGATCGGCTGCATGTAACCTGCACCCGTTTCCAAAATCACATCCGACCAGGAGACCAGGTAAATTTATTCGTGCTTGACTAGAGGTACTCGCCGAATCTGACTGAGTCAATTCTTCTTAGCGCACCGTCATAGTCGAGGTCATAGATGGAGGGCAAAGAACTACCATTCCCGGCCGAACAACGCGCGTCAACGGACGGGCTGTTGAAATGAATCTCAACAAGTCTTTGCCTTCCGGGTCCATCAAACTGACCACTGTAGGGCGAGAGCCTCTTTCCCAAGCAGAAGAACAGCGGATCGACATCGTTCTGAAGGCTCTGCAGAAGACGTCTACGATCGCAGATAAACCTTTCTTTCAGGCGATTTGGATACCAAAAGAAACCCCTTCATGGCCGACATCTTCGTCTATCTTTCCAGTCCCTGTCCACTTCTCGCGCTCGCTCAACGACTCGCAGAAGATGGCAGTTGCTGCCCTTCTCTCCACCAAGCCCATCACGTAATACAAGGCCCTCCTGGTACAGGCAAGACGACAGTCATCGCTGCCGCCGTCACCAGCATTAGCGCTTCTTCAACTAGGACGATGTGGCTTGTCGCGCAGAGCAATGTCGCGGTCAAAAATATTGCGGAGAAGTTGGCTTCCGTCGATTTCCTGAAATTCAAGCTTCTTGTGTCAAAGGTCGGTCGTTTGACCGATCGTGTTAACTGGAGGCTGATTTCTCGCATCAGATTTCCATTACGATTGGTAGGGTTGGAGTTCTACTCTTCTGTCTTGTATTGATGTGTTTCATCCGAAGGCATGAGCACTTATACGAGAAGATAAGCCCTAATCTCATTAGGTCGGACGATTTCCCCGACGACCTCGTTGCTGCCGAGAGGCGGCTTTTGGGTTCGAAAATCATCCTTTGCACTTTGAGCATGCTGTCGAATCAGCATATATCGATCATCGCACGGATTGTGCCCCAACAGACAGTCATTGTTGATGAAGCGAGCCAAGTGAGATCTCTCCTCCATATGCACGGGCGTTGTTAGATCTCACTCCGCATCAAGGTGGAAATCGGCAATTTTTTGCCCATGATTTCCTTGTACTCCACAACTCTCCGAAAGCTAGCGTTCATCGGCGATGACAAGCAATGTGACTATCTTCCGATCGCAAAGGAACCAATCGGACTGACGAGTTCTGGTCATAGTGGCTCCATATGGACAAGGCGATGTACCATGCCTACAAAGCGTCTTCGAGATGGAGCACCTACGCAAAGGCGCAATTTTTCTAGACACTCAGTGTATGTCATCTGGCTCAGTTTCTCAAGATCTGAACTAACATCACTTGCGCAGATCGGTTGGTGGTTATTGCGGTCTCGACTATATTCTGCATTCTGATATAATCTTACCAGCATGCCGACACAATTGGGAGCATTCATCGGCAAACATGTGTATGACAACAAGCTCAAAACGGTTCATCCCGACAAGACGCCGTGCTGTCATTTCATCGACGTTAAGAAGAGCAAAGAGGTCCCAAAAGGGTCCAGCTGGATCGTACGTTTCTGTAGTCATTGGTTCACGATTTCCCGCTGACCACGACATAGAATTTTGCAGAGGTCACGGCTGCGATGAGTCAGGCGCGAAAGTGTATGAAGAAAGGCAGGTCCTACCGCATCATCACGCCCTATGACGCCCAGCGTGGGTTGCTCGAAGACGCGCTGAAAAAGGAAAAGATTCCCTGGGAAGACAAAGTGTTCTGCGTCGATTCATTTCAAGGTAAACAGCCCACTTGAATAATCAACGGTTCTCATGGCGCGTCCTAGGGAATGAAGACGATTATATCATTATTTCTATCGTTCGCACAAAGAAGATTGGATTTTTGGCGGACCAACGGCGCGTAAATGTCATGCTCACTCGGTGCAAAAAGGGTTTGAAAATTTGTACGAGTCGCGCGTTTGTCGAGGGGGCGGCGAAAGATACTCTTGTCGGTCGCTTGGCGAACGAAATCGGTTCGGCTGCTTGGGACCTTGACATTTGTACTTTTTTCTGCAAAATATAGAATAGAAATCTGATGGTAGTCGTCGCTTTGTCCACGAACACGTGCCAGAGCCTTTGTACTTTACGTTGACGCGTAGAATCCTCCTTGTCTTCTACCATTACTTTTTGCGCCTTTACGACGCGCCCATTAACGCGCCATGGCCACGCCGCCAGAACTCACCGCCTGGCTGATGAACATTATCCCTCGCCGCGAGTCGACCCCGAGTGGCTCGACGCCTGCTATGCATGGGTCACCACCGAGCAACATCTAAACCCGCGGCGGACATGCCTGCAATCATCGAACAAGTCGAGTCGCAGCTTCTCCAGTCAGACCTCTGCGACTCCATGGCCCATGGGACCGGTATTCCACTCAACCTCCTTACTGCAGTATCAGGAACGCTCCACGGGCCCGTTCTCGTCGAGATTACTGCGCTGACCGAGGTCGGTTCGAGCGCGTTGGCGCTGGACCAGGTACGCGTCGCGCGTGCAGAGCGGCTGGCTGCTGGTGCAGGGCTCGGGGACGAGGAGAACGAGGCAGATCTGGAGGTCGACGGTGAGGGACCGGTCCCCAACTACCCGCGGAGTATGTTGCGCTTCGAGTTGAGCGACGGCGCGACAGCGCTGTCCGCCATTGAGTACCGCCCTCTGCCGGAGCTCACGTTAGGTGTCACCCCTCTTGGATATAAGGTACCAATTTCCTTCTCGCTATTTGTCTGCCGCACACCAACCTTTTTCAGATGGTCTTGAAAGACGTATTCTTGCGGCGGGGAATGCGTTTCTCGAGCCGGCTTGTGTAACGCTGAAAGGGCACCAGACAGAAGACCGTGAAGCGCTCCAGGAAGCGGACTTTGCTAGAGGGTTGCGGCATAAATTAGGGTATGTATGTTACTACTACAGCGCCGCATCTTTATTTATTGGTACCCTTCTAGACGTCCAGAACCCGAACCACAGGCCGCACCACAACTTCCGCAAGCTGTGGCACAACCTGCGCCGAATCCTCCGCCCGAAGTAATCCGCTCTCCCCTCCGTGAGATATCACCCCCGCCGTCGCCCACACTTCCGGTCGAGTCGCATCACCACTCAGACGACGAGGACCAGCCTCGTCGGCGACGCGTTCCCGCGCCACCGGCGTCTACATTTCCCTCGTCCTCGACACTTGTCACGTCTTCCTACTTTCCGTCCAGCGGCAACGCAGGTCCTGCACCCCGAACCGGGAACATGGGCCTCGTCCTTTCTCCTACACGCGCGGGCCCCATCGAAATCGACAGTAGCTCCGACGAGGAGAACGTTCCAAGGGCCCCCGCAAGCGCCCCATGGTCAGCCTCAAGTCCGCGCGGAAGAAGACGACACCACCCGCGTCGCCGCCCAAAAATAACCCACCATCGGATGACGAGTATGGCGGAGATATTGAAATGGACGACGGGTTCCTTGAAGAGCTTGAAAGGGCAGAAGCGCAATACATCACACCAAGTCATGTTGCCAGCGACAGTGGGAGGCAGGTCGATCCTGATTCGGTCATCACCATTGACGACGACGATGAGATGGAAGACAAGGAAAACGTGCCGGCGCCGCAACGGCATGTGCGGCGGCGCGTTTTTGGCGAGACCAAGACCACAGGGGACGTCATCGACATATCGTCCGACTAACCGTTGTTTGTACAACACAGTATTATAGGCGGCAGCCCGTTGAATGGGTAGTTCAAGTGCCGCGTTAGCTGAATAATGAAATATATGTATGCTCGGAAATGAAATGGATAAAATACACGTTACAAAAGTCCTCCAATGTATGTTTATTAGCCGAGGAGCGTAACCTTGGTCTTCTTCTTCTTCTTGCCGTTAGAGAAACTGCGCCAGCTATCGACGCGCTGGTCCCGGGTATCTGCAAGTACTGGGTTAACCATGAATGCGCACAGGCGATGGAGACATACCTTCCCACACCTTGTCCTCTTCCGCCTTGCGTTTCTTGCCCGCAACTTCGGCATCCTTCATGCGTGCCTCCAGTCCCTCGTTCGCCAAGTTCATCTTGATAGCCTTGCGTCTCCGAAGCTCCTCCTCGATGAGCAGCTCCTTAGTCTGTGTACGCATGCGAACCCTGAAGCTCGGATCCAAGCGGCGGAGCGCCGGGTCAGTGCTCGGAGTGGTCAGCGGCAGAGAGAGGGACTTGAGGATGAGTGAGCGCGACTGGGCAATAACGGCGTCTATGTTCTCGCGTTTGTCTTTATCGGAGAGTTCGGACTCAGCCTGTGCGAGGTCAGCGACGGTGGAGGTATATAGGAGTAGACGCACCTTCTTCAGCAGATCGAAAGCCTCTGGGGCGCGCGGATGGGGGGTCTTATCGGGGTGGATGACTAGGGCGTTCATATGAGTACGGTGTAACTCTTATCAACGAGATGCGCACCGAGCGAGAGCTGCTTGTACCGCTTCTTAATCTCTTCGGACGTGGAGGACTCATCTATGTCTAAAATATCGAATGGGCTGTCCGCGAAAATCAGAGGCAGGACGAAATAGCGAAAAGATTGCGCACTTGAGTTTGAACGCCTTCAGGATTCGCTCGACCTCTATTTCCCGCTGGAGAGCCGAGCCTCTCTGCTGAGGAGTCTGTCTATCTCAGCCTCCGTCGCCGACGTCGGCGGTGGCGGCTTCGAGGACGACGGGGTCGACGACATGAAGTAGGAAAGAAAGCAGTGCACTGTGCACGTGCCGTTTTGGCAGGAATGTCATTTCTTCGTTCTTCAAGGACGTTCGTTGGCCCAACTCGATTCAGCCCATGTCATAGATCCCCGCTTCTCCCAAAACGCCCACTATCATGGCCACGGACGGCATCCACGGAGGCGCCAAAACCCAGGCCGCCACCGAGACGACGCACTTCAGATGTCTACAAGGAACGGAATAGAAATTTGCTAATGTACAGCAGCGCCGTTGTATGTCTTTTACTTCCTTTAGCGCGGTGTTTTATAGCGCGCGCAGATTATTGCAACTCTGGGTGTCTCTTATGCCGCCGTTCCGCTCTACCGCATGTTCTGCGCGGCAACTGGTTTCGCGGGGACGCCGAACGTTGGCACAGGCCGCTTTGAGGCTGAGCGTCTGGTACCTGTGGAGAACGCGCACCGAATTAAAGTCCACTTCAATGCGGACCGCTCGGAGTCGCTTCCGTGGACGTTCACGCCGCAACAGCGGTTTGTTACTGTGCTTCCTGGCGAGACGAGTCTCGCGTTCTATACCGCGAAAAATAACTCGAAGAAGGACATTATTGGCATTGCGACGTATAATGTTACGCCAGACAGAGTGGGTTTCTTTCGCGTTACAGAAGGCGCATCCATATGTATACATTTTTCTAGGTCGCCCCGTATTTCTCCAAAGTGGAGTGTTTCTGCTTCGAAGAACAGAAACTGCTAGCAGGAGAGGAGGTCGATATGCCCCTTCTGTTCTTCATCGACAAGGACATTCTCGACGACCCAGCGTGTCGGAATATCGACAATATTGTCCTGTCGTACACGTTCTTTCGGTAAGTTCTCCTCTCCGTCCAAGCGTTACATATAGTGAACTGTCCTCAGCGCGAGGCGAAATCAGAAAGGGCAGCTGGAGCCAGATGCTGCAGAGGATGAGGTGCAAACATCAATGGGCTTTGGTGGGTATGAGCATGCTCCCAAGGCCGAGGTCCGCAACAAAAAGAGTACCAATAAGACAGAGTAATTGCTCTTTACACCGCTATAATTATTTCTCTTGAAATATAAAAGTACAACACTGGTCAAAGCGATAAATTTGGAGTTGATCCGGATTCGCCCCCCATAGCAACATAGCCAAATAAGATTCATATTTCTTTCGCGTCTTTTTTGTCGCGACTTGTCCCGATTGTAATGCTGGCGTTCCGTTCTTAAAATGATTTCACATAGACTGCGTGCTTTCCGCCCCAGCCTCTTGATGCGACAGACCTCGACAGTGACCCCGAAACCGCTTAGCCTTCCGCGTCTGCCAGTACCAGACCTTCGGAAAACACTCGATCGCTACCTTAAATCTATAGAGCCCTTTCTTCTAGAAGACGAGGCTCACGGCGGACTTCCCTTCCATACCGCATACTCCCTGCGCGCGAAATGGGCCGACGAATTTGCTGCAGGTGTCGGCAAGCTCTGCCAGGACCGGCTTCTTGGTTCGTAGCACTTTACCCCGTCGAGACTTGCGTTGATTTCGACCGAAGCGCTTGACAAAGCATCCCCCAACAACTGGCTAGACAACTTCTGGGCCAACAAGGCGTACCTTGAATGGCGATCGCCTCTGCTTGTCAACTCCAACTGGTGGCTTGCGTTCCAGGACGACGACCGGATTCCTGCGCACGCGAAGGAGGAGATGATGGGAATTACGCCCTGGCAGGTGCGCCGAGGCGCGTGGCTCGTACATCGCGTTCTTTGCTTCAAGGACCGGCTGGATCGGTAAACTTGAATATTTTGCATCCCACGGGCATTCGAATTCATGCGCGATGTAGGCAGGAATTATATCCGGAAACCACCAGGACTGGTATGTACACCTATTACCAATGACCCTGTCAGTTACTGAGCCGGCTAGGCCTATGGCTTCGTGCTAGCACCGCAAAAATGTTCAATCTGGCGCGTATCCCCAAGCCCAGCTGCGATATATTGTCCAAGCCTCCTCAGGCATCCAATCCCGAGGCACAGAAAATATATATCATGATCCATAACTGGTGTTACGCCATCCCGGTATACCACCCTACCTCGCCGCCTAAGTCGGTATCGGTCCAAGAAATAGAGACGCGCATACGGTCCGCTGTCATTGACGCCGAGCAGAGGCTGGCTGCCGGTGAAAGAGCTGTTCCTATCGGCGCTCTCACTGCTGACCAGCGAGATAAGTGGATGCAGGTCCGCTCACGGATTCCGTTCTTTTCCAGTCGCTCATTCCTCTTCAGAATCTGCAGCATCTTCTCCAACTGTCACCCAAAAACCAGAGAACCCATCAAATCATCTGTCAGTCTCTTTTAGGGCTCAGTCTCGACGGGCCGTCCCCGACGTTCTCACTCACCGGCCAAGAGGCCCTCACTTCTCACATTCTCGCCATTCGTTCCACTAACTCGAACGTCGCTAACCGGATATTCGACAAAACATGTACTATCATCGTGGATCCCTCCACCCGTGCTGGTTCGTCAGGTGAACACTCTTCATGCGACGCGCTGGTGCCCAGCATCGTCGCCGAGTGGGCGCTGGTCGACGGCGCGGACCCATCGTTCTTTACGGATTCCGAACCTGCACCATTTGCATCGACGGTTCCCGACCAAACTGGCTGGGAACGCCTCGACTGGGACGTGGACGCTGCAATAGAGGCTGAATGCACGCACGCACTGGCACGCGCCAAAGCCATCATTGACGACTCAGATGCCAATGTGTTCTGGTTTCAGGACTACGGGACGGATTGGATTAAGGACACCCGTTCGTTTCTTTTTTACCCCAGCGTTTCCGTATTGATTCAATGACGTATTTAATCAGTGAAACAATCGCCCGACGCCTACATCCAGATGGTGCTTCAGCTCGCATATTTCAAGACGCGGGGGGGATTCACGGCGACGTACGAGACCGCGCTAACGCGCATGTTCAAGCGCGGGCGGACGGAAACGATCCGGTCGTTTACGAAAGAGAGCCGTGCCTGGGTTCTGGGGATGATGGACGGCAACATGCCGGTACGTCCCTTCATCTCATCTTATTCCTGCCCATTCGCCTGATTACCCGCCAGCAACAAACCCGGCGAAACCTCCTGCACCACGCTCTGCACGCGCATTCGTCTCTGATACGCGAAGCCACGACTGGCCGCGGCATCGATCGACACCTCCTCGGCCTCAGACTCATGCTCCGGCCGCTGAGTGGCGAGGAATCGGCCTTACTCGACGACGAACTCTTCCAGAGGAGCCAAACATGGAGACTGAGCACCAGCGGGCTCAGCGCGGGGAATCTATTCAAGGGAACCGGGTATGTTTCGTTGTGAACATTCATGTGTACTCGATTTTCAGTTGAGATGCGCTAGGTTCGGGGCCACGTATGAAGACGGCTACGGTATCAATTGTGAGTGGTGTCTCCGACTCGACTCAGTTACATAGCTAAAACCGAACGCGCAGACCTCGCCGCTCCGGATATGCTCAAATTCGGCATCGAGTCGAAGGTCTCTTGCCATCGAACGTCAACCGAGGCTCTCAAGGATGCCATCTTCGAGTCCTTGTACGATATGAAGGCTCTCTGCCTCGCCACTGATGCGCACATTGTTGCTGCTAACTCTGCCAGTGCGGGAGTCATCACAAGTCATTTGTAGATCTTGCACATCCACATAGCTGCTGCTTTTCCACCATTTTCTATACACCCCCACTGTAAATAATACAAACATGTAATGAAATAGAATCAAGAAAGTAATTCCTATGTATTTAAAAAAATAGGACTACTTAGGCCTCAATGTCCCGCTTTTTTGGGCTGACCAAGAACTCGCCGCTCTCGACATCTTTATCTCGATCCACCCAATATCATCACCCACAAATTTAGCAAGCTCTCCGACAATACAGTCCTTTCCAGGTCCATTGTGAAGAAAAGCACGACTGCTCACTATGTACATGCCCCGCTTGCAACGGGTGAGCATAACATTTGTTCGGCTGAATACTCCTGTCAGATAAACTGCAATGATCAGATCAAAACACAGACCGTAAATTCTTGAGAAAGCCAAGTGCAAAAGAGCGCACAAGGCTGATAATAATATAGTCTTCTTCATTCCCTAAGAGTGGAATATTAGCTGTGGGGAAAAAAAATGCAGAGAAGACAAAACAAACCTTGGAATGAGTCAACATTGTAGACCTTGAGTGTGTTGAGCCTCAACAATGATGAAAAGCAAGTAGGCTTAACCACCTTTTCCTCCCAATGAAGACCCTCTGTCTCCTTCATCCTGTCTTCGATCAACACCCGCTGGGCATCGTAAGGTGTGATAATTTTGTAGTTTTTCTCATTTTCTTGGAGATGCCATGCTAACTTGATGACAGCTTCACTTTCTAGTATACTCTGAGGCATTGTCAGTGGCAAAAAAGCTGAAAGTAGACCACATACAATAATTGAGGTGCCAGTGGCTTGAGGCTGTTCTTTTGCACTGACAACATCAATAAATTGACAGGCAACGGTTGAGTTGGTGATAGGGTGTTTGGGGTTTGAATTGAGTTTGCTTTCATATACATTTGAGGAGATGAATTCTCCGATTTGAGGCGGCATTCGATCTATGGAAATTTCAGCAACAAAAGGGTAAAAGCAAAAGCTGAAATACATTGTGTATCCAAGAATAAACACAGTCGTCGGAGATGTGGTACTTCAAAAATGCTTTGAAGATCTTGCAAGTCTTCCTGGCCATATGGTGGCACTGAAGAGACAGTGAGTTTGATCTTTAAAAGAGTTTTAAGCTTACGTTGTTTGTCATCTCCAATAAAACACATTTTGCGAAGTGATTTAAGGAATTTGGTGAAAACTGATCCCATTAATTGAATACTGGCAAAGTAGAGAAATCATTTACCTGGAATGTATTCACCTGCGAAACCCATGAGCCTCAAACAATAAAACAACATATATAGCACAAACCAATTTCAATTTGACTGGCTTCATCTACAACAATTGTGTTGACTGGAACTTGGTTTGTAAATCTGCCAAGCAATCTATTTGAAAGCTGAAAATATGTTAGACCTGGATACAGACCAAAAGGAAACTCACCATGCTTAAGGTGCATAAGATTACTTGACATCCTTTGATCCTGGACATGGGCATCCCCTGAAATTCCTCAGAAGAGATAAAGTGGGCTTGGATCCCTTCATAAAGGTGCCCATGCCAATCAGTGTGTGAAAATTCCCTTGAGGCAAGAAGTCGCCAGTTTGTAAAACCAGCAGACATCAACTACAAACAAATTAATAAAGACCAGCATAGAAAGTTGACTTGCCTTGATTCCAATATTAATTACAGCTACATTGCTCTTGCTATCAACCAGATACCTGCATTGTGGATTAGAAGAGACAAAAAGACAATTTGCTAGCACTCACCCGATTGGTGTACTTGAAGGGCTTCCTTGACATAAGCAGCTATTACAGATGTTTTTCCAGTACCAGGTGGACCTGAAACAAATAAATGAGCATTTGCTCTTTCAAACTAAGGAGATACTTGCCCTGGATAATAGTGATTCGATTTGTGTCTGAACGAGACAGCATTGTGTCCACAGCAGCTTGCTGGGACTTGTTAAGCTGTTGACGATCAAGATTGTCCCCTTCAGAAGGAGCTGGTTTAGAGGCAGTGGCCTTATTGTGAGGTACAGTCCATTCCGCAGGCCATACAAGAAGTTCGAGATCACCAGATTCGCTAGGTGGTTGGGGAACCAGATGTTTTGCATCCACGGGTTGTCGGTGAGCAGCCCCAAGTTACCCTGCAGGATACGAAGAACTGCAGCCGCTCGTTGAGCTTCGGCAGTTGTGGGGTCATCTCGCCCGATGGTCTTAATGGACAAAATTGTTTTCGTGTTGTCGAGAGGACGACCAATATTTAGATTTGTTGTCCTTCCATCAACTCCTCCAGTGCGACCATATTGGGTATAAATCGCCCCGCGAGCGTTCTGAACCGTCACCGCTACATTCTGAAAGTGTTCATTAGTTACTGGTGTAGCAAAGGAGCAAGGTCTGCTCACCTGCTTTTCCCGGAAGTGATCTTTGTATGCGGAGGATTTTACCCCGAGGCCGTCCACGTTAGGCGCGGTGGTAAACCCATGCTTACCCTCAAGCGGCTTGATATGCGTGAGGCGTAGTGAGTCCTGCGTCATCTTCGCGAGAATATTAAGCGTCTTCGAACAAGAAATAAGCACCCGCAGCAGGATGACAATAGACATTGCAAACCTGAGGCTGCAGCTCCTTCGTATTGATCTTCGCGACTTTCGTGAACGTCTCCGCGCCATTGCCTATCGTTACGAGATACTGGGAGATCCACGCACGCATCGCGAGGTCTGAGACACAGTGAGGGTCCTGATCGTCATAGATAGGATTCTCGAAGACAGCGATGATATTGTCCTCAAGACTCGAATGGTGTCCCCGACGGCAGCCATGATCGCGCTCAGCGGCTTGCGGTCTACGGCAGAGAACGCCGACTGGATGTCGATGCCGTTGGTGACACGCAGGTCGATGCCGCAGTAGAGTGACATGGATAGCGGCCCAAAGTCGAACGCAAGCAGATCACCAGCGTTGCGGCAGAGGATGATTTCCTCGAGCAGTTTTCGTCCAGTCGTCTCGTGAACCTTGGGAGGCTGTTTTGCTCCCTTTCCCCGCGGATTGGGTCTGGCAGCGTTGCCGCTGTTGTCGTAAAACAAGACTATGAGGCAATAGAAGTCGTCGGCAATGGCGAGGGCCACCAATCCGCCAGCCTTGGAGTAGCCCGGAGCGATTCCGATGGGGCCTGATTGTGGTTAATCTTCACATACGGTGGATCTGGAGGTGAGAAGGCGCACCTGGGTGGGCAAAGACCGAAAGGAAATCCCGCTCAAGCTCGGACTCATGCTTGATCTTTAGCTCCAGCTTGCTTTCCACTCCATCGAGCAGCGTTTGCATAAACTTTACGACCGTCAGCGTCAAAGAGGGAGTTTGAGTGGCGGCACTAGCGCACCGATTCTTGGTCCCTCTGTGATTTCTTCATCGATGAAGTCAACGTCGAAGACAAGCCTCGAGGTCGAGGCCGGCTTGACACGGTCACGGGATCGCGAAGCGCTTATCCAAGAATAGCGGTTTGGCGCCCAGCTCGCTCCTTCTCCATGAAACCGCTTCAATTACTCGAAGAAATTACTCTAATGGCTCTAGTCTAATTATACGGGGTATATTCTAAGAGATTGGTATCCAAAGCCCTGGCAGCGCCTGCAATCTAATCCCAAGCCTCATTCCCCATTTTGGCGGCGAGCAGCCCCACGAGCGACTCTTTCGCCGCGCCCTCCAAGAACGCGCGGTTGGTGCATATCACCATGCCCTTCTTGCACCGCGTCAGCATGACGTTCACGCGTCGCACTTCAGCCAGGAAGCCAATCCTCTCCGTCCGGACCGTCGAGAGGATGATGTAGTCGTCCTCGTTCCCTGCGCGACACAAAGGTATTAGGGATTGCTCATATCTATGCGGTGAAATGACACTTACCCTGGAACGAATCGACGCAAAACACCTTGTTCTCCCACGGGATCTTGGCCGCCTTGAGCGTTGACTCGAGCAGCGCGCGCTGCGCGTCGTACGGCGTGATGATGCGGTACGACCGCCTATTCTTGTGGTAAAAGCGCGCCTCAACGACCGCGGCCTGCGCCTCCGCGACATTCTGCGACAAATAATGAGCCCGCAAATGAAGAGGAGAGGAGAATACACACAATCCAGCTGCGGCCCTTGAGGACTTCTGCACCCTTCACGTCGATGAAGCGGCAGCACGGGACTTTGATGCGATGCACGGTCTTGAGCTTGTCGTCGTAGACCTGTTTCCCGATGAACGAGCCGAGCTGTTCAGGCATGCTGAAGTGGCGATGTTAGAATGCCTTTTGCTCAGAGTCAGAACTGAAAACCAACCGGTCTATTTGAAAAATGGTTAACGTTTGTCAAGCACGAAGAAAGGGAAGCGTACATTGGGTGTCGAGGAACAAGACATCCTTCCGCAGATGCTCTATCTCAAACACACTCTGCAGAGACCAAATCTGGCTTGCGCCATACGGCGGCACTTTACATCGAAAACAATTCATCAACCATGCATCGCACTTGAGAAGAAAACTTACACTGCTTATCGTCCCCAATAAACACCATCTTCTGCAGCGACTTGGCAAAAAGGTACAACAGGGGGAGGAAGTCGCCGATTTCCACCTGGCTGGCCTCGTCCACCATGAGCGTCTGCAACGGGACCAGACGCGTGACGGCGGAGATTCTGGGGTTGGAGAGCATGCTCAGGGTACACAACACGACCCGCGAGTGCAGCATCCGCTCCTCCATCACCTCGAAGTTGTCGGTCAGGTCGTCCGAGCGTATGACGTTGTCCATAATCTTTTCATAGAGATGCTCATGCCTAACAATAAAGACGCGTGAGCAACACTTTGCGCGAGGAGGAAGGAGAGTCAACTCGCCAGTCATAGTGAAAATCTGCGCCGAGTAAAGGTCAGGGTGGCGAGCTGTTTAAAAGTGAACGAACTGTACCTTTCGAAACCAAAAGCGTAAACTCGCAGTTCACATCCGCGAGCTTCTCCGCAATGTTCTTCACCGCAACGTTGCTCTGCGCGACCACCCACACCGTGCGCTCGAGATCATGAGCCGAGGATACGATGCTCACCACCGCCGCGGCAATCACCTTTGACGCCGACGCTTCAGCCAAACCAGTTTCTCGCATTCGTAGCAATAGCACTCACCGTCGTCTTACCGGTCCCCGGCGGGCCCTGCACGAGCGTGACCCGATCCAAATCGTCATTAGACAAAATCGCGCGCACCGCCGCGCGCTGCGAGCGGTTCAGTTCCCGGGTGGGAAAGTACAGCTCGATATCATGCTCCGCGCGCGGGACCTTCTTCCAGTCCAGCTTCACCTCTTCCCCGCCCGCGCCGCCACTCGCATACGCACCACATGAGCCCGCGAGCCACAGCGCTTGGAAGAACGGCTGCTCGAGCAGCGTGCACGTCCCCTGCAGCACCTTGCGCACAATGTCCGCGCGCTGCGACTCGGCACGCGTAGGGCCCTCCCGCCCGACGGTCGTGACGCGGATCGTGTCGCCCGTGAACTTCGCCGCTGAGAGCGCGATGTGCGCCGCGCGCCCTTCGACGAAGACGGTCTTGCCCGAGAACTTGGATACTTTGCCCGCCCCGGTGGTGCTCTCGACCTCGATGCGCTGCCCGGCACAGCGTCAGCGTCAGTGGGGGTGATTGTTTAGGATCGAGGAGCGAAAAAAATGGTTGGTGTTGGCGGGCCGCGCAGACACACCTGGTTATGGGATGCCATCACGCGCGTGCTGAAGCGTGTCGACATGACGTTCAGCTCGCCCCCCTTGCAGCTGAAGTTCTCGGTGTCCACCTCGTTCTCAACGCGCGTCGGTTTGATGTCGGAGAGGCGCCGCGCCTCGCGGGCGAGTTTAGCGAGCACGCGCAGCCGCTGGGCTGTCATTCAGTATCGCTCGCTCAAGTTGTCGGTAAACTGCCCACCGTCTCACAGAACGCGCGCGTGTCGATCCGAGGCACCTTGGCGAGGCGCTGGGCCATGGATGGGAGGGTACCTGCGCGCCACGCCGCCCACGCCTGCAGCGCGAGGTGCGAGACGGGCGAGCTGGAGTTCTCGTCGTGCCTGAAAAGGTTTATCAGATGTCCCTTGTTCAAGCCCGCCTCGCCACCCAGCACGCTCATCCGCGCCGCCACGGAGTCGCGGAATTCCAGCGCCGCCGAGAGGAGGTCCACCGCGCGCCCGATGCGGAGCTCGTGGTCGAGGCAGAGCGACGCGGCGACGAGGTCCATCCGAAAGGCATATTTGGTGTATGACTCGGCCCAGAGGACGAGGTCGTACAGGAGCTCACGGCCGGTGCGCACGTTTCTGTATTTGGCTTTTCGGACGACGGGTGTCCTTCGGGAAAGATAGATAAGGAGAACGCGTTGGGAAGAGGCGAGTGCGATGGCGGCGAGGACGCCTTGTTTGCCGTAGGCGGGGGCGAGGCCTATTGCACACCCGTCTGCGTGCGTGGTGTCTAGGAATTCTTGGATGATGTCGCGGGTCAAAGCAGATTCATGGCAGGGGGTAACGCGGATTGGGGGATGAGCGACCTTGAAGATATTCTGAAGAACAGAGAAGGGTGCGTCTGACTGCATAGGAACCCGTGTAAGTTACTAGCAAAGGGGATTTCGCGTTCAGAACAAATAACGAGCGAGGAATTCTGTCCAGAGAGCGTGGCGAGGGGCCTTGAAGTGGTGTGGTTGAAAGAGAGCCTCGAATCAAATATCAAGCCAAACAATCGATCACTGGACCGCGAACAGAATTTGGATCTCCGACTCTTGCTCCGACTCGTCTCAGTCAATTCTGTTTCTCATTCAGAAACAACAGTTTCCCTCAAATGTTGAATATATACAAGATTCAAGGTCGAACTGCAGACTTCCGGAGACCAATCAAGCGCGTTCAATACAGACTGACTAATTCACCCCAGTGGTGGGCCGCAAAGTGGCCCGGCGCGCTCTCGTACGTGTGAATGATTGTCTTCCCAAGACTATAAAGTCGCTCGAGTCACATATCGGTCTGCATTCACCCTCATGGCTGCGTCGTCTGTCCTCCGCGCTGCAACCATCCAATCGCTCCTCAAACCCCAGCCGCACCCCCTCGACGCGTCGCGCGTGCGCACGACAGCCTCGCTCGGGGACCAAGTCGGACTCACCAAGCTCGGGATCCACCTGACGACCCTCGCGCCGAACATGAGATCCACGGTGGAGCACTTCCACGACGTAGACGACGAGTGGTTCTATATTTTGAAGGGCAGTGGGACGCTGCTGTGCGCGGGGGAAGGCGAGGACACTACGGTTGGTGCGGGCGATTTTGTTGGGTTCGCGGCTGGGGCGCGGCGCCCGCATGCGTTTCGAGCGGGGGAAGAAGGCATGGAGTACCTTACTGGGGGGAGCAGGTAAGCCAGTATTTTTATTCGATTCAGGGTGATGCATAGCTGATATTCTGCCAGGGAACCGGTCGACGTCTGCCACTATCCTTTGTAAGTTTTTTGCTGATGACTGGAGGCTGCTCATTGACTCGAAAACAGGATTGGGCAGACACTGGTGGTGAATCGGGCACCAGGAGCAAACCATTTGCTAGTGAACGAGGAGAACACAAAGACTCTGAGTCTGAAATAATTTTGTAACCCGGCGACGACAAACTCCAGCACCAAGAAAACCTGTGAAATGATACGCACGAATCGATACTCATACATAACATAATTTACATGAACCAGAAAAAATCACTCCTCAGGAATTTCTATATCTCCTCGAAGAGTTCCGGTAATGACTGAGATTCAGTTTAGTACAATCCGCCTATTTTAAGAGTTAGCGAGTCCACTGAGAATTGAAGAAACCTCCTACAGCAAGTGCAGGCAGACGTTCCGGCTTGAAGAACCCAGCAACCGCCTACCCAACGGGAATTCTGATTTGTTCGGCACGACGGTCTTGCCAAACGCGCAAGACGTACGGTTGATGCTATCCCAGTGCGCCCTTGGTGAGCCTATCTCTTCCGAGGGCTTGATAAACATGAATTCGAAACGGCGGAGAACTTGATGGTAACTTGAGCAGTCTTTGCGCCGTGCCAGTGGGCCATGTGCAGGGAGCATCTTGACCGACGCCGCCGTTTAGGATCGCAACGGCATTATTTTGGTGGCGGGATCCAGAGCTAATTGATACTGAAGTTGAAAGAATCAACCATCTCGTCGTTGCCGGACTCGAGGTGTTTGCCCTCCGTGTTCCCCTTCGTCAGGTTGACGCGGAAATTGACACGCCAAACCGTCTGCCGCTAGGATATATTGAGCCCCAGGAGAGTGGATTTCATAGAATGCCCCACAGAGTCGCGGGAGCCTGAGACAACCTCTGCTGTTCTGTGTTTTCGGTGCCGCTTGACACAAGAAACGAGTAGAAATGTAATAGTTTGCTGGGTTATTGGTGTATTTTCTGACGCCGCAGTCCGTGTAATCCTGGCAGAAAACGAAAAGAAATTGAGGCCCTCCAATAGGTCCCCGCTTGTACAGTCGAGCCGTTCGTGAGATCCAGACGAGTAGAAATCGGAACCAATTCAAACGGGACAGTACACTTGTGAGGCCCAAAAAAGCTGCAAGCTCCAGGGCGTATAGTACGGCCTGTTTCTTGAGGTTAGAAGCTGGGTTGACTGGATCTGGTTTAACTCCGCATTGGACCACAATGGCATTTGTCGCGTGTCTGACGGACGCGCCATACGAAAGAGTACAATAGTGGCGGTTACTCGCGCTGAATTCAGAGCTGGAAAGGTGGGGCATACATGAGGAGGTACATGACGACAAGCAGAACTGGGTGCACGTGGAGTAAAGGATGCTATACAACTTGGTATTGGATTTAGCGCCCAGTCGATGAGCTCGCCGTCGCCGCAGTGGGACAGCAGAAACAAATCCTTTATTCCCCCAACCCGTCTCCAACAACTCAGGGCAAACGCCCGTCAGCCAGCACTCGGCGCGATGGAGCAATCACCACAACGCAGACCGCCGCTTGCACAGGATAATACCCACAATAGGTCCTCTTCCTTCTTCTCCTTCAACCGCAAGGGCGACCAAGGAACTCCCCAACGAAGCGGGTCTTTCCTGACTCGTTCCAGGATGGAGCAGCCACAGCAGCCACCACCTCAGCCAGACCTCTTACCGTCGCGTCCTTCGCTCGATCAACCGCAGGCACCCGCGCCTCCACTTCATCCAGAAATCAGGTCCGTCGTCCAGCTCACCACCGCCCACGCGCGCAAGATCTACTTTTCTGGGCCTCTTGTACGTCGCATCGAGCGTCAGCCAGACGGCCAGAAGCCCACCAAGGACGAGGGATGGACCGAGGTCTGGGCCCAGCTCGGCGGAACGACCCTCAGCATCTGGGACATGAAGCAGATCCAGGCGGCCAGCGCGGAGGGCAGGGAGGTCCCCCCGACCTATGTCAACATGACAGACGCCTTCGTCCATGTCCTCGGCTCCGTCACCGTCCCCGAGACGGCTACCTCACCTGCCAAACGATATCCCGATGTCCTCACTCTCAATACTGCTGGCTCTAATCTACTACTATTCTCGTGTCCGTCAACCCAGGCGCTCTTGTCCTGGGCCGCCGCACTGCGGCTCTCGGCCTGGGAAAAATCCCGCCTCGAGGAAATCTACACTGCTCATCTGCTAAGAATAACACTGAGCGGTCCGTATCACGCGTTGTTCTATGTACTTTGCATCTGATGTTCCACCCGCAGGACGCGACCATCCGTCGACACTCCAGCATGGCCGCATGGAAGGTTGGGTGCGCATTCGCATCGCCGGCCAGACGGACTGGAAAAAAGTCTGGATGTCCGTTACTGCCGCCGCAGATGCCGCGCCGAACGACGCGCCGACCAGCGCCAAGGGTCCCAAGAAGCGCATGTCCAACCTCTTCTCCAAGGATAACAGTTCTCCCGACACACCCCTCCCACCCAAGCCAGTCATCGCCATGTTCGCCGGGCCCAAACCCAAGGACCGCAGAAGACCCGTCCTCACGTTCCACAACGTCACCCAGGCGTTTGCCGTCTATCCCGAGCGCCCGGACCTCATCAGCCGCAGCACGCTGATTAAGCTCGAGGGCCTCATTGGCGACGAGGAAACCGCGGGCGATATGGGGAGAAGGGAGGGCTGGCTGTTGATCATGCCGGAGCTTGAGGGCGGCCTCGGCCAGGCGGAGGAGATGCTTAAATGGATTGTCGGTTCGTCCACGTCTGTTTTGATCTCTGTACGCGACTAAATCTTTTCTCAGCACTCCACGACGCATTCCAACTCTATGGACGGCCGCAAGGATGGACATGGGATCCCCGCGACCCCGCGTCACTCATGTTTGCCTACCCCGTTGGGCCTCACCGCGACGTGCGTACCTTTCCTTTCATTCATCGTTTTTATACTCAACGCCCAGCAGCTTCTCTTCCTCGAACGAGAACAAGCTGAAACGCTCGATGTTAGAGATGATCGCACCTCAGCTATCAGGTCCAGACTATTGAACATCCTTCTCGAACGGATGCCGGGGCGCGCTCCCGGTGCGCCCCAGCAGCAGC
Source organism: Mycena leptocephala (assembly GCA_029378395.1). Taxonomy (NCBI): domain Eukaryota; kingdom Fungi; phylum Basidiomycota; class Agaricomycetes; order Agaricales; family Mycenaceae; genus Mycena; species Mycena leptocephala. The sequence goes on from JARJLF010001027.1 coordinate 73,698, forward strand.
AGCAGCAACCGATCCAGCAACGCACCCTGGATGGACCGCCGAGTCTCCCGCCTATCGGTGATTTCGGAAGCCCCCCGCCGCAGAGCCCGCCTACAGAGGCGCGAGCCAGCCCGCAGCTGCCACCGCTCAGCTTTGGCTCTGAGAACCAAGCTCCGGCTTCAAGCTCCCAAGGGCTGACGCCGATATCCGAGCGCAGTAGCGTCATGACGCATCGCAACACGCAGTCTATCGACTCGACTACTGTGCTGAGCCCGCAGCGCAAGTCGACGCTGGGACACGGCGGGTCCGTACCTGCGCCGATTCCCGAGCAGCCCCGCACGACGTCGCCGCCGGGGCAGCCGCAATCGCCTAAGCTGCCCGGCGTGCTGAACAATGGCCCTTTCACGCACAGCCCGACGTCTTCCATTGAGCGCGTGCCGTCGCCCCCGTCCAAGGACGGTCCCCCGCGCCGGAGCATCGAATCGGCCGGGCATGGAAGCGCCTCGCGGTTTGGGTCTACACTCAGTTCCGTGTCAAATCCCCAAAGCAGCATCCGGATGGTCCCGCAGCCAGGCGCACCAGCGTCGCCTACCGCCAACGTATCTCCGACCTTGACGAACTCACCTCCCACGATGCACTCTCCTCCGATTATTAATTCGGCGTCGCCGCCACCTGGTGCTGAGCCCGTCAACCGCGCAATGGACCACTCGCCGACGTCCATCCTCACCTCGCCGCACTCGATCTACGAGGGGCCCGGCCGCTCGGTATCGCGCTCGTCCGTGCTAACGTCGCCGTTCTCGAATTTGGGCCACACTAACTCGACGGCGAGCACGAATACGACGTCATTCGCAGGCGTGGGCGCGGGCGCGAGCCCACCGGCAGGGGAGGAGCAAAACTTCTCGCATGAGGCGGGTGCGCTGTACTATATGCAGCAGCAGCAGCAGTTCGACACGATCCCGAGGCACAAGGCGCCGCTGCGCCAGCAGCCGACGACCATCTCAGAGGGCGACGACGAGTCCGACGACGACGAGGAGGAGGAGGTGGTGGAGGCCAAGCCGGCGCCGTCGACGTCCGCGGCGCACGCGTATGGCGTGCCGAGTCCTGTGCAGCGGCAGAGCACCCCGATGGCATTCCACCAGTCACAACCCCAGGCCGACGCAGTGCGCGCGCAGGCCGCCTCGCCCGTGCAAAGCAGCCTCTCATCCTCGTCTGCCGTGCAGTCGGCGGCTCGGGAATACCCGGTGGCACTCGGCCGGAAGCCGTCGGGTGCACGTGCGCAGAGCAGCAAAAATGGGGGATACCGTAACCCTGACCGTGGACTTTCCGCGGTTCCTTCTGAGCCACTCACAGAGGAGGACTCTCTGAGCGAGACGAGCATGCAGCCGGGCAACGCGCTGCGGGAAGCCCCGCCGCCGGTGGTGCGCTCGAACGACGATTTGGATGCGCTCGCGGCGCTGTCGTATTTGGATGTCAACGACAACGAGGGGCAGGGGCAGGGGCAGGGGCAGAGGCAGGGATACAACGGAATGACGGCGCCGCTGAGGCCTCATGCAACGGAGCGCGTTGCGTCGGGTGGAGGGCCTGGGGAACGGTCTGCGACGCCGCCGTCGGAGTTCAAGTCGTCGTTTGCGCCATCGAAAGGAGCGGCGGAGCGCAAGGCCAAGCTGGAGGCGCAGCAGGCCGCACACAACGCTGCGGTGCATCGTCCTGGGCGGGCGAACGGGAGGCGAAAGTCAAAGGTCGCGGATCGCGGGGGATGGGGGGAGAGCAGTGACGAGGAAGACGAGGAGGATGACGAAGACGACGACGATGCGGATTCGGACGCGGAGCCGTCGCCGGTGAATCGCCAGTCGACGCCGACGTCTGGGCCTGCGTCCCTCAACAACCACTCGACGAGGGCAGGGCAGCAAGGCAAGGTGAAGACGCTCAGTATTCGCATCTCCGCACCCCGCGGACGTTGCCGCAGATTCCTCATCGGTCCACTGGTGCGTGCTTCCTGTTTTCTGCCGTACGTTCGTTGATGTTGACTACGTGACGACCGACCTACAGCCGATTTGGATGGCGTTCAGCGGCGCGTGCCGTCAGATCAGTACTCTGAAGCTGGGAGACAGTATTCTGAAGCTGGGAGACGCACGTACTTTGACGACGGGACGCAGCTGCGTAGCCAGGCGGATATGCCCCAGCCCGGCGCGGCGCGCCAGAATATGTGGAGTCAAGTGCTCGATCCCGGCGCGCGGAACAAGGCGCAGCCGCAGGCCAATGATACTTTCGTGCAGCTCGAAGAGTCCAAGCTCACCAAGGCGTTCACCCCGCAAGGATTGCTGTCGGCGGGGATGCAGGACAAGCAGGACCGGTCGGCGAAGAGACAGGAGGAACTCGCGCGGGAGAGCGGCGCGTCGCTGATCAACGTTCCCAACAAGCCGCCGCCGCCTCAGACGGGGCTGCTCGGCGCGATCACCGCCCACGAACGAGAGCGACAGCGCGAAGGAGGCGTCGGGGCCGCGTTGACAGAGCGAGAACGCGAGAAACGCGTTGCGGAGGACCGGCAACGCAGATTCGACGAACAGCAGCGGCAGCAACTCGACCAGATGCAACAGGGCGGGTCGATGTACGGCGGGCAGCAGTTCCCTGGGTTCAATCCCATGATGAATCCGATGATGGGCATGAACCCATGATGATGGGTATGAACCCGATGATGACTGGAATGAACCCGATGATGACTGGGCAGGGGATGAGTCCTATGATGACGGGCCAAGGTATGCCGGCTGGGGGCATGAATCCGATGATGGGCTACCCCGGGATGATGCCTGGCTACAATCCACAGCATATGTTTGCTGCCCAGCAAGCCGCCGCACAGGCCTACCAGCAAGCGATGATGGCATTTTCGACGGCGGGATCTCAAGTCGGCGGGGAGGGCGGCAACGCGGGGGGTACTCCGTCGCAGATGAACCCGATGATGACTGGAGGGAACATGTCGATGTTCGACCCGCGCATGTCGATGATGGGCATGCCTATGATGTCCCCGCCGATGGGCATGCCCATGCAGATGACTGGCATGTCTGGTTTCGACCCGCGATTTGGTACGCCGAACAACGGAACGCCCATGGACTCTCCTCTCGCGCCGCCCAGTGCACTGGGGCAGGGGCAGGGCCAGTTTTCGTCGCGCACGAGTTCTCCTGCGCGCGGGCGTGGTTCTGCGTCGCCACACCGAGGATCCCCGCTCATTCGCCCCGTCGACCACAACGACACTGGAGGACGGGCTTCATCACGACCAACCAGTCCCAAACCGTGATAGAGAGTATTTTTCTTTTTTCTTTCAGCTTCGTCTACTCCCAAAATGGCCTACCTTATTTTACCCGCCTAGATATCATTCAGCATACGATACCATGCTAACGCTCCTTTCTCGCTCCTTGTTTTCTTCTGCTCATCAATGGACTTTAATTATGCAACCTTACTCAATACGAGGATTTCACAAGTTCGTGGCATGTCTCAAACGAGATTTGTTCGACTCGGACCAGATAAAACACGACACTGAAGATTATATTCATCCGTACATAAACTCATCTAAACTTGAAAAGTAGAACATATGCCGGGAAGTGACCTGGGTTATTTGATTTGAAGGATGACACCCGCCAATGGCAGGCCTGGAGACACCGTAAGACGAGGAGAATATGAGAATAAAAGAAAACATACATCAAGGTGTCGGGAACCATTATTCTAGCTCTCGCTTGTGCGATGCAGGAATATTAACCCGACACGGGCGCAGCTCTGCAGTGGTCTTATCGACTTCGAACACGGCACTGCAGCAAAAGGTAAGACTGAGGCAGAACGAAGAAAAGAGCGCATACATACCTTAGTTGATCCATTCTTCGGTCACGCGATTGTCGGAGGTGGGCCGTTTGGCTCGCGACCAACGACGCACGGCATCCAGAGGATGGAACCTGGGATAATGAGAAGGGAAGAAAAGCCACGACAAGGAAACGTACCTCGGGCCAACATTCCTTCGTTGCATGATACAACGATCGGAAAGGCACTGTGTGCATGGCGGAGAACCTGGCAAACGTTCGACTTTCGGCAAGGGAAGAAATGGAGAGATATACCTCGGCACAATTGCATCGAGTACAAAAGGCACGGCCGTGTTCATATCAGTCGCGTCCACCTGCGGCCGCTTAACCACACGAAGGCGTAAGTGTCGTCGTGGGGGGAGTCAAAAGAGTCCAAAGTATTTTGGTCGTAATCGGGTCCTTTTATAGGCATCGGATTTTGCCGAGCAATTGGACGTAATTGATCCCGAGTCACGTCCCCGGACGCGCTTTTCATCCTCCACCTTCATGGGCCCAGCCCGCCATGGGTGTCAAGTCCTTGTGGAAGCTCCTAGCGCCTGTCGGAAGACCCGTAATGTCGGCGTTCTCTCGCCGTTCTCTTGCTTTCCGGACTGAGAAATTGGATTAGGCTCGAGACTATGGAGGGCCAAATCATGGCCATTGACTCGAGCATCTGGATCTACCAATTCCAGGCTACTATGCGTGATAACGATGGACGGGCACTCTCGAATGCGCACGTCCTTGGATTTCTGCGGCGCATAGCGAAACTCTTGTTCTACGGAATCAAACCTGTCTTTGTTTTTGACGGAGGTGCTCCCGCTTTGAAGAGAAACACCCTCGTAGGTTTACGTGTATTTCAAAAGTCTCGGCTGCTTATGGCACCTAGAACGAGCGGAGAAAGAAGAAGACTGGAGCGGCCACGAGCCATGCCAGACTCGCTGAAAAGCTCCTGGCTGCTCAGATGAGGCGAGAGGCCGTGAATCAGGCGAAGGGTGGGCAGTATGTACCCTTCTCTTCTGAAGACATCAAGGGTCTAACATGTGGAACAGCAAACCCACTAAAGGCAAAGGCAAAGCGCCTAGTGGGCCTGTTGTACTTGACGATGACACTGTATATCTCGAGGACATTGACTCATCGATGCCCAAGGCGTCTCCGCGCAAGGAACTGTCGGTCTCCCCCAGCAAACCAAAGTTTCACGACCATGATCCATACCGCCTTCCGGACATCGACCTTGATGCCACCGTTGCAAAAGCAACTCGCGCTGCAGTCCCTGATCCGCGTCTAGCTACTGAGGAAGAGCTTCGGGACTTTATAGATGACATGCGTCCTGAAGACTTTGATGTTACCTCGCCTGCATTTCGTGAACTTCCGACCGAAGTCCAATACGAAATAGTAGGCGACCTCCGACTCAAATCACGGCAAACGTCGTACGCTCGGTTGCAGAACATGCTTAGAAGTGCTCCGACACCGCTCGACTTTTCGAAGCAGCAGATACTGAATTTAAAGCAGCGAAACACCTTGACACAGCAGCTCCTCTCGACCACCGACAGTATTGGAAAAGCCCACCTCACCATTCCTGTCCGCGTTGCCAGCGAGCGTAATAGGGAATATCTGTTGATAAAGAACGAGGGCCACGAGGGCGGGTGGATTCTTGGCATTCGAGACAACGGGACACGAGACAAGCCAATAGAAATTGACCAGGACGAGAAAGTGGATGTCCCTGAGGACGACAGTGATGAGGATATGGAGGAGGTTCCCATGTTCGCATGCTTGTTTATGACAGCGGTGCAAGGCTAATGCCGATGTCTAGACCTTCAGCTGGTGTGCCGGACGCTGACTTGCAAGACTATCAAAGATCCGTGAACCTTGCCGCCCTTGCTCTTCGACATTCACTGAAAAAGCCTGCACCGGCCCGAAAGGATACGGTTTCGCGGCCTTTGCCGCTTTTTGACTTGGACGACGGCCATGACCTAGATCCTCTCCTCGAAGACGACGACAGGCAGCTCGCCCAGGCGATCCAGGAATCGATCCTTGACGGCAACGGCGCGGTTGCTGTAATTGACGACGACGATGAGGAACTCGCTCTGGCGATTCAGGAATTTTACGATCAAGCCAAAGTTCCTAACGTGGCGCGCCCGCGACAGCCCGTGCAGGCCAATGCCGTTGCGTCGTCCTCCAAGTTGGTGGACGCTACGCCGCGCAGACCGTCCGAGTCTGTTTTCCACTACGACGAGGAAGCTTTTGTGCCCAAAACCCGACTGGAGACCGTGTTATCTATAGCGAACGCGGGGCTTGTGCGGACGCCGACGAAATCTGCAGCCAAACCTGCCAGTTCCATGTTTGGGGAGCCAGTGTTGCTCCAGGCGAAGACCGCCTCGCCTGCTCCGCCGAGAGCGCCGTCTTCGCCTCTACCACGACCTACAGTCGAACTACAACCTAAGCTTCATTTAGAACCCAGAGTGAAAGAAGTTGTCTCCACAGAAGTCGGGACGTCAGTATTTGGGAAGCCCGTCTTATTGCAGCCGCAGACTCCGCCTTCGCCCCCTTCCACGTCTCAAATCCCCTTGGAATCTTCTCATACTTCTGACGACGATATGGAAGAAGTATTACCTGCATTTGAGCCTCCGACATCCAGCACAGTTTCGCCGTCGATTGTAGCTTCGTCGGCGCAGGCTAAGTTGACTGTGGTGGACGAAATAACCTCGGAGGAGCGCGTTGCTGTAGTCGCTCCCGTTACACCCCCGAGGTTTCGATCCCCTGTAGCGTCGGTCGTAGAGGCGGCTCTCGATAACGACCCAGCCGACCCATTTGATTTCAGCGAACGTCCTTCTGTAGTCATCCGGGGCGACGAAGTAGAGTCGACGCCTTTCAGCGATGCCCAAACTCTTGTAGGAGTTTCTGTTGAGCCGTTCCCGCTTCACAAGATCTCTCCGCCGTCGTCCCCAAGAAACGACGTCGACATAGAGGACGATGAACCTGTTAGCGGCTGGTCGAGATCCCCGTCGCCGATCGCTGGGGTGGAGGAGCCGCAGCCGCGGGTCTCTTCCCCAGTTCCCGAGAACTGGGACGCCGCGCAGGAGATGGATCCAGACGCGGAAGAGGGCGAATTCGCGCGCTTCATGTCGCAAGTCAAGGGCAAGGATTTGGACGAGGTTCAGCAAGAAATCGACGACGAGATCAGGGTCTTGAACCAGCAGAAGAAAGCGGCCATGCGCGATTCGGAAGACATCAACCAACAGATGATATCCCAAATCATGGTGAGTTTTTCGCATTTATCAGGAAACCTGCCTGACCGACGAGTAGATGATGCTGAGTTTGTTTGGTATCCCGTATATCACTGCGCCGATGGAAGCTGAGGCTCAATGCGCGGAACTCGTTCATCTGGGCCTCGTGAACGGCGTGATTACCGATGATTCAGATGTGTTCCTCTTTGGCAGCCAGCGTGTTTTCAAGAACATGTTCAATCAGTCAAAGACGGTCGAGTGTTTTCTGCTCTCTGATCTCAGTCGTGAACTGGGTTTGGATCGCGACACGCTGATCAGACTCGCGTTTCTGCTTGGTAGCGACTATGTTGATGGCCTCCCTGGCGTCGGGCCAGTCGTCGCGATGGAACTTCTTGAGGAGTTTCCCGGGGAAGACGGGCTACACAAATTTAAAGACTGGTGGGTGAAGGTGCAGTCTGGCAAGGACAAACCTGAGGACAACAAATCTAAATTCCGGAAACGATTTGTAAGAGTCCTGGATTTTAAAAAATTTGTTGTATTCATTTCATCGTCACAGAAGAAAAACTTCAAAGAACTCTACCTCCCTCCGGAATGGCCCAATCCGACCGTCGTCCGTTGTTCTACTTTTATGTATGCTGGTCGCCTAAAATTGTTGCAGAGGGACGCGTATTATCATCCCACCGTCGATTCGTCGGAAGAGCCTTTCAAGTGGGGTTTGCCTGACCTCGATGCTCTCAGAGAGTATGTTACGGTGTGCTTGTCGCATTCACGATATCTAACTCGCTAGCAGGTTTCTCTACGCTGAGCTCAGCTGGTCCCCTGGAAAGTAGATGAGCTTTTGTTACCCATTATTCAAAAAATCCGCAAGCGCGGGCAGGTAAGCTATTCTCGTGAATATACCACGCAGTACGGCTGACGCCTTCTTAGAGTGGTGCCTTGAATAAGCAGGGGGACCTCAATGGTTTCTTTGATATCTCTGGAAGTGGGATTGTGGCTCCTCGCAAACGTCAAGCATATGCGAGCAAACGTTTGCAGCAAGTTGTATCCGATTACCGGAAGAAACGGAAACACGGTTCTAAATCACCAGCCGCGAGCGCCCAAGGTGAAAATTCTCAGTCGGAGGATGACGATAACGCCCCAGCAAGAAGAAGGCCAAGGCGGGAAAATCCAAGACGAGTGCAGCCCCTAAACGCGGCACTGCCCGTGGGCGTGGGCGTGGTGCAAAAAACGGCAATTCTCGGAAGAAGGTGGTCTCTGAGGACGAAGCGGAATTCCAAGGCGGGGGAGTGGACGCAGAGTCGGGCCAGGGTCTGGCGAAGCAATTACGTCCGAGGCCGAAACCCGCTTACAAGGGGCTGTCGTGGACCCAGAATCTATGGATGAGGAGTAGATATATCGAAATGCAGGTTCCATTTTGGTTCCTTCATTCGGCTGGATCTTAGTTCCTATATAATCTGACTGAAGAACTTCTTTGGTAGGTGACGCGATACATTACAGAAACTAGAAATTGATGCACAACTTGACAAAGCTTATACTCTATCGAAATTTGAATCGTCCGGATAGGGTTCGTCTCAGCCACATTTTCTAAAACCTTGCCCCCCCCTCCCGCAGCACAAGAGATCAGATTGAGGGATGTTTCTTCAGTTGATTTTCGGGACCCAGAAGGTAGAGCGCTAAACTGTGATATGATGTATGTGGCCGTAGGAGGCGCAAGCGATAGTCCAGCGTGCCACATTTCGAACTGTGGAGTTTAAACTCTTCGTGTGTACCCCCATTACTGGTGTGAAATCTTGAAGTTACAATAGCAACTACAGTTGATTGCTTCTGGCTGTAGAGGTGTTTGTACTACAATATGGACACCAAATCCAGATAAATGATGAACCAGTCAACTGCTGTATGCAAGGGCTGTCCGGCGGCAATCAGTTCAGTCTTGTCACACGTCAGTTCCAGACACTGCCAAAAAATAAAGTCACGGAGAACAAAAAAAAAAAGCAAACTTCAAAAATAAAATCCATGCTCAACAAAAGTTATAGCAGCAACTCGTTTCGATCGAGTGACCTCGGGGTATCATGATTACGCAGCTATTACGTAAATATATGGGCCCCGCGCGCTTCCATCTGCGCCATGCTGCTATGATTACAGTGCTTGGGAGGAGTATATGTCATTAAAGAGATCTTTTCTAGTGAAGAAATTGCAAAGTGAGATTCTTTCTTTGCTATTCATGAACCATAGCGTACAAGGGTCGCGTGGGCTTCCGGGCATGGCCCCGCGTGCTTCCATCTGCGCCATCATCTACGTTGCCAGGCCCTAGATGCCAGAATTGATCGAATATGCCTAGAAACCGGAGATACGCCAATTTTTCTGTTACCAGTGTTTTAACGTATCTTTTTTGCCGCAGCATAAGCTATACGATGTACCGTATCTCTACTTGTGTATTCTGGCCAGTTAGCGGCCCTAGCTGGGGGCGGACATTCGGAAACGAGATAATCGCCATATTGGGACCGTAGCGGTTGTTTGTCAGTGTTGATGCACAGCCACCGCTTTAAGACCGCGCATTTCCATCTGCGCCATGCCATTGTGACCCAAGGGACGGATGGATACCTTATGTTAGGCTTGCCTCTATAGTCTAACCTTCGTGATTTCTGAAGATAGTTGTTCAGAATCACGTATACTATAGAACCTTATGTAGTGAAAGATCTGCTTCGCCAGCAGTGCAGAGGGTCATTTCTTTGCTATTCAAGTCGTAACTGGATCCATACTACAACCAAGGTCATATCACTCTTGGCAGAATGTTCGAACGCAGGGAATTTACGTTCACCTGCTCACAACAATATGAGGACGAGGTCGTGTAATTCTATGCCCTTTTCGGATGACTTCCCATGTCGCTGATGTCCCTGCCACAGGTTCTTAACTTGACGGAGTGCAGTTCCACTAGTGTGCGTTCTGCAGAAATACTACATCGTGGTAAACTAGCGCGTACAAATGCATTCGCGAAAGTAACGATATCTAAAACAATTACTGTAAAAGAGTCTCATCCTGGTCCATGATGTCCCAGACCGGCTTGATCAACGACAAGCTTACATCGATAGCGCCCGCATCCCCTCCGGTGGCCAACTCCTCCGTCAGTAAAAAGTAAACCAGCCCATCTACCAACGAACTCTGCGTGAACGGTGGCGAAACGAGCACCGGCCCAACGTCGAACACCGAGCCCGCGTACATGTCAAACTTGTTCCACTGGCTAACCATGAAACTTCCGCTCCCGTACCGAAAGTTGTCATCGATTTGGCGCATGTCAGACTGCGCTACGATCCACTTAAGAGTATGATGAAGCTCGTCTTTCGAGGTCAAGGATTTGGTGCGCGTCAAGTCGTGCACGGCGCTGGCGACCTGCCAAAGTTGTCCCGTAGCAAGGATATCGGGCGGGATGATGCCGTTCGAGGTGAGGAGACCGTTGGGGAAATAGCGTGGTGGAAGGCCAAGGCGGCTGCGGAGATTGATGGGGGTGAGGAAGTCGGTGAGAGAGAGCTCGCCGAGGCCGGGGTCTTTCGCATATAACTGCAGCCGCGCCTTGTGGACGCGTTGGTAGATATGCGCCGACAGCGCTTCAAAGGTGGAGATCCAGGCGTTGCCATTTGGGTTCGTCGCTTGTTCTTTCAGAGATGCGAGCTCGCGGCTGGAGAAACGCAAGAAGCGTCCTACAACAGGAAAAGGAGGGGGCGGAAAGATTGTTACGGAGGAGACAGGCGCATCTGCGGCGCTGTCTATGCTCGCAGGCGGATCTACATGCAACAGTGATGTTTTGAAGTCAAGAGCAGCTAGCCGTTCCTCTGGCGCAAGCTGCTCTGACATGTATGGCCGGATATGAGGAGGATGAGCCAAGGAGACGTCTGAGACAGTATCCTCACTTGTCTCAGAGGACAGGACGCCGCGATACAACTCGGCCAAATCGCGCACCACCTGGAAGAAGCCATCTCCGTCGCACACTGTGTGATGGATCCGCACGCCGAGTGCGACACCTCCGCACGCGAAGCGCGTATGCTGAACGGCGAAGATCGGATCGCGGGATACGCCTTCTGGCGTCGGATCGAATGGCGCCAGCAGCGCGTTGCCAGCAGCTGGCAGGTTCTGCATCAAGATGCGACGGGATTCAGGGGAACTGACCCCTGGTGAAGAGAATGCATCCAACGGCTCGCTGCACTGAGCTACTAGAAGTTCCGCGCCAGTGCCCAGACGAGTGATCTCTCGCGTTCCATCGCTCGCGTTGGTTCGAAGGCGCCCGGTGAGCTGGGGGTAGTAGTCCAGCAGTAGGGTCATAGCGCGTTGGAGGCGCTCGACTGGATCAGCTGGATGTTTGTAGATTGCTTGTAGACCCACACGACTTGGATTGGTACGAATCCCGCCACCTGGTCCAATGCGCCGAGGCGAAACGGTGAATCGAGCGCTGTCCATGATGCTTCGTTGGCACAGTGCACCGTGTGCCGCGAAGTGATGCTAACTGAGGATGAGGATGTGGTCATAGTAGAAGGTATGAACACTTTTTTGTTGGAGCACTTTTTTGTTGTGTAGCGTCTGTTTATAAGAGATTAAGATTAAGGAAGAAGAGAATCGAGTCAGCCGTTCTTACAGCGGTTCCGAGTTATTATTTCATTGAGACACCCGTAGAGCCGTGTCCGAGCTAGTCTCGGACCGACCTCTCATGACATCCCAAAGAATCTTGCATGGGAAGACTAGGCCCGAGCGTCGCCCTCCAATCGCCGGCCTCTTGCAGTCACTGTTTCTCTTCCAAACTTCTGGCGCGATGTTCAACAGCTTCAGATGCCCGCAATATTGTTAGAAAAGGGACGAGGGTGCATTTGAGCGGCCATGTCTCTACAGTAGAACGCAGCGGGGTGAATGAAGCTGGAGCGCTACATAAAAGTTTGGCGTTGTGTTTACGTATTGACCCCATTTGCTCTCAATACTCTCCTATATACTGTAACTCTGGTTGCTTACCAAGTCTCCTCGGTGCGGACGCTGGTGAAGTAGGAACGTTCTTTCTGGTTTTGGAGCCCGCGATGATTCGATATCCGATGCTCTGCGTTTTGCTCTCAGCAGCCTCTGTTCACCGCCGAGTTGTCTGGTTCTTCTGCACTGTTCTTCCGCGCAACGATCTACTAGGAATGGACGTCTTCAATTTTATTTAAACAAGATTTCGCTATTTTCTGACCTCTGGATTTCTGGCCCCACTTCGTTCGTTGGACGACCTGCTGAGGATTTACCACCTTGATCGCTCAAGAAGCTAGCAAGTTGGTTTCGATACAAAAAAACGCGTCCCAGATGAATTGTCTAGAAAATATGTTGCAAGGAAATACATATTTAATCGTTAACGTGCCTTTAGTTGGCTCCCGCGCGAACGCGGTAACCGCAAGCCCGGGCCCCACGACAAGGGAGCACGAGGAGATGATCCGCGCCCGGGGAAGTACGCTACTACATGCGTCCGAGTCTCCCACGTCCGAATCGTCTACCCGCCCAACGCCAACGCGTCCTAGCACCCCAACCCCTCGCCCAAGAACGAAAAAGACAACACCAACATACCGAAGGGGCGAGCAAAAGCGTTCCGTCCGGAGGTTCTTGACGACGCGTGGCACGGGGAAGAGCTCGCCTCTATCCGCCGACGCGCTCTCACAGATCGGTAGCCGCCTTGCCCGCCCCCGCGATATGTGGATAGTATTGGAAGGACTCGTGTCCGTATCGGCGGCCTGTACATCATGATGAGAACGTCGAATGAACGACTAATGAACGCGTGAATGAACGGAGGCAAGGGACGGAAAACTCACCAAAAGGCGGATGTTGGTGGTTGAGAGCAAGAGCGTTCTGATTCTGAAGCGGCGAGTGGCTGACGAAGTCGGCATAGTTGTGCCGAGGCTCACAACTTAAGGGTGGCGGTGCTATCGCGTCAGTGATTACCCGCAACTTCACATTCGAAAGCGGTCAGGGGCTGGGGAGGGAAACCGTTTGTCTTCCACCCGCGCCCTCCGTCTGTCATACCTACCAGCGACAGCATGATCTGGTAATACGGCGATCACCAACTTCACAAGGTTCGACGCCGCGAATTATTCAAAAAGACGCGTTGATTAGGCCTACGAATCATCTCAAGGGAAGCTCGGACACTTGAAAACTTCGCCGCGTAGGACGAACCTGTAAAGTCGAAAAGAAAAAAAAAATACCATATTGGGACCGTAGCGGTTGTTTGCACATGCTGTGGGCGTCAATATCCGGCTTCCAGAATCCATGGGCGGCAGATACGCGACCTCATCAACTCCGAAAAATTACGCGTGCCACTCAAGGTATCTCCATGGCCCGGGAAGCCGGGAGCACATGAACGAGATTTTTTGGGGCCGTGAACTCGGGTGGCGGGAGATAATATCACATCAACTGTCGGCGCAAGCACATAGGAGCCACAATTCAAGGTCAAGACTGTTGGAACCATCTGTTGCATGATTATAACATTGAATATTCACGTGAAGGAGGACGATGAAGGCTAGGGGCTGTTGCATTAGTCCACATTTGTCGGCAGGTTACTGCAGGCTAGCGCGTCAGCGATATCAACGGAAAAGAATCGCACCACAAAATCTTCTGGAAGAGTAGCCGAGTGATGTCTATCCGCATACGCGCACTGGGCCAGGGCTCTCCAGGGCCGCCAGAATCATCATCATGCATGTAGATGTCTCACTTGGCTACGCTCTGATCCAGATAGCGTTTGTTGGGAAATAGTGTATTTTATACAGCAAACAATCAACGCATCATTCTTCGTTGCTTTCCGCCTCAGGGTTGGCCTGGAAGGGGTTAGCAAGATAATGGCGCGGAGTAACAGCGATGACATGCCCTGTGTCCTCCGAGCTCCGCTTCCAGACCATTGAAGGGGTACTCTCGGCGTATTGCAGGGCGTTCTGGAACGAGGAATGTGCGCATGAACAGACCGGCTGCTACAAAGCATCCTGCCGCGATTAGGAACTGGCGCAGCGCGCGGTCGGGAGGGATGACGGGATGTCAGGGCCCCACATCGAATTGACCTCTTCGTGGTGGTGCACCTGGACAGAACTGAACAACAGGAATAAAGAGTGCGACACGAGTAGAACAAACTGTGTCGCCAAAATTGCGCCGTAAGAGTTTATCGTCCCAACCCAGCGGTGGGCGATATTGGGCGGAGACATCAGGGAGTTCTGGATACCCATCGAGCTGTGGATTGGGCTCCTTGACTGGAGTAGCATATCGGCGGACCAGCGAGGGCCGTGCGCGACGAGCAAGCTCGCGACGGACAAGAGGAATCACTGGCATAGTGGTGAGAGTTGCGGCTGACACGTGCCGAAAGGGGAAAACTGGGCTCGGCTTGAACATTCTCGCTGCAAACCCCGATGGCACAACCCTTATTTATTAACCGAACCTGAATACCCACAATCTTTTCCATCCAAATGTCGCCCGTGGCCCCCCAGCCCGGCCCCTGCCCTCTTCATTTGGTTCTGCACCGAGCCCCTCTCAGAAGGACGTCCAGGCAGTCCTCATGAAGCAGCGCGCAACCCGACGCAGGCCCGGTGAAGTCCCATACCCTATCGACTACTCCACCGACATGATAAACTTGTGAATCTGCTTTTCCATTTTCTTGACGTTTTCCAACCTCATCTGACAGCGACAATTGGGATCAAATGTTCCTCCGGCGCTGCTTCGGAGGCCTTACAGTGCATCAGTTCAACACACCACCTAATGTTGTACTTGATCTCGGATGCGGAAGTGGTTATTGGGCAATGGAGGCGGCGAAACAGTGGCCGGTCAGTCACGTCGCCTAATGGGGACCTTCTCGCGAATTCCACTCGTCCAAATTACTGACGCTCTCAAAATGTTAGAACGCGCTGGTCATTGGATTCGATTTGAAGGATATCCAGCCCCAGCTATACCAGCTCGATGCTTCTTATATGAGATGTCTTGAAGACATGGGGCACTCTCCAAAACCGCTCCCAATTGCAAACGATATTGCGAATCGTATCAGATGGGTACATGGCAATCTGTGAGTATATTTACTTCGTTCAGTGTTCTAATAATAATGATTTATCAGTCTGGACGGTCTCCCATTTCCCCCGGACTATTTCGATTTCGTGCACATATCAAACATTGGATTAGGCGTTCCCGAGGACGAGGTATGTGCGAGCGAGCGGCATTGGTAGCTCGGAACAGTTACTAATTATTCGCAGTGGCAATCCGTGCTAGAGGTATAGCTGCTTGGAAGTTGTCCGTGATCACATTTAATCCCTGCATTAGGAGGTGTCGCGAGTAATGCAGTGTGAAGGAGTCCTGGAGGTAAAGTTGCGCGTATTTCTCCTGGTTGGCTCCTTGTGACATTCCTTTAGATAATAGAGGAAGACCTCATATTTCCTTGCCTCCCTCCCCGACCTTCTCGTCTCGCCCTTCCGCCGCTGAACCTCGACTTTATCCCTCGCGATCGTAAGGATTCTGCACCTCCCAGTGCCTACTCCATACGGAGCTCCAGTACGTTGCTCTCCGATCATTGGCCCTCCCCGGAGAGCCCAGAGGATAGCCGTGTGAAAAAGAAACCCAGTCTCCCGACTCTGGCTGAAACACTTTCCGCCTCGTCTTCCCGGGACTCTATACCTTACGATGTAGGATCCATTGGGGGATCATTCCTAGAGCCTTCACTCAGCAGAATCGGACACGACAGCAGCTCCACCTTCTTCCCCCAAGATATGGAGATGGTTGCTCCAGATCATCATCCCCAAGACCATACTCGACTTAAAACTGCATGGGACGCTATGCTTTCGCGCAGATTTCTCTCCGCCAATGTTATCTCTGTCCTTCCTTTTTATATCTCGTCCTTCTTCGAAAACGTGCAGACCCATCCCGCCTTGCAGATATCCCTACCCTCTAGCTCGACGTCCCCCGACACTGGATCGCGAAGCAGCGGCGAGTCGTTCGACGCCGACACACTCTTTGACTTGAATCCCTCGACAACGCGGGACACAGATATGCATTCGATCAAATCGAAATCGTCCCAACGATCGGTCCCCCTCTGGGGACGGATGCACCTTGCCAAGACGGTAAACACCGTCTCGGCGTGCAAAGAGGCCCTCTGGGCCGAATATAAACAGTTATTCCCTGGCGATCTTCCGCCTATCATTTCGAATACCCTGCGTCCCAACGCGCGGCATCGAGCCTTAAAACATTCGCCTCGGGAGGCGTTTGAAACCGACTGGACCAGCTGGGAGCAGTGCGTTTCTCTCCCCTTCTCATCTCTAGTTGGTCAAACGCGCTAACGCCGTTGACAGTGACATGGCCGACCGAATGTCGATGCGTGGACGCGTCACTTCGGAATTCTGCTGGACGAGCCAGAGCCGTTACCTGACTTGCAGATCTGGCGAAACCGGATGTCCTCGCACCGCGGCGGGACGCTAGGAGAGCAGCCCAGTGCGTCGTCGACGAATCTGTGCCGCTCACTACGCGCCTTCGTCAGCTGGAAGGCTGCATGCAGCTGATGTTCCATGAGCCAGCGGCCTTGTACTACTTACACTCCATCTAACTTTATATTATCAGAACCTGTAGGACCACTGCACATATTCATTACTTTATATGGAACATACTGTATTTTCGATATCTGCAATTATTCTGCATTTTATTGTTTGGGATGACTTGTGGCAGTGCAGTTCACTTTCAACCGGTTCGCGTCGTCACGGTCAACAAGCCAATCTCTTCGAACTCGACTACATACATCCACAGAATCCCCAATGTCTGAAGAAACACCCGTCGCTGCTCCGGCTGCCGACAAAAAGGCTGCCCCGTCGTCCGCGGAGGCGGATTTGACAAAATACAAGGTTCACACGACCTTCCCCGCAAAGCGCGAAAAAAAACTGACGAGCCGCGCCGCAGACCGCAGCGGACATCGTGCACAATGTCATGAAAAAGCTCATCGAGCTCTCAGTCGAGGGAGCAAAGATCATCGATCTCTGCATCGAGGGCGACAAGCTCATCGAGGCAGGCACCGCTGGTGTATACAACAAAGCTGTCAAGGGCGTTAAAGTGAACAAGGGTAGGACTACTCCTCGTTCCCCGGGCTTGTTTTTTTATTCTATTCTACCGCGCAGGCCTCGCCTTCCCGACGAGCATCTCGGTGAACAACACCGTCGCGCATTTTTCCCCTCTGGCGTACGTCGGTCCCGAGCTCTGAGTCTTGCCTCGAACTCACGTGGCGCGCTGCTCTGACAGCTCGGACCCCCAGTCGGCGCAGGTGTTAGCCAAAGATACATGGTCAAGCTGCACATCGGCGCGCAAATCGACGGCTTCGCCGCAATCAGCGCGGAGACCATCGTCGTTGGCGCAACGCCGGAAGCCCCCGTCACGGGACGGCGGGCAGACGTCCTCAAAGCCGCCTGGCACGCCGCGGAGATTGCCATGCGCACGATCAAGGTCGGAAACAAGAACTGGGCCGTGACCGAGGTCGTCGGAAAGGTGGCGTCCGCCTGGGACTGCAAGCCTGTAGAAGGTATGCTCCGGGGTCCCCGTCCGCCGTGTCGTCTGTTGAATTGCCTTTGCTATAGGGATGCTGTCGTGCCAGCAGACGCAGAACGTCATCGACGGCAAGAAGCGCATCATCCTCAACCCGAGCGAGGCACAGAAGCGCGACTTTGAGGGCGCAACGTTCGCCGAGGCGAAGTTTACGGTATCGACGTCTTGGTCTCGTCAGGGGAGGATGGCAAGGTCGGTTTTCGCCGCTCGCGTTATTCGCGGCCCTGAAAAAAATCTGCAGGCCCGGATGGAAGAGGCACGGACGACGATTTTCCAGAGGGAGTCGACGGTCACGTACCAACTCAAAATGAAGAACTCGCGCGCGGTCTTCTCAGAGGTGCAGAAGAAAGCCGGCGCGTTCCCCTTCAAATTCGTTCGCTCGAGGACGAGAAGCGGTCGCGCATGGGTCTGCAGGAGGCGGTCCAGCACGGTCTCGTCAAGCCTTACGAGGTGATGTTCGTATTTTTGCGTTGTTTGCTTCGCTCGGTTCACTGATTGTCGCCATTAATATATAGCTACACGCCTGCCAACACGTTCGTGGCTGCATTCCACTTTACGATCGCACTGCTGCCCGGCGGCCCGTCGCTCATCACACATCCGCCGATCTGGTACAAGCCCGAGTTATTAAAGACGGACAAGGAGCTCGAGGACGAGGAGCTCAAGGCCCTGCTGACGCGGAATCTGCGGGAGAACAAGAAGAGCAAGAAGAAGAAGGCAAAGACGGAGGCCGACGCCGAGGGCGAGAAGGAAGAGTAAATGTATCATCATATCGTACAGCATTGAATACGCCCGTCTCTTCTCCACCATTTGCTTTTTGCATAATTAAAACAATGTTTATGACGGACGTCGGTCAGCCTCTGCCGCGAATTCTTGTAGTGTCCGCACGACGAGATCAACATTTTCGAGGTACGCGTTGACTGTTAGACGCGCTAGGCGGACAGTGAGCGTGTCGAATGTCCTACATCGCTGTGTCAGTTTCTTGGACAGAAACCCAATATTCAATCGCACGCAATCAGCACGTCGTCCTCCACGGACAGAGTGCGCTTCACCGCGTGTGGCTGGAGCTCAGAGTCGACTTGGATGGCTTGCATTGCTATCAGCGCATGCTTCGCCGACGCGAATGGAATGCGGATCGTTCTTGAACGATATCAGCCTCAGCTCAGCAGCCCTTGGCGCGCAGGGGTCTCACATCGTGTGCCAATCGGGATTCGAGGACATGGTGGTTATCGCAAGAAAGGTATGCGCGTTACGTTTTGCTGGTGCAAAAATGAAAGAATTGGCGCTCTATATTCCTCTACCTCCACGATCGCCACCGCAAATCTAATTGAAGTACTTTCTCGCTTCCAAATAGTTCCAGGCACCGGACGAGCTACCGTAATTGCTTCACTTCGCGCCCACTTGACTTCGACAGCTCACTTAGACGCTGCTTCGCGCCACCAGAATTAGATTCTGCGTCGTCATTCATAGTGGAAGTGGGTATATATTCCGAAGGAGTTGAATTGTCAAGCGCACAACATTTATTGAACAGGTAGAGGTAACTCCGAATGACCAGCTCGCCCCGGCTCAAGAGGCGAGAACAAACGTGAATCTAGAGAAGACTTGTTCTACACCCCTAAAGAACCACAAAGTATAACCAAAAGAACATGCCAGCGCCAGGGTTAGGCATCATACCCGCGGTAAGCAGAGTACACGGAATAAGGATAGAGAAAGAATTGCGGGTATAGACCCGGGCGTAAGGGTGGGGTATCGTGATTATAGCGCGAGAGCGACTGCGAACAGTGCGCAGAGGGCCATGATGGGGTTCATGTGGAGACCAGAGGCACCACTGCCACTGGCGGCGCCCAGGGGACCGGTAGAGCTGTCGCTGTCGCTGTCGTCGCCATCGTCAGACGTGGTTCCGCCAGTGACGGCGGCACCGGCGGCAGCGACGGGAGCGGTGGCTTGGGCGGTGGAGGAAGCCCTATGAATGTCTCGTCAACGACACAGATCAATCACAGTATGTTACTCACGAGTGGCCCGAGGCGATGCCAGATGCGGCGGCAGCGTTGTCGAGGCAGGTAGTGTTGCTGCTCGGCAAAACTTTCATCTACAGCATTTGACGGTAAGTACTCGTGGAGCAGGCGACCAGAATGGCACTGACCGCGCCAGACCATCCCTCCCGTCCATCGGCATCCTCGATGGATAACGAATAGGAGCCACCAGCAGGCAAGGTAACGGGCCAGGTGAGGGTGGTGCCGTTGTGGTCACCGAGATCCTTGCTGAAAGAGATGGACGTTCAGCTGGCCTGAAAAAAAGACGCTTTGGTAAGATACTTGCATGATATCGCCGCATGGATCGGTGGATTTCACAATGATGAGGTTGTACGGGCCCTTGGTGGCTTCCCAAGAGAATTTGGCTTCACCGCACTGAGATAATGGTCAGACAAGAGCATATATGCAGACAACTACGAGGTCTACCTGGGTAATGGAGGGGGTGTTGACCGAGAATTGGTCGTCGCTGTCGTCGGCGGAAACGCCGTTAATGGCGGAGGCGGCAAAGAGGGCGATGGTAAGGAATGTGGCGAACATGTTATCGCAATTGAGGGAGTGGCGGGGGCGTGGAGGAGGAGGGAGGAGTCGACGAGGTCGTTGAGAGGAAAAGGAAGAGTGATGAAACAGTGTTACCCAATTTGCCTTTGTTTTATGAAATACGACCAAACAAATCGGTTGTCGGCATATAGGCCTAAATTTCGGACCATCTTGGCATGTCACAAAACATATTCAAAGGTACACGACCCTACACGACCCCTACTACGCAAATGTAACCCCTACAACTTTGCGTGCTGGCCTTTGAATGATGCAAGACCCGTCCGTTTCGAGATCCTGAACATTGTTGGAAGGAAGGAAGGAAGGAAGGAAATTTCCAACTCACCCAGAGTGTTCGACCACCGACGGTGTCTTCTTGGGCCCCTCGACCGCGACCCGCTCCTGTATTGGTACATAGTCGCGCTTGGCTGAACCGACGTAAATCTCCCCCGAAACCCCTTAGCTACCGCATCACGTTTCCATGTGCGCTCACCTGTCTTGGCCGCCAGATCTTAACACCACCTGTCTGGAGCATCATCTGCGTGGCGATCAATCATTTTGGCCCCAAAGAACACGCCTCGCAATGCTTGCCTGTCGCCAGTGTGCCAGCCATCCCACCACGCGCGGAACAGCAAACAACACCGGGAAATAGTCGTTCGGGAAACCTGTATAACCACCCCTTTAACATGTGTCGGCTCGGATCATAATTCCGCGCACCCATCGCGCGGTAAATCAAACCGCTGAAAACATGTTTTCAGCGTGAACAAGTAGGAAAGTAGCCGAAAATAATACCTCCTGTAAAACATGAGGACTGTGTAACCCTTTTTGTTCGAGCGACTCACCAAAAGTCGACATTCGGGGCGAGTTTACGTTTAATGAAATAATCGTCCTTCATCGCAGCATCATGGAGAGCCATTGCCGTCTCAAGAAGTTCATCTTTACCCGTGCTGGATTCCCCTTTAGCATCAGCCAATTAAAATATACAAACTTACATCTTGAATACTTCGTCCGCAGTCTTGCGGACGATGAACGACCGTGGATCTGACTATTTTTCTCGTCAAGCGAAGAAAGCCGATTTCAGATCTAATAAAAATACGTACTGTCTTGTAGACACTAAAACTTATTTAGCAAAAATATAGGGCGGCTTGCAAGCCTACTCACCGATGCCCGAATCCAGACAGAACCTTTTCCCGCTTCTTCACAGCCTCGAGGAAAGCTGGGACGTTTTCAGGCCTAAAAAATGTTTAACGCCCACGAAAATTCACCACGTTTCTACTTACTTGCCGATGGAAATCAACATACGAATCACGGCTTCGTTGGCACCACCTACACAATAATTAGTAAATTTCAAGTGAATACAGAACAGGACTACCGTGCAACGGTCCGCTATAAAATGATATGGTTCAACTCCACAAAGAGCATGCTTGGCATAATACTCACTACAACGAAGCACAGCCCGCCCTGTTCGAAAGTGAGTTTAAGATTAACCAAAAAATATTGTTCTTACGCGACAGCGGAGTATGGATCGACCAAAGACGAACCAACTTGCAAGACGGAAGTACTGGAGGCATTCATTTCATGATCGCTATGAAGCAGGAACAGAACATCCAAAGCTTTTTCAAGCACTGGATTTGGAACAAAATTCTCCTGTCCTAGATGATCCATTTGATACAAGAAACTGGAAGAACGGTTAGATGGAGGAAATGTCCATTAACACAGACTCACGAGCCAGTATAACTGAGGCCTGTGGGCGGGGTGACGAACTCTCGGCCTTGGCGAACGCGGTACGCCATCCTATGGAAATTATTAAACAGCAAAAGATTAGGCATACGACGAGTACAAACGCAGCGAGAGTGGTAGCTTTGCCGATCAGCCTGTATATTTGCTTATCCATGACGGCAAGGGATTCCTTGTCGCCTCTGGTGAATAAATTCTGGCCTGTAGCATTTATTATGCATCAGATGGTTTCAAAAAAAGGTATACGGTTCATACCCTGAAGAGACGGGTTCGCTTCGCTGTAATACGACCCAAGATACGCCAAACCGCTGGTGAGAATCGCCATGGGATGCGCGTCGTAACTTATTCATGCTTTCAGAATGAAATAAGAGATATTGCGTCAGCCGCGACTCGCCGGAAACTCCTGAAGAATTGCTCTGCGTCTGAATGCATCACGGAGTGGTGCATTATCTCGTCTTGGAACACTTGAAACTGAGGCTTCGTCGGCAAGGATCCGTAGATGAGCAGGTAGGCTACAGTACAGTCAGAGAAACTCCCCGGAGGAACTCAAAAATACCAACCGGTTTCAAGATGCGAAGAGCGAAGAGCGAGCTGCTCGATGGGATATCCTCTGCATTGCAGAGCTAAGAAAGATGCGACGGCCATCGAAACGACGCGGCATACCTGTAACGCAGCACACCAGCGTCTCCATCGATGTAAGTAATCTCACTCCTCAATACCGCCGTGTTCAAAAAGCCTTGTCCGAAACGCGCAGACCCTTCTCGGTTTCGTTCTCTTCTCGCTCGCCGGGAGCTTTCGGAGCGCTGATAGCCTTGAAATCGGTGGCAGAGATACTGTTGTCCACGATCCTGGGGTAGATTCGCGCTCGGATCAAGAATATGGTGCGCAAAGCAGCGGACGCACGGAATACTATAGGATTTTCCGTGCGGTTGTCCGAACAGAGAGGGTATTGGTGCCCAACGGCGGGTCAAGCGGTTTGCCCATAGTGGACAGAATCAAGGTAGGATGTGGCTGGAAAGATGTGAGCTGGAGACAGGTGTTTCTCGACCGGTACAACCCATACTTATAAAAAGCGAAAGCAGAACTAGCCGAGGCACGGTCACGCAAAAGCCGAAATCACATGCAAATAGCCGAAAACGGCGTCTCATGTCGAGTTCCATTATTTAAAGCGTCTAGATTAATGGTCCGTAATCATTCTATACTACTAGGTTAATAGTCCGTAATAATCGTAATCATGATGGTCGTGAATAATTCGTGTCTACATCGTCCGAGTCGGCGGTGCGCGCGGAGACTGTCTGCGCGGTCTCGGTCTTGCAGCCTCACCAGCAACAGGACCGGTATCGACCAATTGCCAGGATTGAGGGCGGATGGATGGTGGTGGGGGAGCGGCTTCCTCTAAATCGAATCATGTCAGAGCTGCCGGCTGATTCATTGGCAGTAGGGGTGTCTCGGAAAGGATTGGAATCCAAGTTCGATCGAGGAATAGGCCCATCCATGAAGCGCGAGGGTGTCGGCGGCATCGAAGATGGACGGTCAGATCTGGGCGAGGCACTGGCAAGAAGTGACTGAGGTGGAGGCGAGTCGTAAAAATCGTCCATGGGTTTGGAGTTCCTGCGGTCACCCTTGGGAGGTAGTAGGGGTAGAAGGCGCAACGGGATTCGAAGAAAGTGGGGCGGGCATTCGGACCGTTCCAACGCCATCTCTATAATTGGCGGTATCACCTTCGAAGCCGGCAGAAGACCTCGGTGTAAGTCTACCCGAGCTGGAGGGGAACGAAAATCGGGGGCTTGCAGTAAAGAGAATCAGTCTTGTGCAGGCCACGCCATGAAAAACTTACTTTTCGAGCTCGGGGTACTTGAGCCGCCGCTCTCGCTCAAATTCAGCCCATCGCTTCATCGTTATATGTGTGGCGTCAAACTCTCCTTCCTTGTCCCCAGTATGCGTTTTATCGCCAGACACTTTTCTCGTCTGACCCCACGAAAAGTCGTCAAAGTGCCAGAACGCGTACGCAGGTAGGATACCGTTCCAAATAGGCAGACTAAGCAGGTAGATCAGCATCCACCCCACATATGCCAGTTTCGTGGAGGTAATGACGATAAGCACCCCGGAAGGCCGAGAACAAGGGCGAGAAGTACAAGCGGGATGGTGTTGTCGGACCACCAGGTATTATGGAGCTGATGATTAAATAGATGGTAAACGTGATGGCAGCTGGCAAAACAAGGGTTCCTGCCAATTCGACTCCCACCATAAACTGCATAGAGAAACAAAAGGTTCCACACGATTCGCGTACTTGAACCAGTTCGAAAAGGTTGTGGACTGTCGAGTTGATCCATCGCCGCCGCTGAGAAAGCAACACACTGAAGGTGTCGGGGACTATGGTCTTGCATATGGCTTGCTGGCAAAATATGTTCTTGCGCTTGGGAAAGGTCTTGAGCATGAGTGTAGTGAGATATCGGTCTTCCCCGAGAAGCAATAGATTCTTCTTGTGGAGCGTGTCGACGACATTTTCCGAATAATGTTCGACTACGTCGGGATTCGCTAGAATCGGGATCCAGTATCCAGAATTATCGCCTTTGGGAGCCTTGATTCGATACATGCTGAAGCAGCCAGGCAAGCAAGTGACAATTCCAAACAGCGATTCGAAAGCTTTCGTGAGATGGTGGGAGATATAATACTCGAAAACTTTGACTCGTGAGCGAAGGTCATACAACAAGTGTAAGGTTTACCTTGAATCATGGTGACCCATGTGTCTGCTTTGTTTGCTATCTTGGTCTCGCCGCACAGGCCCATGATTTCGGGATCATGGACCATGCACGCAACCATCCGCGAAAGCGAATCCGGGAAGGCCTTTCGTGTCCGCGTCGACGCAGAGCACGAGCTCATACCGGTCGGGAGTCACCCCTGTAACCGCCCACAGAGCATTAAAGAATTCGTATTCGAGCGTCGTCATCCTCTCGTCAAACATGACTTTTTGCAAAAACGCCATCAGGACATCTGACTGTCGCGCTTCCCTCGGTTTCCCGGTTTGGCCTCTCCTGCTTCGGGTGGATTCCCACATTTGGCGATGACCACCATTGGTACGCGCTGCTGCTTTGAACGCTCGATCGTGCGGTCGTCGTAGTCGTAAAAACCAGCAAAGACCTTTGCCATGTTGTGCCGCTTGTGCCCATCGGCAATAGCTACATAGGAATGAGCGGGCACGGCATGGAAATCGGTGCCGGTGACTGAGTCCTTCATCATAGAAAGACAAATTTCTGGCGTCGTGAGTTCGTTTCCAGCGCCTTGACCATCCCATCCGCGATGATCAAGATAACCTTGTGAGAGTTGGGATAGTCGGTTGTCGCCAGCGAGTCCCAGGGTAGTGCGCAGCCCCTCCTCCGACTCGGAATACGCCGTGACTAACAGATGGTGTGCATCAGCGGGAAGTTGAACGGCATATAATCCGGAGGAGGTTGCGGAACGACATTGTGAACGTGGAAGGGGGAAGATTCACAGGTATCGAATGGGCAGGTATCGAATGGGCAGCCGAGGAAGAAAGCAGCTGACATTCGTTTGGGCCGTGGCTGCCCAAAGCTGGGGAAGAGTCGAGCCTTCCATACGGCTGGCGGAGCGCGGGGGTGTAGCGCGAGTGGACAGGGAAGAAGGACTTCTTATTCTTCGTCTGCGCGACACCATTCTTTCCAACGTCAGGGCGGTAGCTACTCGGAGCTGGGAGGTGAATGCCATCCGACCAGTCCTCAATTTCAGTGGCACGCCTCCTTCGCTCCTGGCGGGTCTCTTCGGGGAAGTTGCCGATCTCCCGCGAGAAAAACCACTGGAAAATGACGGCATCAGGAAACGAATGAAAACGACGCCGACGATAACAATGAGGGAGGCGTATAGCACGACCTCAGATGCAACACAACCCACTGTGGCCGTGTCTATGAAGCCGACCGTGACTATATCTTGGAGACAGTGTCCGATGGTGCGCAAATTAGCCGATAAAGGGCCATGGTAAGATCTTTGTGGCTGTAGGTGTTCCCGGTGACTTCATTTCGTCGAAGATTGAAGGATATGTGACTTCCGAAGTACTCAACCAAGCCAGCAATTCAAGGTCAAGTACATTCCTGTTTCCCAGATTAATGAGTCGACTACTCGAAGAAAATCAAGGGAGAACGCACGATTCGAACACCGCGAGATTGCGACTGGTATTGCGTACATCCGACCAAGTGAAATAAACTTGTCCCTGCGGCTTCATGGCGCTCAAGTCCGAGCGAGCCGTAGATGACGTGTGGCAATTCGTGGAACTCGCATATCCAGTGGTGTTCGGGGACGTGGTGCCATACTGGCTTCTGACGTTACAAGGAAATACCATTGCAATTCCTCTCCGCTAGAGGAAATGTCGGAGGTCGACGCTTTCGTAATGAGACCCAGACAATTCTGGTTCACATTCTGAAAAAGAAACGATGCATCGTTCCCTCCTAGATCCCAGCTTCCGGTATACAGCGGATTGGTGGTCCCATTGAATGCCGTTCCACTCGCTGGATGTTTGAAGGTCGAAAAGTCGTAGTCGTAGCCGTTAATGGTGACCGAAGACGCGCCAATGTTGTCGGTGCCAATGGCGCCGCCGTGGAACCTATTCGGTGTTGCCCCGCAAACCGCGTCTGTGAACCCGAAGGTAAAGAAACCCACAGCCGTCATGGCGAGCAGAATGACCGCGACGAGCCCGATTTTCTCTCTCCAAGCACGTTGTTGTTCGCGACTGCGAAGGCCTGGATGTGGTAAGGCAACGGGCTGGAGAATATGAACCTGCATACCGCACGCCGCCATCAGAGACACGGGGAAAAGTATGTTAATAGATAGCAGTACAGCATCCACGGGCCCTTGGGTCCCGGCGTATAGTCGCCGAGGCATTCTCTACGTTTAGGCTCGGACTTGGGATTCAGCGGAACGCCCTCGAGAGCACGTCGTTTCCGCCGTAGAGTAGCAGCACGCTTGAAGAGGGCCAAGCCAGACTCCACCTCGAAATCCTGGTCTCGGCCGAGAATGGATTTACCTCTTCTTAGAGGTTCAGCTGCTCTTGGTCAGTAAATGAACATGTAGGACAGAGAATAGCGCAGGATTGCACACCTGTTGGCAGAAATTCAGCCCCACTCTCTTTCTCCTCTTCCAACCGTGCAACATGGTTGTGGTAATGCCATTGCCTGTGTCCCGGTCCGATTCGTTCACGGTCGGGCCGCACGAGGGACTTTCGTCGAGATATCTGACTTCCGCCGCCAGCCTCCGAGTCAGGGATGAGAAGTGACCGCGGTTCATCGACCTGAAAAGAAAAGTGGTGAACCGACTCGCGGACGGCATGGAACGGGATGAAGGTGCTAGGCCAAAAATACATGAGGCGAATGTCTCCGCAGCGGCACCGGATTTATTTTGGGTTAATTGGAATAACGCGATATTTGGCACTGTTACAATCGAAAATAGAACGCACGTGCGCGTTATAGATTTAGGGCCGGCGTTCATAAGAACTCGAGGAAAGGTAGACAAATGGGGACTACCAATGTATAGGATGAGTATCAGTATACGTACGGGAAAATACGGTAGGGTACAAGTTCCATATACTTCTTCCAGTCCTTCCCGTACCTTGCAGAAATTCAATTGTCAGACCAAAACATTAAGAAGAGAGGAAACGCGCTTACTTCTTCTCGCAAGCCTCATCGTCGCGTCGCTGTCTGTGAATAAGCAGGACAAGGAAGTAGACGACATAGAAGAAAGGGATCGGAGTTGTGAACCCTGTCGGTAATGACCACGCCAAGGACATTAAGAGGTCGCCGCTGCATAAAACCTGAGAACAGCCATGTGCAAAAGAAAAATTGTCATACAAATAATTGGGGTGGCGGGATCTTCCCCACCACCCGGATGTAAGCAGTTTAGAGCCGGATTCTGTGGTCATGAATTCCAAATCTGGGAAAGCCACGTCAAATTTTGCAACAGACAGATGAAAAAAAAAAGGCCGAACTCTTTGGGTTCTTGCCGTTTCTAAAATCGTTCTTCTCTGCGTTGGCAGTTCTAAAGATGTAATAACCGGTAAAGTTGAAGAGCAGAATGACAACTGTCCACACGGGGCCGAGTACGACGGGGGTGAAGACAAGGTAGCGCGCTTGGAGGCAATAGGCGAAGGGAACCCATGCAAGATCGCCGACAGAAAGCATGAATCCAAATCCATCGGTAGTTATGTCCATCTGAGTAAAAATACCCGGCTACAGGACCCGGTGTAAACGGGAGAAAATAAGCAGCGTCGCGTCGGGTCACATACCTCGTTGTAGAGAGCATCTACCACATACAACCCTTGGAAGAGTAGAACGAGCCACAGGGAATCCGTGACCTGGCTGAAACCCCACGACGCGTCGCTTGCTCACAGACCATGCTGATGTCGATGAGTGTCCAGAGAATCAATCCAGGACGAAGTTCGTTGAAGGTTTTGAGGTCAAATGATCCGATAGACGGATTCAGTTCGCGTCCGATGTAGAACTGGTCGACTGTCAGCTGTGTGCGAAACAACGAGCAATGGAATGCTGCGCACGTCGTAGATAGGGTTACCGCTATTGCCGCCGAGGGCGAGAATGGCGCCGGGACGAAAGGATGCCGCATAGCAGCCGACTCCTTGGACAACAGACATGATGACCGACGCGGTAATGAAGCCGACGAATTTTTCGTAAAAGAATGTGAAAGACTGGGGCCCATAGCGATAAATGACACCGCAAGTGAGACCCAATGCAAGGAGGAGCGTTGAGAATGCTGCAATGACATCAGAGAGCCGCGTCGCGCCATAAAAAAAAATGACGGAGATCGTACCATTGATTTTGTACATCTTTTTTCCGCCAGTGCGGAGGGTTGTCCCCGCAACGCGGTCTCCGGGCAAAATGGCCCACGCTGCGACACAGAACGCGTACCAGCCCAGGTACATTAAGGATGCCTGGGTGTCCCAGAGCCCTTTCCACCATGCCGGATCGGAAAGCGCGAGAGAGATGCGGTCAAGTACCAGAGTTGGTGGACAACCGCCGGACTGCTCGGAACAGCCAAAATAGAGTGCATACGTGGTGACTGGGACACCGATTGAGATGAGAAGAGCGCCGGGAGGACCAAGGAACTCGTAGCTGGTTGTGCGCGGATTCAAAACCGAGTCTTTTTGTTTGGACATGAGGGTAACAGAAGAAGGGAGGTTAGAAAACGCGTGATATTGGTGTGCTGATGGCAGTGATGCGGATTCCAAATTGGGATTCTTCTTCTTCTGGCCCATCTCCTTGTGCTTCGTTTGAATCATTCGCTGATATCCAAGTCCTATGAGCCTCTCATATGCCGCTGTCTTTGCCCGGTATCACTTGTTCTTTGATCATCATAGCTCTGCCTCTTCCCCTAATAATGCTATGATGTACTGTCCCCTCTCATCTCCTGTGTCCCGCTCCCATGCCTGTTCTCCCCAACGACCCTCTGGCGACCCAGCTGAACGACCTGGCCGTTGCAAACTCGGACGGTCTGCTCAAGTCTGTATCCTGTGCCTGTCCCTTAGCGACGAGTCTGACCGACTGCAGTGACGATGAATACCGACTGTTGCGCCAGAATCTCTTCGAGCGCTATTCTGGGGGTGTAGAGATACTCTCAGTGAGCGCATCGCCTATCCTCAAGCCTGTTTCAGGTACCCAATAATTTTTATTTGCGATTTAAATAAATAACGTCTACAGCGCCTCGGCGGAAGCATGTAGAACTGGTCGAGCAGCCTGCCCCGAGGGCACAGGTCGCCCCTTCTCTCAGTCCTTCCCGCTCCAAGATTTCCGGAGTTGCAGACCTTCTTCGAAGGGCAACGGGCCGGAAATCTACCCCTCCGTCTCCTTCCCCGTCCCGCTCTCCAACGCCCATTATACTCAGCCTCATTCCGCGCATGTTCTCCGGAAACAAGATGATGCGCTGTCCAGTGATACGGAGTCTTCCTCGGGGACGAGGCACAGCTCTTCGCAGTCGTTTTCTCGCAAACGATCAAACGGCGATCTTGACCCGAGACCCAAGCCCCAAGGTCTTGTCTCCTCCGCGCCTCCTAATACGCGTCCCAGGGCCGAACCAACATCGCCCATCCGTTCTAATTTCGATACTGTTCCAAAATCACCATCAAGATCTGCATTCGACAATGCACCACCATCCAAGTTCGACGTGATCCCAGGTGGCAGCAACGATATTTTCGACGATGACAATCTGCAGACGTCGGAGGCGATCCGAAAAGCTATCGCTGCCGTCGAGGCCGAGGGCAGGCGCCTCATCACAGCGTTCAATGACCTCGAAACGAGTGCTGTGATTCGATATAGGCGGGAGCACCCTCAGCGGCAGCGCTTGGGCACACGCCGTCTTCTATCCCACGACACCCACGCTTTCGCCGCTGCCATCTCCCAGGCAGCCATACTCCCAACCGGTACGGTCCAACTCGCACCGGACTCTCAGCCCAACCGCGGAGACGCAGTCAGTCCGCTCAAACAGCTCTCTCCGCACGGCCAAGTCCGTCGCGTCCCTCCTCCAGAGCTCTTCCCCACCGCCCGCGTTCTCGCAGTCCACGCCCCGCCGACACGCCCCCGCCGACTCGCCCTCGTCGTGGGGCACCAAGCTGCCGTCCCTCCGGCGCAAAACTTCAGCCTCCTCCATCTCCTCGCAGGGCACGCCGCCAGGTTCGTTCCTCAGCGCCGGGCGCGCTGCGGGGGCGGGGTCGTCCAGCCTGAGCCGGAGCAGCTCCATGTCGCGCAGCACGGGGCACCTGCCCCTCCGGTCCCCGTCCAACGGCAGGGGAGCGGGAGCACGATGATGGAGCTGCTGAACCACGGCGCGGCGCCACCGGCGGAGGAGGGCGGGGAGGAGCTTGCGGAGGTGCGCCGCCGGCGCGCGGAGATGGTCGGGCGGTGCGAGGCGCGTCTCGAGTATCTCCGCGCGAAGCTCAAGGGCGCCCAAATACACGAAAAACTGCTCAAGAAGTGATGTAGCCCTCCGCCCTTGAGTTGCCATTTTTTAATATCGTTATGACCTTCGTTATTTGGATTCAAAGCAGTGCTTTTCTACTCACCCTAATACTTTACAGTACTAAATTCCAAGCATAATACACGACGATATGTATTTTACCATGTAATGTAGGTACGACTTTTTACAGTCGGTGCTAATAATGGGCATCGGATTTGCGGAATCATGATTTAGATCTACATGTGAGGATGGGGGATCAACGGAATCAGTTTTGCTCGGATGCAACAGATGGAACTCAACTAACCCAACCATGTGGGTAGATGTAAGTGATCACAATTTATAGTACGAAGCAAACGCATATAGGTGAAACGGCGAAGAATTATAATCGAGAGACTTTCCAGTTGCGATAGGGGCTACATTCCAAATAATATTATAAGGATTTTTATGAACTGAAGAGCTTCAACTCGAAGACCTTTCTGCCTGCTTTCGCGGCAGCCTAGTTTCTTACTTGGAATATTTTCGCTCGCTCTTGTTTTTCGTTTCTTATTCGTCGCGTTATGCCATCGCGATCCAGAACTTCGACGCGCAGCTTGAAGCATGAAACCTGGACAGCGACTCCGTGCCTCTCGCTTCTCTTTTGGTGGCGCATCCTGTACTCCGCCAGACAGTTAACTGGCGGGTATTGTAGTCTCCTAGTAATCTAGGCAGGAAACATTCGCGCTAGCGCAAACAAGCGACTGAATTGCAGGACGCGTCAATGAAATGAAAAAGCTTGTTCTGTGAATATGTGATGTGTTAAATCTACTATAGCATCGTCTGAGTTAATGTTCAATATGATTGCGAGATTGACGCAGACGTTGACAACGGGAGAAAATCAAGCTCTTTGAACGCGATGCATCAAATTTGCTACAGTACATTGCATGAGCTCGAATGTCCAATGGTTATCAGTGTTGTTGAGGCATAAGTACCTTGAGTGGAATTCCCGCATCATGCCATTTGGGGGGCTCTGTGAGCCCAAGCTCGTTCTCAAAGCGCTTCAGATACTGCATCTTCGGTATCTTCCTCTTGATTGCGCCGTGGCGGGTGTACGAAAAGTACATGATATCCTCGGGCAGCGTCGGGAGTTGCTGCTGCTCGACTCGGAGGTGCAGGTCGAGCCCCACGCGCCGTGCCACATGTTCGAGCCAATAGTGTTTATAAGGCAGCCAGAGATAGCTGGTGCGCGGGGTTCGGGTTCGCCTACTGATGTGCCTCAAAGTACGCCAGCATGAACGCGTCGCTGATGGTGTACCCGTAGACACACTCCCGACCGCGAAGGTTCTCCGGGATGGGCGGTGGCATCTCGCATTCAATCTTGGGGCGCGGTGGGGGATGTCGGCTTCAGTTCTGGGGGGCTAAATTAGAAAAAAGAAGGCTGAAATGGTGATAACCCACAGAGGCACGATGGGCCGATTCCAATATTCTAGGCAACGTTTGAGGTCGTCTGGCAAATCCACGGGCGGAGACATGACCGCGAAAGACATACTGTACCATTTCGCCGGTAGATTCACGTTACCTTTTGGTTGCGTTAACCCCTATCTAGTGCTTTGACATCCCATCAACTAATCTTAAAGCAACTCTAAACTGAGACAAGACACCGATCAGGTCCAGGGATCGCCCGTTAGAAGGGTGCAATTTTACTCAAATAAGGTTCTAAACGTCCATTAGCGCTTAAACAAAAAAAGGCCAATAATGATATTAGCGCCCATCGTCTATCTACCGAGCGGTACAAGGTAAACAGTCAAGAAAAATCGGAAGTAGGTAGGGTAGGGTGTGGGGGTAGTGCCACGCACGGAGGGGTCTGAATCAAGTCCACAGGGTAACAAACAACATGGCGCCGGCTCCGGATGAGTGAGGGGTATAGATAGTATGTCAGTGCATCGAATGAACGGCCACGCCGAACCCGCAGGTGGCGTTGCATAACTTAGACAATGGAGCTTAGTTGTACTTGGAGATGGCGTTGATATAGGTCCGTCCCGATTCACTGGAGAGAGGGCGTCAGGAACGGTATTGGCACAGAGGAGGAGATTGAAGGAAGGGGCACGCACGTCAGGTCGCCGTTGCCGTTGGTCATGGGCCAAACGTTTCCGAGACCTTCGCCGTTGCTAATAGCGCGTTCGTGTTAGTCGTCGTTGAAAGTGAGGGAAGAGGTAATCACCTGTAAGCGTACGCAGCGACGCGGCCGTCGGACTCGAAGAGGTCTACGATCTGGTTGATGTAGTTGTTGATCTCGCCCTGGTCGGTGCAGGGGGTGAAACCGTTCGAATCTGTGAAACGCATGAATTTGGGTTCACGCTGAAGCTGCAAACAGAGCTTACCGTCCACGCATGCAAATTCTGTTACCCAGATTGGCTTGCCGTACGAAGCGTAGTGGTTCTTTGAATGCCTAGTCAGCGCACTAGAAGTAGGTCGATTGAGGGGAACTGACAAGATCTGCCTTGACGCCGTCCATGTTGTTCTTGTTGACGTGGATGGCGGTGAAGTCAAAGTCGGTCGAGATCTGCTCAGAGAACTGCTTGAGCCAAGTCTCCGCGGCTTGCTCTGGAATAGTCGAATGAGAAGCGAGTATGGCGAGCGAAGAGGGGGACGTACTGCACATGGATGGGCTGCCGAGCTTGGTACCCTTTGCCTTGAAAGGGGCAATATACTGTTCCCAAATCTGGACACCATCCGAGACGGACATGCCTGCGGATCCGCCGCCAGAGGCACAGTCAGGCTCCTCGAAGCCGAGCATGTACTGGGGGGCCTGAGTGATCTTTTTGAAAGCAGCCAAACGAGAAGCATCGGCTGAATCAGCGCCTCCGCCCGCCCACAGCATGGGGACGGGAATAGGGCTACCGTTCCAGCTGGGGTTAGGTGTCCTATGGAAAAAAATAAGAATTAGAGACACAAGGCGAAAAAAGTAAAATGAGGCTCACCAGTCGTACCACCAGCCGATGTGGGATTCTAGGCTGGAGTAGGCATTCCCTGAGGACGTACCGGCCTTGATGCCGTTGGGGGTATAACCAGCGGCGGCCTTTACGCTAGAGATGGAGCCTCCACTGCCGGAACTTCCGCTGTTGGAGCCGCTGCTACCGCTGTTGCCACTGTTGCCACTGTTGCCACTGTTGCCTGTTGCCGCTGCTCGAGCCCGTGGACTGTGACTGCTTGGTCGTGGACGTGGACGT